>CM077151.1:92858783-93410863 GCA_039583875.1 Platanthera guangdongensis | reverse complement strand
GCTAGTGGAGAAGTTTGGCCGAATCTAGTACACTGTAGATAGGCGAAGGGGGAAAGTGGATGTACCCAAAGATTGGGGAACCACTATAAAATTTAGTGTGTCATGCTGTGCTCTGTGCTGTGTTGTGGATTTTCTGTGTGATTTCAAATAATTGCTGTTAACTGTAATAATCTGTGAAAAACTGTTGGTGCTGCCAAACAAAAGTTAAAAGGTTTAGGTCACCTATTCACCCCCCCCTCTAGATGTTTAGGTACCATATCAATCAGTTATCCACCACCAGAAGAGTAAAACAAATGGCCTTATGGCCTTACAACAAGTGTCCAAAATCAAATAATACAACAGTCATGAATGTGCCTAGCACTCCTAGTCTACCTCGGCATGCAAGCCAGATAACATGAGTCTCAAACATACAACATCACATAAGTAGAGCTACAAAAGAAAAGCACTTCATGAGGCTTAGGCCTTTCTGGCCGGTGAGCTAGCTCCTGCATGCGATCCTTGCCCTGTAAAATTTATTAGTAACATGGGTCAGTAAAGGCTGACCTCAAACTGTGTAACAACACATCTTCTCCCGGCCGCCCCTAACGGACCCCGGGGTACCCCTCCAACCTACAAGTTAGGACTTCGTATGCAATAATCATAAGCAAGAAATGCAACTACAGAAACAGGCTTGGATGTCACACACATCATACATGTTCTCTACTGGTTGAGCATATAATAAAAGGGCCTACTTATGCAATCATGTATGCAACAACCCGGGTTTCACCCCAAGGCACCCTATCTCGTATGCATCTAGCACATCATCACAACATATGGGTACTCATCGATTCCCCATTGGCATAAAGCCGCAAACAAAGGGGGCAACACCTTTCCCCCAAACAGTGCACATGCCGCCACATGGAACTCTTGTAAAGGCCCCACCCCCTCAAGGTCTTAGACCCGGGCTTGCCTACAAGCTCTCACGTCTCATGTCAGGATTCCAACAACACAAACTGACCGATTATAAGAAGCCTTGCCGGACCCCACCTGCTCATGGCCTCACTGCCCGGGCTTGTCCCCATGCTTGGCATTCTCGTGAGTCTCACAGAAGGGGACTAGTCTCGCCGGGACACTCTCCGTACATGACGTGAACGTCACGGGACAGCAGACCACCGAGACATAGCCACGCCTTGGCACATCACAAACCAAGACAATTCCACCCTAGTCCCTCATTTGTACTGCAGCGTTCCCGAGCACCAAGGAAACCATCTCCAACTCATGCGGAGCTAACCTTGTCCACCAAGGAAAATATCTACCGCCACGAGGATCTAACATTGTCCGGTTCCGACTACACATACTCACTCGATAAAAGGGGAAAACATCACCACATCACAAACGGCGTCTTGCCGTAACGGAAACTCTACGAATCCTTAACGTTCGTATGCAACATCACTGAGTCGGACTAACGGTCGCGACTACGGCTTCACCCACCATGCCTAATCCACTAACGGAGCGGATCTCTAATGCAAATCATGTCGGGGACGGACTCAATCGACCCGGAGGTTCCTCTTGAACCTTGGTGACCCAAAACCCCTCTCATTTGAGTGTTTGGTGCCCAAAACTAGAAAAGAAATGATGCTAAGACATGCATCCTAAGACCGAGAGGAGAAGTGTCGTTACCTGCCAACTCCTCTTCCTTGCCATGGCAAAATAGCCGGATGAAAACCTTTGCAACGATCTAACCTCCATGGATCTGGACTCGGATCGCGATTTGGAGCACCGAAACCTCTCCTACAGCCCAAACTCTCCTTCTCCTTCTTCCTTGTTCGCACTTCTCTCTAGATCTTTAGTAAGAGAAAGCTTGGAGAAGAATGAGGGTTTTCAACCCTATTCTTGGACTTAACTCCTAAAGAAATGATCTGAACCATCAGATCCTAAAATCAGGAAAAGAATGGCCACGATCCGCCTGAAAAATAAAAGACCTGGGCCGTACACGGCCTGGCATACGCCCGTGTCCAGGGCCGTGTGCCTCATTCGCCGTCTCCAATCGACGCGCCTGGAATAGCACACGGGCATCCGACACGCCCGTGTTCGACCCGACACGCCCGTGTCGCCACTGACACGACCGTGTGCCCGGTCATGTGACTCCATTGACACGGCCCCGAAAACATCCCGAGAGGTGACACGGCCTGGGACACTCCCGTGTCCCAAGCCGTGTGCCAAGTCTCGACACTCGTCGACAGCCTTTGTGTCGACACAGTGGAAAAACGTCAAGCGAAGATCGTCGACCAAGTGGGACACGCCATGTGACACGCCCGTGTCACAGGCCGTGTGTCCCAGTCTCGACACTCGACCCTCGTCGAGTGAACATCGTCGACTGAAGTTCGTCGATAGACCCACACGGCCTTGGACATGCCCGTTTCCTAGGCTGTGTGCCTTGTCTCGACACACTGTCGAGCGAAAGTGTCGACACCCCGGGCCGAGTGTCGACACGGGCTCGACACGCCCTGCGACACGCCCGTGTCGCAGGCCGTGTGCCCTAGTCTCGACACATTATCGAGCGAAAGTGTCTACACCCCGGGCCGAGTGTCGACACGGCTCGACACGCCCTGCGACATGCCCGTATCGCAGGCCGTGTGCCCCCTGCCAGAAACCAAAAAATTTCCAAAAACGCAAATCGACCCTCTCTCAAAAACTGGGGTGTTACAACAGCTCAATTGGTGATGAGAGTTGAAAGAACTCCATAGTTAAGCGTGCTCGGGCTGGAGTAGTACTGGGATAGGTGACCTCCTGGAAAGTCCCCGTAGTGCGGGCTTGACTATCGAGTTTACCTCATCAAAGGGAGGTTGTGGCCACCAACAACCCGCTAGTGGGCTGGAGAGGGGTTGGGGTGCTTGGGCTGCAGCCCGATAGCGTCGCCTAGAGCGGAGCCGTGACACTGTCACGTTGGATCGGCTAGGGACGTTATACTTCTACACCAGTGTGCGTTTTAGCAAAAGATAGTGCGTCTCTTGGTGACCAATGGCACAAGAGATTAGCATATATTAATTCCAAAACTATTAATAAATTATTTTCACTGAATTTAGTACGTGATGCCCCAAATGTCAAGTATGTCAAAGAAAGACCTTGTCATGCATACGTAAAAGGCAAGCAAACAAGGGCTACCTTTAAAAGCATTATTGGCAAAGATTCTAATAGATGTCTCCATCTACTCCATATGGACTTGTTTGGTCCACTGCAAGTTAGAAGCTTGGGAGGTAAGGATTATACGTTGGTAATTGTTGATGATTACTCGCGCTTTGCGTGGGTGTTCTTTCTGAAATAGAAGTCAGATACCTTCAACATCTTTACTAATTTTGTCAGGCAAGTGCAGAATGAATACAATTGTTCCGTAGTCAAAATCAGAAGTGACAATGGAACAGAATTCAAGTCTGGGCCATGACAGAATTCTGTGAAAGCTTGGGTATCTTTCATGAGTTTTCCTCACCCCATACTCCACAACAGAACGGAGTGGCTGAGAGAAGGAATAGAACACTCATAGAGGCCTGCAGGACCATGTTGAGTGATGCCTCACTTCCGGAATACTTCTGGGCTGAAGCCGTCAACATTGCATGCCGTGTACAAAATCGAGCACTCATTAACAAAAACCACGATAAGACACCTTACGAACTTCTAAATAGCAGGAAACCAACTGTCTCATAATTTAGAATTTTTGGTTGTAAGTGCTTCATGCTTAACAATGGCAAGTATCATACTACCAAGTTTAGCGAAAAGATTTTTGAAGTTATTTTTGTAGGATATAGTAGCCATAGTAAGGCATACAGAATATTTAATAGAAAAACTCTGGTTGTAGAAGAATCAATACATGTTGTATTTGATGAGACAAGCTTGCTGCAAGGCAACTCTTCTACTATGCTCATTGAAGATGCAGGTACAAAGTTGAAAGAAATTAGCTTGGATGAACCGTCTGAAGAAAAGGTGAACAGTTCATCAAGATCACCACTCCAACCCCTATTGAAGAGGATGATGATCAAGATGAAGAAAGTGTCCAAGTTGATGAAGTCACTCCGATGATTGAAGACAATCCAGATGCAAGAACCCTAGAGCTCAGACATCTGAAGGATCACCCCGTGGACCAGATCATAGGAGATCCCCGGGAAGGTGTCAGAACTCGTAGAGGTACAACTAACGAGAATTTATACTTGAGCTTTCTCTCACAGGTTGAACCAAAGAAGTTTGAGGAAGCAAACTCAGACGCATCTGGATAATGGCGATGGAAGAAGAACTAAATCAGTTCAAGCGCTGCCAAGTATGGAAACTTGTTCCAAGACCCAAAGGTAAGAATGTCATTCAGACAAAATCGATCTACCATAAAAAAAGATGGACGAGGATGGAACGATCATAAAGAACAAGGCCAGACTCGTCGCCAAAGGATATCGTCAAGAAGAAGGAATCGACTTCGACCAGACCTATGCTCAAGTGGCAAGGCTAGAGGCCATCAGGTTATTCCGAGCATATGATGCACTCAAAGGCTTCACCGTCTATCAGATGGACGTGAAGTCTGCCTTCCTTAATGGTGACATAAAGGATGAGGTGTATGTGGAACAACCTCCAGGTTTTGTTGATTCTAACTTTCCCGATTATATTTACTTATTCCATAAAGCTTTATATGGTCTGAAACAAGCTCCTCGAGCTTGGTATGAGACGCTGTCTAGCTTTCTACTTGAGAACAAGTTCACAAGGGGAAAGATAGATAAGACATTATTTCTTAGGGAAATAAAAGGCTAGATTTTGCTAGTGCAAATCTATGTCGACGACATTATTTTTGGCTCTACTGACGACAACCTCTGCAAGAAGTTTTCAAAACTTATGCAAGGGAAGTTCGAAATGAGCAGTATGGGCAAGCTGAAGTATTTCTTAGGGATTCAGGTGAAACAATCTGAAGGTGGACTTTTCATCTTACAGACTAAGTTCACCAAAGAGCTAATTAAGAAATTCAGAATGGATAACACAACCTCTATGAGGACTCCAATGGGTTCAACTGTGTCTCTGGATAAGGATGAGAAAGGGAAAACCTTTTGATGATATCAAGTACAGAAGCATAATTGGATCCTTGCTCTACCTTACCGCCAGTAGACCTAACATAATGTTTTCAACATGTGTTTGTGCTAAATTTCAGGTGAACTCTAAGGAATCTCACTACGCTGCTGCAAAGCGGATTTTGAGATACCTTAAAGGTACACCAAATCTCGGTTTATGGTACCCAAGAATTAATGATAGCGAGCTAATAGGATTTTTAGATGTAGATTTTGCAGGTAGCAAAGATGATAGGAAAAGCACTTCTAGTACTTGCCAATCCTTGGAAGAAGGCTTATCTCCTAGAGTAGCAAGAAGCAGAACAGTGTTGCAATCTCAACAGCTGAGTCAGAGTATATCTCTGCAGGCAGTTGCTGTGCATAGCTGCTATGGATAAAGAATCAATTTGAAGATTACAACATGAAGTTCGAGAACATTCCATTGTTTTGTGACTCTTTCAGCGCAATTGCAATTGCCAATAACCCAGTCTCGCACAGCTGGACAAAGCACATAGAGCTGAGGTATCATTTCATCTTGGAGCATGTAGAGCATGGGGATATAGATCTACAATATGTCTCTACAGACAGGCAGATTGCAGACATTTTCACGAAGTCACTGAACGATACCAAGTTCTCGTTCTTCAAAACAGAACTTGGAATGCTCAACAAAGAAGATTAGAGAAGATGGACTCACAAGATGGCTCAGAGATCTAGAATCAGTCAAAAGTTGGAATTCTACAAATTTCTAACTTTTTGACTCGAGTAAGAAGCAAAATACACGAGTAAGAAAATGACCTACTCGAGTAATCCACTTGAACTACTCGAGTACCCTATCAGCCACTCGAGTAACCTACTCGAGTATCAGAATGACTTACTCGAGTAATAAAGCTTCACTCGAGTACTTCAGCACACCTACTCGAGTACTTCCAGATATCTACACGAGTACTTCCAGACATCACTCGAGTACTTACATTTGTCTCTACTCGAGTACCTCCCTATCTTCACTTGTGTACTACCCAGTCTCTCGAGTATCTGCCAGACAAATTTTTCCTCTTTGATTCAAATTTCTTTATTCACAACCCGAGGCTTATGCCGCCCTCTCCCAGGTATGTTTGCATTATTTATCTCTTACTTAGACTTAAATCTAGGGTTATATAAATCAGAAATTCCAAAATCAGTTTCTACACGAATCAACTTCCCTCTCTTGAGTAAGCCGATAGACAGACGCTTCATCTTCCGCCAAGCAGTTGCAGAGCCCGCGTCATCTTCCTCCCCGCCACAAATTTTTCTCCTCTTTCTGGATCATGGCCTCTTCCTCGAAGATTGAAGTCGGTTCAGAACTGGTTCCCACCGGTATCGCAAAAAGTTCACATGATTTCTGCAATCTACTGATACTTCTCGACACTGCCAGCCTCACCTTCGTTCTACAGTAACCATATAAAATCCTGTTTCCAGACGTTGCAGAGTTCTTCAAAAATGTTAAAGTCAAGCGGCATGGAGCAATTCTCAAGTCGAAAGTCAGAGGAATCAAAATCAAACTTACCAAGACCTCTGTTTCACAACTTCTTCAACTGTCGATTGTTGATGAAGAAGATCATCTTGGTCCTGATGAATCAGACAGGACCTGTATGTTCTGTGGACTTTCTCCAGAGGAACAATGCATCAAAAGGTATGACATGAACCCTGAAGGAAAATTGCTAGTGGATATTATAGGCAATGTTCTCCTCTGCAAAACTAGTTCCATAAGTGATATCTCTTTCTCTTTCTTTGACATCATGCAAGCAATAGTCTACAGGAAGAAATTTCAGTTTGGGATGATGATTTTGGACAAAATAAAAGACAGTATTAAGGCTCCAAGTTATGCCAGGATATTTTCTCTCCTCCTCCATGAAATCAATCCAAAAATCTTCAGCTTCTCCAAAGGAACAGTCCTCCATCACATGAATAAAGTCTCTATCTCATCAATTCAGAGATAGGATTTGAAGTTACAGAATCCAGTTCAAGCTGCCAAAGCTCAAGAGCTTCCAGCTACAGAGGACAGGACCCCATCTCCCTCTCCACTTCAGATTGCCAGCTCCTCTGGTGTAACTATTGAGGGGGAGCCTGCTCCTTCAGTTCCAGCCAAGATTCCTATCCCTCCAGCTGTTACTCCTCCTCCACCTCAGACTCCAGAAGAGATTTCATCTAAAGAACAACTTCAAGAAACCCTACTGTCAAATGAAGCTACAATCAATGAGATGATTGAAGAACTGACTACTGATGAACCCCTTCCCACTCTTCCAAAAGTATGAACTACTGAAGTTCCAAATCCATCCACTCTAGTGCCTTCTCCATCACATACTCCATCTCCACACCAGTCACCTGCTGCACACCAAGAGCAGGATGACACCATCTTCATTTCTAATGAGCAAACTCCTGAACCAGCTGAAGCTCCATTAAGAAATTTGGACTTCACCATCCCATGATCACTGATGAAGGGGATGTCATGCTTCATACTACTAGAGCTGAGAGCTCTGTGGTCATTAAAGAGATAGCTCCATGGGTTGCTCCTCCTCCTCCAGTTCCCTCTTCCGTTTCCCCTCCTACTGCTGCTCCTACCAGTGATTTGATGACTCCATTTGTACTTCTTCTTCAAGAACAAAGGACATATTTTGATGCTTCTCTCAAAGCTATTACTGAGAAAGTCACTGCTCTAGAGACTGAGATGAGCAGGGGATTTGCTGAGATCCGGCATAATACAGATCAGCTCAGACATCTCTTCCAAATTGGTGGAAAGGCTATAGATCACACTATTACTAGTGTTGGTCAAGTCATGGAGCAAGGTGTGACTCTTGCTAATAGTTAGATAGAATTGGATAAGAGAGCTGAAGCTACAAAGATGAAGATTTATGAAGAAGTTGGAATCTTCAAAGATGATGTCATCAATAAACTGACTCTAGAAGTTAGAAAGGGGGAGAGTTTAGTGAAAGAATACCTTGAGAAATCAGATGCACTGAGGCAGACTCAATATGAAGCCAAGATGAAAGAGATCCATGATGATGTGCTAGGACAAATTCAGAGTGTCAAGTTCTATACCTATGACACAGCTGTTTAAATGCACAATCAGATTCTTCCAGAATTCCCAGTTTATCCAAACATCATTCCTCACCACATAGACCCCTTAGCTGCTGCTGCTCCTGCTCAAGCTCCTCAACCTTCCTTCTCTCCTAGACCTGAAGAGCATGAAGGTCCTCCTCCAGATTCATATGCTCAACTTTGGGAGGATGACCCTGCAAATATCTTTCTCCAGGCCCCTCCAGAATTCCAGACTTCCAAGAAGAAGAGAAAGTATGGTGATGGTGCCTCAGCCAGCAGGTCTATCCCAGTTCCAGATACAGAAAAGAGAAAAGCTCCAGAGTTTGCAGAGATCTGGTCTCCTACTTCAAAGTCTCTTATTTTAGATACTCTCAAACGTGTTATGGACTTCCATGAAAGCAGGAATATTCATTACAGCTCCCAGGAATGGGAATTATATGAAAAGTCTATGACTAAGAGGAGACTGTATGACAGAGAATTTGGAAGGATCAACCCTGTTGCCCCTCCAAGACCTCCAAAGTACTATCCCAAGCCATTCAACTACCAAAGGAGACAAAAAGAGAAGAAAGACAGGGAGCACCACCAAGTCTAAGCTACAAGGATTATGCGAGTGTGAGAATGATTTTTGTAGAAATGTTATTTTGAAAAATCACATTTATATAATTCTAAATTTTGATCGTATAATCTTGATTATAGTCTTATGCCTGCTTACAGTGATTTATTTATTTACATGTTTAGCTACTTTTATGTCCATAATTCACCTTAGTATAAAGTGTTCTGACTTCTACAAATAGGGGGAGATTGTTGGGTATTTTATCCACAGTAACCCAGATTTGATGAATTAAGTCGTGTTTGATGCTTTGTTTAAGTTATGTGTGTGTAGGACTGTATTGCCAAGTGTAGACCAATGTCAGTCTACAATGCGTCACCAAACACAGGACCATATAATGTAATCCCTCATTGTGTGATCCATGGTGTTGACTCATGTGTAGCCTCTCTATTGGGATACAATTCATATTCAAGCACTAGGACTAATTGGAGAAAGGCTTGTTGCTGAACCCACCAAAGAAGAAGAGAATTCTGTTGAAAGAATTTTACTAAGTGCTTTACTCGAGTAGATCGCTACATACTCGAGTGAAATGCTTAGTCAATACTCGAGTAAGACCATAGGTACTCGAGCAAAGGAATTAGCTCTCGAGTAGCCAAATTATAGCTCTTGAGTAGCTAAGTCAACTACTCGAGTAGATCCCTTATCATTCTCGAGTTAACAGAATTCTTTCTCAAGAAAATTTTCTAAGTAAATTACTCGAGTAGTCATATAAGTACTCAAGTAGTTTAGACTTTTGTCTCGAGTAACAGAAGACTGGACTTCGTGTTATTTTTCCTCACTCGAGTAGTTAAATTCATGTACTCGAGTAGTCCATCTACTACTCGAGTACTCCAGAGTTAATACTCGAGTAACAAGATTTTCTTCCCTCAGAATGTTTCTAAGTCCATTACTCGAGTAGCTATTTCTATATAATTGAGTAGTTTATACCCTCTCGAGTAGTCCAGTTTCACTACTCGAGTAACCCAGATTTCTCTTCCAGAAAACATTCCAAGCCCTTGACTCGAGTAGCTTCTCTACCTCTCGAGTAGTTAATTTCTTTTCACTCGAGTAGTACTTCTTATACTCGAGTAGTTAAACTCCACATCTCGAGTAACTATTTTAGCACTCGAGTATGTCTTTGTGTACTCGAGAGTTTGCTCTCGTTTCTGGATTTTCTCCAAGTCACTTACTCGAGTAGTTTTCTTCTATTCACTCGAGTAGTCTTATCTAGTACTCGAGTAGGTTAATCGTCACTCGAGTATGTCAGTCATTCTTTTTCAAAAATTCGTTAAGTCCAGATTTGACAGAAATTTCAAACAGCCTTGACGTGACTGGTCCACGTGTACGTCATTAAGACTAATTATGACTGTTATTGAAGCTCTTATGTAAAGTCTTGTCAGAAACCGACAAACCCTAACCAAGTCTGTCAATTTTTATTCTAAGGAAATCTGAATCTCACTCTCTCGAAAAAAATTGGAAGCCGCCGCCGCCGACCTTCATCGTACACATCCGGCTAGGGTTTTCGATTCCAGAAGATTCACATCAAGAAGATTCACAGATCGAGATCGTCGTTCAATTTTGCATCATCTTTCCGATCGTGTGAAGCCAAGAAAGTTCAGATCTAGCCTTTGCCGAGATTCTTCTTCAACTTCTCTGATAAAGCCGCAAAGATAAAAGAAGAAGATCCAGGCCGTTTGATTACATATCTGATAAAGTTTTACTGTTTGTATTTCTATATACTTTCAATTTCATTCTTGTAGGAGAATTCTCTCCGAGTGTAGGTGCTTTTGCCTCCGAGTTGTAGGAAGTCTTATCTTCCGAGTGTAGATCCGTTTTGTGGATCGAGATTGTAGGAACCTTGTTCCGAGGCATACGATTGGTTCTCAATCCGAGATAGTGGAGTAGCCGAGTCTAGTGTATTGCTAAATCGGTGAGGGAAAGTGGATGTACCCAAGGTTGGGGAACCACTATAAATCTTTTGTCGTCTGTGATTATTTGGTAGATAATCGTGTGCATAGATCTTAATTTTTTTTATTTCACAAAAAGACGCACAACTCACCTATTCACCCCCCCTATAGGTGATTTAGGTAGACAACTGAACATTTTCATAATGGACCTTCCAATAGATTGGTGAGATCATGGGGGGGGGGGGGTCTTGGAGTCTTGGTGAAGACCATGATCAACCTAAACTAGGGTTTAGGAATCTACTATTTGCAGACCATAGTGATCTCACCTACATTCCCAGGTTCACTTGGTCTTCTTGGACTTCCTAGGGTTTTTTCATGACCTAGTTATGACAAAACCACTCCTAGGGGTCTAGTTGTTGAGGGATGTTACAAATCCCAATATATAAACAAAAAATTTCGTCCTCAAAATTCTCGTTAGGCCTGCGGGGTTTCAAGTATGAAAGGTAAATTGTAACATCCCGAGAGGTTGTGAGTAATACCTGAATAAAAATCTCCGGATACCTTTATTACATCAAGTCTAGAGGCTCCCATGTATGCTCCGCTCACCCATGATTCCTCCACAGGACCTTAACCAATGGAACCTTCTTACGGCGCAAGACTCGTATTCCCTTGTTGTCAATCCGGACCGGTTCCAGGTGAACTGACCGATCAGATGCTACTGGCCCATCCGCGGACGTAATCTGCTGCTTCAGGCGTAGTAGAGCCCTCCTAAGAGAGGATACATAGAACACATCATGCAGACTCGCCTGCACCGGTGGCAGCTCCAGCCTATATGCCAAGGGACCGATCCGCTCCAGGATCCTATAAGGCCCCATATATCTTGGGCTGAACTTCTTATTCCGACCGCGTACCTGTGAAACCCCATGCATCGGTCGGATCTTCAAGAATACTCGGTCCCCTACCTGAAACTCCACCTGACAATGCCGAGCATCGTAATACTTAGCCTGTCGGCTCTGTGCCTCTAACATCTTGTCCCGTATCAGCCTCACCTGAGCCTCGGTGTCCTCAATAATCTTCAAACCTAAAGCCTTCGGATCCTCGTCCTGTATCCATGACAGCGGAGTCGTACATCTCCATCTATATAGGGCCTTATAAGGAGCCATCCATATGCTGGACTAGTAGCTGTTATTATATGAGAACTTGATCAGTAGCAACAGCTTCTCCTAAGGCTCACCGCGATCCAATATGTAAAGTCGCAGCAGATCTTCCAAAGTCTGATTGGTGCATTCTGTCTGCCAATCAGACTGAGGATGAAAAGCTGTACTGAATGTCAGCCGAGTGCCCAAGTAAGTCTGCACTGATCTCCACTCCTTGGACGTAAACCGTCCATCCCGATCCGATACAATCGTCCTGGGTATGCCATGATAACGGACGAACTTCTCCATGAATTTCTGAACCAGCACACCAACCAAGTTATCCTTTATGATCGGGATAAATCTGGATACCTTTGTCAGCCAGTCGACGATCACCCAGATCGAATCGTTCCTCGTCCGCAATCAAGGAAGCCCATATATGAAGTCCATCACGATATCATCGAACTTCCACTCCGGCAGTGGGAGTGGCTGTAATAATCCTGCGGGGTTTCTGCACTCTGCCTTCACCAGCTGGCATGCCTCGCAGTGGGTCACAAAGTAGGTGATATCCTTCTTCATGCCTGGCCAGTACATGGTCTTCTTCAAATCCGCAGTCATCTTCATAACTCCCGGGTGTATAGAATACAGACTGCAGTTAGCCTCCGTCATGATATCTTCCCGGACCTGGCCTGCCTATGGTATGTAAACCCGTGCTCTGAAGTACACTAGGCCATCCCTCAGTGTGTAATCTCCAGTAGTTCCTGCTTCTAAGGCACGGAATATCAGCTCTAGCTTGGCATCCTGCCTCTGCCCATCTCCGACTCGGTCTCAAATGTCATCTGTGGCAACCAATGATTATAGGTACTCCCAGTACAGCTCTGGGTGATCCTCGGACACCAGGGATATCTGCATCTTCTCTAACATCTGGACCAACTCCAAGTCCATCAACTGCGGTACTACTCCAGAGATTGTGGCCTTCCAGCTCAGCGCATCTGCCACCACATTCGCCTTTCCTGGGTGGTAGTGCATCTCATACTGGTAATCTGCTAGAAACTCCACCCATCATCTCTGCCTGATATTCAGCCCCTTCTGCGTGTCCACATACCTCAAATTTTTGTGGTCAGAGTATATGTCACAGTGGACAACGTACAGATATTGTCACCAGACTTTCAGAGCAAATACGGCCACTCCCATCTCTAAGTCATGAACAGGGTAGTTATGCTCATGCTTCTTCAGTTGCCGTGAGGCATACGCTATCACATGACCATTTTGTATCAGCACTGTACCCATGCCCTGGTAGGAAGCGTTAGTGTAGACCTGAAATCCTTCTTTCCCCGAAGGAAGGGCAAGTATAGGAGCCGAGGTGAGTCGATCCTTCAGCTCCTGAAAAGCCACCTCGCACTACGGGGTCCAGATAAAGGGCACATCCTTCCTCGTCAGGGATGTGAGTGGAAGGGCAATACGAGAAAATCCCTCCACGAACTTCCGGTAGTAACCGGCAAGTCCTAGAAAACTCTGCACGTCTGTAGCCGACTTCAGCTGCGGCCAATCCCGAACTTCCTGAATCTTGGTCGGGTCCACTGCCAACCCAGCACCACTGATGATATGGCCTAGGAAAGCCACTTCCTTGAACTAGAAGTGGCATTTGCTGAACTTCACATAAAGCTGGTGCTCCCACAGTCTCTCTAGAGTCAGCATCAAATGTCGTGGGACTGCGCGGAGGAGAACTAATATTCAATTTGTTTTATGTTATGTTATTTTATATTTCCTGCTATTGGCACCCCTACTGTTATTGGCACCTCTCCTCTATAAGAGGGGCTGATTTGGATTTTGGACTTGTAATGTTATCTTGGATGAATTTGTGATTTTCTTCTTCCCTCTAACCCTAATTTCTCCCCCTCTCTCTCCCTTCCTCTTCTCTCTACCGCCGACACCCCCTTCTCGCTACTGCCGGATTCACTAGTTTGTATCAACATCATCCTCTAATCCTGTTCATAGTGGCAATGATTCTCTCGATGGCTTGATAATAGGCTTTGGCTCATTGGTAGAGAGAAGCTCATCTAAATTTCATGCTTTTGTAAATCCACCTTGCAATCTTGATCAGGCTGCTCCTGTGGAATTTACTCACGAGCGGGTTAATTCCTATCAACCTTTTCCGTTAATTCCTATCAACCTTTTCCTGATACGTGAAAAAAAATCTGAAGTAGAGAACTACTAGATTATCAATTGGCTTCCACGGTGCCCTTTTGGCCAAGTTTTTCTTAGTACTTTGTTAAAATGACATTCCAGGAGACATCAGTTTTCTCGAGTTTTGATTTCCTGATGGTTCTTTCTGTGAGGTTCAACTAACTCTCTTTAGTAAACATAAATTATTCTTGAAGAGATGTCTGTTTTTATTGTTGTGTTAAATTGATTTGGTTTATGGAACAAGATCGTTCTAGCAAAGTATTGGTCCACTCTATGAATGCCTAAATAATCTGAGGAATTATCCGACAATCTAAGCTTGTAATAAAAGAAACTTATAAATAATACATAACAAACACGAACGAGTATAATTTCAATAATGAGAACAAACACAAGTGTGTAAATGTGAAAGTGCAAAATTACAGTGCAAGAGCGAACAAAGTCTTGCAAACCACAAGTATTTTGGTATCAATATTACAGATAATATCCACACAAACTTGAGAGTAGATATATGATTCAACAACAAGGAAATTATAACCATAAAATGAACTCACAATGATTTTTCTTGATTTTTTGAATGAAGATATTTATTTAGCCTTGCCTTATATGCCCCAAGTCAGTAGTCATTATCTTTGGAATTAAATTCAAACCTTGCTGGATAAATTGATGTATGCATATATGAGGGAGAGGAGTTTTGATATGCCCTTGGCTCCTCTCTCCGCCTCTTCTCAAAGTGGTGTTGTCTCTCTCCTCCATTTCCATACCTAACTCTTTGCAGGAGGCTTTTCAACATCCGGGGTGGCATGCAGCTACGGATGAGTAAATGACCGTCCTATGGGCTAACCAGACCTGAGATCTTGTCTCACTTCAGCCCGGGTAAACTTGCGTCAGGTGTAAGTGGGTTTATACCATCAAACTTGCTCTGGATAACAATGTCGACCACCTCAAAGCTCGGCTAGTAGCTCGCGGCTTCACTCAGTAACAGGGCCTCAACTACGATGAAACTTTATCACCCGTTGCCAAAATGAAAATCGTTCGGCTCTTGATCTCCTTGGATGTTCATCGACAATGACCCTTACATTAGTTGGATGTCAAGAATGCGTTTCTCAATAACGATCTTCAAGAAATTGTCTGCAAGCATCAACCTCTCGGGTTTGAGACCACGGGGGAGTCACGTGTTTGTCACCTTAAGAAATCTATTTATGGTCTCAAACAATCTGCTCGTGCATGGTTTGACAAATTTAGCAAATTTGTCCAGGATGTTGGATTCACTCGAAGCTCAGCCGACTTCTCTCTCTTCACTCATCATCGATCAACATGCACCGTTATTCTCTTGGTTTACGATGGCGATATCCTAATCACGGGAAATGACGCCACAAAAATACAGATGATTAAGCAACACTTAAACTCAGAATTTTAAACTAAAGACCTGGAAATCTTTGGTATTTTTTTGGTTTCGAGGTAACGCGACATTCTGCAGGTCTTGTCCTATCTCAACGGAAATATTGACTTGACGTTCTTCAGGATGCTGGCTACTTGAGATGCAAACATGCTGACACTCTGATGGATGTAACCCACAAACTCTGTTCTCAGGCCTCTGATTCAGATCTGCCACTTCCAAACCCTGAGAGGCAAGGAGAAGAGAGGAGCCAAGGGCGCAGGCGTATCCGGAGCTGGGGTGGAGACAGCAGGGAGGCCCAGTCCCAGGACAAGGTAGGGGATTTCCCCAAGGGGGGAGGAACCAACAGGAAGGACCGGGAAGGTTCCACCAGCAGGGGTGGGGATACGGTCATAGACCACCCCTACCCCCTCCGCAACAGGCAATGGCCATCGACCGAGGCAGAGGAAGGGGTCGGGAGAGAGGAAGAGGAGCAGGAGCAGGAAGAAGGAGGAACCCTCGGGAAGGAAGACAGGGGGGGGAGGTGGCGTTGCCATATTGTGACTTCCACGAGGAGGAAGGTCACGCAATGGCGACCTGCCCAGATTTCTTAGAGATGAGGAGAACTCGAGGGGCAGGAGAGCAGCCCAGGTCGGTGAGGATAGAGGAAGTAACAGTTACTGGAGAAGAGGATCGCTCCGTGGATCGAGCAGATGAAGGAGACCGCGGGGGAATTGGAGTGATCAATGGGGGGGTGGGGATAGAGGCGGCTCGAAAGGCGAGCCTTCACACTATGTACCGCCGAAGCTTCGTCTCAACTTCGCAATCCCCCCCTCCAGATGAGAAGATTACCTTTTCAAGAAAAGACATGCCTGACCATGAGGACCGCTTCTGTGACGCACTTGTGATACGAACCGCCATCGAAAACTTCACGGTGTCGCGGGTCCTGGTAGACAATGGGAGCTCAGTGAACGTGATTTTCAAGAAGGCATTCAATGCAATGAGGGTGGAGGCCCGGAGGGTGCTGGAGGCGGACGGACCGCTGTTTGGGTTCTCAGGGGAAAGGAAAGAAGTCGAGGGGGGAGTGGGACTTCAGGTGACCCTGGGAGGGTTGTCCCGGAATTGCCGCTTTGTCATAGTGGATGCCCCCAGTAGTTACAACGCTATATTTGTACGCCCCTTAATCAGCGCTTTCAGATGCGTTCCATCATCATTTCACCAGTGCTTGAAGCTGAATTCAGGAGGTACCCAAATCAGGGTACGGGGGGATCCAAAGGCCGCTAGGGAATGCTACATGACGGCAGTGAACACCATCTCCTGGCATGGAGATGCGGAGGAGTTGGGAAAGTGGATGGAGCAATTACCACAAGAACAGGGGGATGGGGAAGAGCAAAGAGAGGAGGAAGATGCTGGAGGAGAAGAAGTCGTAATGGTGGGAGGCATTGCGGGGGAGCCAGAAATGGCGGGAGAGGAGTTCGGGGAGATGGTGGTGGTAGAAGAAAAGGAGAAGCAAAGAGCGGAGGGAGAGGGAAAAATGGTGAGGAACTGGGACATGGTGGAGAGGCTAGAAGCGGCTGGAAAGGAGGGCGAAGAGACGGAGGCAGCTGAGGGAGAGGAGCCAAAAGGAGAGGTAGGGAGGAGAGAGAAAAGGCAGATGGAAAAAGAGGGAGGGCCGCCCGGGGAGGAGGTCCGGCCAGGAAAGAGAAGGGCCTCACGGCAGGAGGAAGAGGAGGCAAGCAAGTGGGAGGCGGAGCAGCCAAGGGAAGAGAGGATGATGGCCAGCGTAGAAGGCAAAACCAAGGAGCAGGATGTGCAGGCAGAGCAGGAAGGAGAGGAAGAGCCATCAAGGCTGAAAGCGGCCGTGGAGGTCTTGCAGGTAGAAATACGCACCAAGGACGGCCGAGAAGAAAAGATAAAAATCAGTGGCGAGCTCAACCCGGAGGACCGTGAGAAGATCAGGACCTGCGTTCAGAAAAACATTGACATCTTCGCGTGGAGCGCCGCGGACATGCCGGGGGTCGATGCAGACGTCTCCTGTCACCGCCTCAATCTAGACCCCAACACTCGCCCCATACAACAGAAAAAGAGGGCCATCACCTCCAAGATGGCCGGACCTATTAGGGAGGAAGTGGAAAAATTACTTAAGGCGGGGTTTGTGTCCGCCTGTAAGTATCCGGGGTGGGTGAGTAATGTTGTAATGGTCAAAAAAAGGGAGGGTAGGTGGAGAATGTGCGTGGATTTTTCTCTTTTAAATAAAGCATGCCCCAAGGATTGTTACCCGCTGCCCCGAATCGACGCGCTGGTTGACTCAGCCGTCGGTTTCCCCTTTATGAGTTTCTTGGATGCGTTTTCTGGGTACCATCAAATACGCATGCATCCTCCGGACGTTAAGGACGTCACCTTCGTCACGGAGGATGGATGCTTCTGCTTTAATATGATGCCTTTCGGTTTAAAAAATGCGGGCGCGACCTATCAAAGGATGATGGATTGGATTTTCCGAGAACAGAGAGGAAGGAATCTCGAGGCTTACGTAGACGACTTGATGATCAAAACCAAGGACCTCGGGACCCATATCCTAGATCTGGAAGAGACCTTTGAAACCCTAAGGGTGTATAAAATGAGACTCAACCCCCTGAAGTGCGTTTTTGGTGCTAGCAGGGGAAAGTTCCTGGGACACCTACTCACTCCATCTGGAGTGGAGCCCAACCCCGAAAAAGTAAGGGCAATCCTAGAATTGGAGTCCCCTAGGAATGTTAAGGAAGTCCAGCACCTCACTGTCAAGTTGGCCGGGCTAAGCAGGTTCCTCTCTCGAGCGGGGGAGAGGTGCTCGCCCTTTTTCCGAACGCTGCGAGGAGGCAAGAGATTCGAGTGGACCTCGGAATGTGAGATGGCTTTTCAGGCCATAAAACAACAGCTTACCCAGGCGCCCTTACTCCAAGGACTAAGGGAAGTAGAGGTCTTATTTCTATATTTGGGGGTAGGTGCTGTAGCGGTGAGCTCGGTTCTTGTGAGAGAAGAAGGGAAGAAACAATTTCCGATCTATTACGTGAGCAGGGTCCTGAAAAAAGCGGAGCTCGGGTACCCCATTCTTGAGAAGTTAGCATTTGCCCTCATCATCTCGGCCCGAAAGCTCTGGCCGTATTTTCAGGCTCACTCCATACAAGTGGTAACGGATCACCCCCTCCGTCGCATCCTGGAGGGGGTAGAGCATTCGGGGAGGTTGGCAAAATGGTCAATAGAACTCAGTGAATTCGATCTCGCCTTCATCCCTCGGCTCGCCATAAAGGCACAGGCGGTGGCCGATTTCCTGGTGGACTATATAGTGGAGGTCCAGGAAACGGAGGCGTCCCCCAGGGCAACCTGGAAGATGATAGCAGATGGAGCGTCGGGGAGAAATTCCTTTGGAGGAGGAGTGGTCTTGATTAGCCCGGAGGGGACCCAGATTGAGCAGGCCTTGAAGATCCATTTCGCAATCACCAACAATCAAGCGGAATATGAGGCGGTCATTGCGGGACTCAGGTTAGCCCGGGAGCTGGGCATACAAGACATTGAGGCCTCGATAGACTCCATGGTGGTGGCAGGCCAGATCAAAGGGGAGTTCGAGGCAAGGGAGCCCACCCTCCAGTTGTATCTAGGAAAGGTCAAAGACGTTATAGGGCAGTTCCGAAGCTTCTCAATTCAACACGTCCCGAGGGAGCAGAGCACTCAGGTTGACCAACTAGCCAAGCATGGCCCTCGAGCTGGAGGAACGGTGACGGAACTCTTCAGACCGTCTATAGAGGAATGGGAACATATGGAAATATGCCAGCAAAGGTCGTGGATGGACCCCTTTATCACCTTTTTGGCATCATGGCAGTTACCCGTAATGGAACTCGACAAGAAGCATACCAGATACAAATCGGCGTATTACCTGCTGAAGGATGGAGTTCTATATCGCAAAACCTTGTCGGGTCTGCTGACCAGATGTGTGTTAGAGGAGGAGGCTCCCAAGGTTCTGCAAGAGATTCACTCGGGAGAATGTGGGAGTCACTCGGGGAGCCGGACTTTAGAAGGGAGGGTGCTGAGGCAGGGGTACTTTTGGCCCACCCTCCGGAGAGATGCGGAAGAATACGCGAAAAAGTGTCAAAAGTGTCAGGAATTCGCCCCCCTTCAGCTCCTTCCGGCCCAGAGGTTGCGGACCATCACAGCTCCCTGGCCATTCGCTATATGGGGACTAGATCTGGTGGGCCCCTTCCCCCAAGCAAGTGGCCAAAGGAAATTCCTGATAGTCATGGTGGACTACTTTTTGAAGTGGCTGGAGGTGAAAGCGTTAGCTAAGGTAACCTCGCAGGTGGTCAAGAACTTCGTATGGGGGGAAATCATCTGCCGGTATGGGTTGCCCCTAGCCATCGTGACAGATAACGGACCACAGTTTGCGAGCAGGGAGTTCGTGGACTTCTGCATTCGTTTGGGGATAGATCTCCGCTTTGCCTCTGTTCATCACCCACGGAGTAACGGACAGGTCGAAGCGGCTAATAAGGTTATTGTCAATCTATTGAAGAAAAGGGTGGAAAATTTGAGAGGAAGCTGGGTCGAGAAACTGCCTTCAGTACTATGGGCCTTGAGGACCACACCAAACACAGCCACGGGGGAAACCCATTCAAGCTCTCTCACGGCTCAGAGGTCGTCATACCTGTCGAGTTTGAGGTTACATCACCAAGAGTAGCGGCAGCAAGGGAAGGAACCGAAGGATGGAGAGCAGAGAACGAAGAAGAGCAGAGACTTTCGTTGGATCTCGTGGAGGAGCTCCGGGATTTAGCCATGGTCCGGCAGGAGGAGGTCAAGCACCAGATGGCGAGGTACTTCGACAAGCATGTAAGGGTAAAACAGTTTGTGAAAGGAGATTTGGTCCTAAAAAAGGTTGACGCGGCGGGTAGAGGAGCCTCTGTAGGAAAACTTAACCCCAATTGGGAGGGTCCTTTTGTAATAAAAGAAGTCTTAAAGTCGGGAGGGTACCACCTCCAGGATGTGGACGGGGTATCTCTCGAGCGAGCCCGGAATGGTGATGATTTGAAGAGATTTTATCCATAGCATTCTATTCCATCGCACCTTTTTTTTATTAATGTGTAATGCTTACCGTCCTGATGTGCTTTCTTGGTGCGATGAAAGTGCGGGTGACCTTTGTGAGGCACCAGAGGCGAGATGATTTGTAGAAACAACCCCGAGCAGACCCGCTGACCAGGCTCCCATCTAGCTGGCAGGGCTGTAGGCTCACTCGGTGGTTGGTGGTGTCTTGGAGAGGAGACCCCGAGCAGACCCGCTGACCAGGCTCCCATCTAGCTGGCAGGGCTGTAGGCTCACTCGGTGGTTGGTGGTGTCTTGGAGAGGAGACCCCGAGCAGACCTGCTGACCAGGCTCCCATCTAGCTGGCAGGGCTGTAGGCTCACTCGGTGGTTGGTGGTGTTTTGGAGAAGAGACCCCGAGCAGACCCGCTGACCAGGCTCCCATATAGCTGGCAGGGCTGTAGGCTCACTCGGTGGTTGGTGGTGTCTTGGAGAGGAGACCCCGAGCAGACCCGCTGACCAGGCTCCCATCTAGCTGGCAGGGCTGTAGGCTCACTCGGTGGTTGGTGGTGTTTTGGAGAAGAGACCCCGAGCAGACCCGCTGACCAGGCTCCCATCTAGCTGGCAGGGCTGTAGGCTCACTCGGTGGTTGGTGGTGTTTTGGAGAGGAGACCCCGAGCAGACCCGCTGACCAGGCTCCCATCTAGCTGGCAGGGCTGTAGGCTCACTCGGTGGTTGGTGGTGTTTTGGAGAGGAGACCCCGAGCAGACCCGCTGACCAGGCTCCCATCTAGCTGGCAGGGCTGTAGGCTCACTCGGTGGTTGGTGGTGTTTTGGAGAAGAGACCCCGAGCAGACCCGCTGACCAGGCTCCCATCTAGCTGGCAGGGCTGTAGGCTCACTCGGTGGTTGGTGGTGTTTTGGAGAGGATACCCCGAGCAGACCCGCTGACCAGGCTCCCATCTAGCTGGCAGGGCTATAGGCTCACTCGGTGGTTGGTGGTGTTTTGGAGAGGAGACCCCGAGCAGACCCGCTGACCAGGCTCCCATCTAGCTGGCAGGGCTGTAGGCTCACTCGGTGGTTGGTGGTGTTTGGGAGAGGAGACCCCGAGCAGACCCGCTGACCAGGCTCCCATCTAGCTGGCAGGGCTGTAGGCTCACTCGGTGGTTGAGGGTGTTTCGGAAGGGCGGTACTCACTTGAGGGGACAAGTCTAAGGGTAAGAATTCGCGTAGGGAAAAACCCATGATTCATCAAAAGGGTGATAGTCCCTAAAACAGAGAGGGACCAGGAATTGGGCCAGGGAAGGAGATCCCTGGCCGGGCCGGCACTCGCCATAGCTGGTCTCGCAACTGGCGGAAGGATTTTCCTCATCCCAGGCTCAAGTGAGCTGAAGTGGCCGAAACCGACTGGGCAAGACGGCCGGACCCAGGGATTCCGGCTCGAGATGATCTCGTGGCGCAGCGATAACGGAGGTAATCAAGACGGGTAAAAAGCGATAAAGGGTGCCTCGCGCGAGTTTTTAAGCGAAATGGAAGGCAATAAAAGTAGTAATTAAACAGCGTCCCAGAAAATAGCCCTACACCTTGGACTAGTAGCTAAGCGAGAGGGTGGATGATCAAGGTAGCAATTAAAATAACATCTAAAAATGTACCTCCTGAGTAACTATTACACAAAGCGCCCCAAAGAGGGAAGCGACAGTTAGTATATAAAAAGTTTTAAACAAAAATTAATAAGGCAGAGACACCTCGCTCTCCTTTTAAGAAAGGGAACCGCAACCATAAGTGTTAGACAAAAAGAAGAGGGCGAGAGGAAGACATTGCAGGGGATGGCGCACTACTCGTTGTCAGAGGAGGCGCTGTCGTCCGACTCGTCGAACAAGCACGGGACTAGGTCGCGGACGGTCACCGTCTCCGTATCGGCGCGCACCACTCCCAGCTCCTTCATCATCTTGAGGACAACCTCCGCCGTCTTGATATTTGAGTCCCGACAGATGGCCTCCACCTCATCCACGAAATATCGAGAAGGAACGGGAAACTGATCCGGTGGGGGTGTCGCACTGCTCCGGAGGCGAAGATTCTCGGCTTTCAACTTCTTGTTTTCCCCCTCCAGCTCCTCGATACACGAGCGCATCCTGTTGGCCGTCTCGGCATCCTGCGGGAGGGGGGAAAGTAAGGGACTATAAGGAGCAAGGGTAAGGCTAGCAAGGCAAAGATAAGGAAACTTACCACGCCGCCCTGGCTCTGTGCAAGGAGTTTGTCAGCTACATTCAACCGCTTCTCCAGGTCAATGGACTTCTCGCGCTCCGCTGCGAGACCGGTCTCCGCCTCTTTCCATTTCCTGTTGTTGAAGACGAGACGGCGCAAGACGTGGTGCGCGAGCTCCAGGGAGCGAAACTGCGAGTGGGCGCTTTTTAGAATGAGGTCCGCGATGCCTCGTTGTCAGCAGGTTCGGAGCCAAGACCGTCATACAACCCAAAGCCCAGGGAGAAGGCATGGCTGGTGGGGTGGTCCTGTTCCCTCCAGGAAGGGAGAAGGGTGGACACCGACACGCGGTTGAGGTCGTGCTCCCATATCAGAACCGGCTCGCCGGCGTCATCCTTCGTCGCGGGCCCCATATTATAGTTAGGGTGTGAGGCGGGAGCCGGGCGGCTGGACGAGTCAGTCTCGCCAGGAGTAAGCTGAGAGGGCTGAACATGGTCGTGGGCAGCTGGTTCTGCAGAGACCGTCTCGTGGGCTGGCGAGATGGGCCGTCGCGGAGGCTAGGGAGACGACAGGGTGATAGGGGATAGAGACCCCGCTAGCTCTTCTCTTCTCTTGGCCAGCTTTTCCTTCTCGAAGGACACAGATTTCTTCTTCTTCTTGGGGCTGAGGCGAGAGGCACCCTCGCCCGCGGGCCTCTTCTTGGCGACAGGGGTCAGCGTATCTTTCGCAGCCTCCGCCGCCATATTCGCCAAGGCGAGAGCTCGATTGCTCTGGTAGGGGGGATGGACGGGGACGGTCCTTTCTCCTAGATAAAGTGACAGTCAGCGGAAGGTAAGAATTTACGGGGACAGGAGGAAATAGAGGTGTACCTTCGCCCGGGAAAACGGCGGGGAGCGAGTCCAGGTCTCGCCGCAGGTATTGGACTTCAAAATTCTTCCCCACGAAGAAATCGCAGAGCTCTTTCTCGGCACCCCCCACTTTGGGGGTATCATAATAACGCTCGGCGGGGGATACCGCAGCAAGAGGGATGCCTCCCAGATCCCCGCGTATGAAGACGAACCGCGTCAACCAATGGTGGTTCTTGTTCGGCGTCTCGCATACTTTATGGCCTTGGCCTGTGAAGTAAGAAATGCCGTCGTCCTTGGCGTGGTAGACAAACAGCTTGCAGAAGGCGGTTAGACTAAACTCGATACGTTCTCGCCGCAGGTAGCAGGCGAAGGCGATCAACATGGAGATGGCGTTGGGATTGAACTGGGTCGGGACGACCCTGAAGTACTTCAGCACCAATTTGACCTCCGGCCAGAGGGGAAGCCTCAGCCCCGCCTCAAAGTGCGAGACCGGGAAAGCCATCTCGTTGGGATAGAAGGTGTTGATGCACTCGCCCACCTTGGGCGGGCGAGATGGGTAGCTATCAGAGAGGTACTCGCAGGCGAAGCGAGCGTGGTCTTCCTCTGGCAGTCTGCCGAGAGGGAAGTCATGGTCGACGAAACGCTTCTCGCAGTGGCTGCGTCCCTCGCCCTCTTCGGTCTTCTTCTTTCCCATGATTGGCGAGAAAGCGCCAAAAGAAAGAGTGGATGGCCCAGAGAGAGACGCGAGATGACGAAGGAGAAACGGGAACCGGGATCAGAAGAACAGCTTAGAATAGTGAGGGGCAGTAGTAGTGGTTGAAGGTATTTATAAGGGGTAGGGAAAAGGGCGAGAAAGTAAGGCGGCGGGAAATGAGAGGACATCCCGGCGCCTCGTTCTTTCCCCCCCTCTCTCTCTCTCTCTTATCTCACTCTCCCTCTCTCACTCTCTCTCTAGAACTCAAGAGGCGGAGGCGCCGCAGAAATCCTTTCGAGGCAAGTCATCATTGCAGGATTAATAAAATAAAGTAATATCTAATCATGGCAATAATGAAAAGACGGCATGACACGACCCTTGCGTGACCAAAAGTCAAAAAAATAATAAATCATCCCACAGAAGGGGACGTCTCGCCCGAATAAGTTTGTACAACATAACAGTAATAAAACAGCGACATTAAGAAGAACGAGATCCAGAGAAGGCAAGACGGGACTGGGATAGTTTAGTTCCGCACCCACTGCCAGCGGCCATCTTTACCTCCCGCACATGGCGGGCGGCCAGGAAGATGAAAGGCGCGAGCGGCGATCACGCCGTGGCGCGCGAGACGGAGATGTTCATCCGTCTCGTTCAGTATGGCCTGGGGGTCGGTCCCGTCTAGCACCCCGTCCGCTTCCACCATTGCGGAAAGGCGGTTGTGATCTGCTTCAATCCACTTCATGCGCCGATCAGAGGCTTGCTTCTCGAGCTCCATCTCGCGGATTATGTGTGTATATTTGCAGAACATCCGGGCAGTCCTCCGTTTCAACTCCAGAAGGTCCATGGGATCACCTAGGTAGTCCTCGATCTCGCCCGGATGAGGACGAGGCGAGAGGGGGGAGATGCGGGAGCTTCCTCAGTATCGGAATCAAAATGGATTCCTGCGAAAGTAGCGAGAGATCACAAGCAAGAGTGAGCTCGCGCAAGCCGAATGGAAGAAGGCGAATCAACCGAGAGGCGAGAAGGGAAGAGATCTTACTTGGGATTCGAGGGTTCCCCACAACTCGCGAGAGGTTTTCTCTCCGCGAGGGAGGTGGAGAGGCCACCTTGGGTGAGTCTGTGCGCTGAGGGACTTGACTTACATTATTAGGGGGATCGGCAGGCACCGGCGAATCAGCGAAACTTCCCTGAGGAAGCATAGTCAGACAGGAGAAACAAGAGAAAGGAAAGATAATGTGATCACCTGCCTCCCCCCTGAGGAAGAGAATGGGTTGTCTATCGGAGCGGCAGAAGAAGTTGCGCCCGCCGAGAGAGGAGCACAGACAGCTTTCGCTTTTTTTGTGCGAGAGGGCGGAGAGGCTACGGGGGGAGTGCGCCCCAGATCTAGAAAAAGGGCATCCGTGCCGGCTTTGTTTCGCCTTCGCACAATCGCAAGACGCTCGCGGAAACTTTGACTATGAGACATTCCGAAAGAAGAAAGGATGAAGGCAAAAGAGTTCCAAATGAAGGCTTTCTCCTCATATTTATAGGCAGTATGAGGGGAGGAGGGGCCCACCCAAGATTCCCATGAAGGAATCTTAGCATCGCGAGCCACGGTTGGACGTGTCTTTCCGAGGTTAGGGCAAACTTGTAAAGAGCGGGGATTGTGTACAACCTTGGGCTCACGAGTAGCCCGACAAAGCAAGGAAGGAAGGCTGGCGAGACGGAGGAGGCCAACCCCCTAGAAAGGAAGGGGCAGCCCGTAAGTTAAGGCGAGACCTCGCTGGGCGAGACCTCGCTAGGCGAGATCTCGCTAGGCGAGGCCTCCGGGCGCGGGCGAGTAGCCTGAAAGTGCAACTAGATCTGATATACTCTAGAGGGGGGTGAATAGAGTATATGGTGTTTTAGTACTTTTAAAAACTTTTACAACAATTGTTGTAATAAGTGTGAACAGGGAAGCAAATATAAATTTAATCACAGAACTAAACTATGTAAAAACTAAGCACAGACAAATCAAGGCCAGAAACAAAAAGTAAACAAGCAAAGCCAGAGGACACAAGGAAATATAGTGGTTCCCCAAACTTGGGTACATCCACTCTTCTACCACCCTAGGTAGGAATCCACTGCAGGATGAGTTGATCAGGTGTCCTGGGCACCAATGAGCTTTTGATAAGGTGCTCAAAAACCAAAGCAGATTTTTTGATCAGGTGTCTTGCCACCAATGAGCTTTTGACAAGGTGCTCAAAAACCAGATTCAAACTTTTGAAGGGAGTTTGAGAAACCCTTTACAGAGTGGGGGTGAGAGAGTGATGGCAGTCTTCTCTTTCTCAAACAACTGAGAAGACTATGTGGATTGATGTCAAAGCTCCCCCTGAATCCTTGAAATCTTCAGGAAGAAAAGCTTTGCTTGAGGGTGATAGGCCTTCAAAGGTAGAACTCCAACAATAGATGATTTCAGCAATGGCTGAAATGTTCAGTGTCTGGAGTCTTGAAATGATGTTGGCCTTGAACACTTTGAAAGATGAAGAGATCAGAAGATTTTTGAAAGCTTGATCTCTTGATGAGTGTTCTTCAGAATTCTTTTTGACAGAAGATTTTGAAAGAGTCTCTGTAATCTGTATTGTGTATTCTCTCCTTGTTAATCTCTGTATCTCATCTATATTGATTCAAAAACATTCTGTCTTTTATTCTCTGTTCCAGAATAGAATATCATTCTCTGTCAAAGATAGCCGTTGGTCTGTATTGATTGCATCCTTAATTGCAAAAACTCTTCTAGAGGAAGGTCCACAGAATTATTCCTTGGAAGATCCCTTGAAACTTGGTCCAGAAATAAATGAAAACGGCTAGCAAATCTCTGAATTAATTGCAGAATAACTCCTGTCTGATTTGAATTTGAATTCTAGAAGTTAACTGAAATCGTCGAACTGAGCTCTGCTATCGTCGAGCTGAGCTCAGCGAACTGGAAAACTCAAGCAGCAAAATAATCGTCGATCTGAGCTCAAAGATCGTCGAACTGAGCTCAGAGATAAAGATCCAATGCAGAGTCAAAATCGTCGAACTGAGCTCACCGATCGTCGAATGGAGTTCGACGATATTATGAAGTTGAGCTCAGCGATCGTCGAGTGGAGCTCGACGATCTGCCGAAGTTGAGCTCGACGATCGTCGATCTGAGTTCGACGAATCGTCGTGCTGAGCTCGACGATCAGACTTAGTCTCCAGACAGAAAAACTTGGTTTCAGGGCAGCTTCCAATCCTAGACTTCTAACCCTTAGACTCAATTCTAATTGACCTATTAAGCTATACAGAAGGTCAAACAAAGGTTCCTAGAGACATAGTGATCCTGACCCAAATTAGTAATAGGGTGTTCCAACAATCTCCCCCTATTTGGGTTAGGATTACTATTTACAGGCTTTGGAAAATCAAATAACAACATATAATCAGAAAAGCATAAAAACAACAGCAGCTAGACATGCAGAAACATCACAGATATATATATATATATATATATATATATATATATATATATATATATATATATATATATATATATATATATATATATATATATATATGCATATGGCATCCAGATAGCAGTCAGAAAATCCAAAGATTGTCACCTTACAAAATCACTTCTTCTCTTTGCCTTTAACCATCTTGATTTCTCTGTTTGGATTTTGGGCTTCCTTGTTGGATCTGGTGTCATCTGCTGCACCCAAGTAAGTTTGCTTTGGAGTCCTGGGAACTACAGCAGCAGGATGCAATTCCATATATCTGTCTGCATCAAAGAATTTGCTGGAAGCATATTTCTCTAGTTCCTTCTGTCTCTGCTCTGACATTGTAGAAATATTGGAAGTGTCTAGCCCTTGTTCTTTGGCTTTCTTTATCTGGTCTAATGCAGCCAACTCCTTCATCCTAGCAGTCCAAGCAACTGGATTCTTCTCAGGGTCCTCAAATGGTACAGGTGGCTCATACCTGTTGGAAGAATTGTCTTGAGGAGGCCTAGCAGAAACTGTCTCTCTTAGCTTGTAGGGGAATGGACCAGAAGTAGTATCAGATGAAACATGTCCTCCCCTGGAGTATGGGTGCTGCCTGGAGTGCCCTTTAGAATAAACCTGAATATCTCTTTGACTACCCCTGTATCCTCCTCTCCTAGAATAAGAACCCCTAGATTGGCTTTCCCTTTGATAGGATCTGGCATGGGGTTGATAGGGAGCCTGGCTTTTAGCTGGGGCTTGACTTGCAGAGCTGCCACCTGCACCTGCATCAGGAGGAGGTGGTGGAGGAGGATGAGGGTGCTGGAACTGGGAGGAGCCCTTCTCATACTTTCTCTTCTTCTTCATTGCTTTCAGCTGATTTTTAGAGTACTGCATCCAATGTTCAGTAATTTGGCAGTTATGCAGAATATAATAAGGAATATCATTATTATCCTTGACTTTTGCAGGAGGCACTCTTTTCATTGCCTTGCTCCTAGCTTTCCTTTTCCTTGCAATAGTGGCAGATGAATCATCAGAGTCTGTTTTGTATTCATCAGACTCAGAACTCTGGTCATCATATATAGCATCTATTTTCTTCATCAATTCTTTTTTCAACTGAACAGCAGCAGATGGGGCAGAGGCAGAAGTAGCAGCAGCAGGGAGAACAGCAGATGGGGCAGCAGATGGAGCAATAGAAGGAGTAATAGAAGCTGGAGTAGTGACAGTAGCAGTAATATCATCAGAATCTGCAGCAGGCTCAACATCAATGGCCTCTGTCATCAGAAGATCCTTGGATGTTTGCTCATCAGAAGCAGTTGGGATTTCAGCAGCAGTGAGAACATCTTCAGCAGCAGCATCAACAATTTCAGAAACAAAGGCAGTCTTTTCTTCAACAGCAGCAGCAGCAATCACTGAGTGTACAAAGGAAGAGATGATGCTGGGGTCACAGCCAGAGAAAGGCACCAGTGCCTTAGATAGGTCTTCTGAGGGCTGGACAGCATTAACCTCTGGGAGATGGCTGAAGAAGACAGGATCAAAGGCAGAGAGCAAAGACTGTAGGTCTATTGCCAGAACTGCAGTGGGAGCCTGACATTCTGGAGGCACAACAACAGTAGCAGAAGAGGCAACAGACACAAAAATCTCAGCAGCAGCAGCAGTAACATCAGCAGCAGGAGCAGAAGCAGCAGCAGCAACAGCATGAAGGCTTGCTTCATATGGCATCTCCCCCTGCCTAGATGCAGATGCATCTGTATCAAGGCACACTGCTGGAGGTGCTGCCTGAGGAAGGAGGGAGGAAAGCCTGGCAGAGAGAGCTGCCACTGACAGTTGTAGAGGAGCCAAAGAGGTCTCTAAGAGCAGAGAGAGCCTGGGGGCAATTAGCTCATACAACTTGTCAGCTAGGGCTGAGAGGTCTACATGCTCAACAGCAGGAGCAGAGGTAGATGGAATAGGGATGGCTGGGGATGTCACATCCCGCATTTTCTCATTTATATAATGAATCAGAGCACGAGAAAACTACGAGCTGTGATGACACGTCAAGCAGGGGATAACTGCTGACGCTCAGGCAACACTCTAATCCTTCAAATCATAAGTTAAAATGAATAGAAAACTGATTTTTAAATTAATTGGCCGTATCCCTCGGCTCAGTGGATCAGATAGTCCACGGTTTGAAAACTATTTTATACGTAGCGGAAAAATACTTCATTTATGCTAAACATCCTAAAAGAGCGCATAAGCGTCCTAAGAGGACAACTTACACTATGCAAGACCCTAAATTTCAATTTATAATATTTATAAAGAAAACCATCTTTTTACGCATTGGAAAATAGAGTTTGAGCTTTTATAAAACATGCTGATCATGCAATACATATAGTAGTTCTTTTATAGGGTTTAAAGTAACTAGCAACCTAGCATAAAACATTCTCAGAGAGCAAGTGAAACTGCCACCAAAACAGGTAAACTAGCAGCTAAGCAAATACTTAATATCACAAAGGAAAATCACCGACGAGCGTCAACAACCTGACACGAACTCGCTGGTGAGCATGTATGTCTGTACTACAACAAGGCTAAAGAACTACCTCGACAAGCGAGGAAAACACTGCCAAAGCGCAGTCCACAGAGAAACTCCTGAAACTAGCCGCACAGCCGGCTACAGACCTGAACCTGAGGCATTCAAAAGAAGAACACCTCAGCAAGAAATAATGAAACAAGTGGCAAAGAAGCATCAGATAATAATTGAATAAAAAGAACAGAAAGAAAAAGGGTTACCAACCCTGCAAGAGTAAATGCCGAAAAACTCAGCTAAAGAATCCAAAAGAGGACAAAATGCAGGTGAAATAATCAGAAAAGTGAGAGAAATGCAACAAGTACAGAAACGTACAAAACTCCGCTCAAGCCTGCAGAGACAGAAGAAAACCAATATGCATCAAATGAACAGTAAGAAGGAACTAACAGTCCTAAACTTGTAAATCGTTAGCACTGGCACAAATCCCAAACCTGTGTCGGAGACTAAGAACAGTCACAACCGAACAACCAGGTCCGGGTGTCTCAAGAGTACTAAAGGGGCCGCCACGGGGTCCACACACATAGAGTTCCAACCTCTTACAGGAACCCAAAAATAATATCCAAAGGAGGGAATGGTGGTGGCCACGGCTCGATCTCCCCTGGTACCATACTCCTTCAGAAACCCAGCTACCACATGCTAAGGATCCACGATTCGGCGCCAAAGTTAGCCGACAACAACACTTAGAAACTACCAAGTTCTACGACCAAAACCCGCCGAATTATTTCCCCCTACCCGCCGATTTATTTTCCCCTACCCGCCGAGTTATTTCCCCCTACCCGCCGAGTTATTTTCCCCTACCCGCCGAGTACAACTAAAATAAAACCGATAACTTCCTAGTTTGGGCCGACTACAAGCCCTAAACTAGGAACATTCCAATATTACCTATTCTACGACAAGAAAGAAAAAATAATAAAACAAAAATGCAACTCATGGAGGCACGCAAGGGGGAAGAAATCCACTTGCCTCAAATCGACCTTGAAAACTTCCTCCCAAAATACTCCAACACGTAGATCCGTCCAAAAGGGGACACGCGGAGAAGAGATCTACGAAAAAAACGGACAATCGGGGTTAGGGCCGAAAAAATCTATGGCGAAACGATCACCGAAACGGGAAAAACTTACCGCGATCTCGAAGCTCTCGCCGAGAGCTTTCCAACGCCGCGATCGGATCAAAAATCCGTCCACCGGATCGGCGGTGGCGGCCGCCGGAAGTTTCGCGAACGGAAGGGTTCCGCACTCCGCAAAAATTTCGCACAGGAGGGGAGGGGGCTGATCGGGGAAGAAGAAAGGAATTGCCCTGCTTTATCTTATATATTAATAATATAATACTTATATATTAATTCTAATCATAATACTTATATATGAATTATAATCATAATACTTATATATAGTTATTATCATAAAACAGCCGATCGGTGAGAATGATTCTCACCGATTCCGTGGGAATCGGTGAGAATCATTTTCATCGATTCTCTACTAATCATATTATATATATATATATATATTTTTTATATATAAAGTTTTTATATAAATGTATATATATATATAATAATATATATAATTATTATAACATTATAACCTTATATGGTTACGGAGGGCCAAACGCGCGCCGAATCGAACGAAATTCGCACCGTAGGCGAATGACGACGCTACGAATCCAACGGCGAAGTCGAAATCGAATTCCGACGCACCGTTTTCGAGATAATAATTTCTAAAGTTAACGGCGTACGCGAAAACATACAAACTACAATCGCGCGCCGAGGCTCCAAAAATGCTCGGAACGCGACGAAACTTGACGAGCAAGTCTAAAATTAGCCGATCTAATTTCCTAATATAAAATTTTCCACTCCCGACGCAAATCCCAAAATTTGGCCGGTCAAACCTAACGAACGCAAACGCGCTACGACAAAGTCGGTAACAAAATCCGACGAACAAAACTCGGGCAAATTCTCCCAAAGCCAAAACACAAGCATTCCCCAAGAGGCTCCACCGAGTCAACAACAGACTCCGGCTCGCTAGGGAATCTTGCTACCAGGCATCACCAAGCCACATAGGGAACCTAAAGAGCTAAGAGCACGCTCTAACAATGACACATGACCAATATGCGCTAACATAACGCCCTGACGTCAAAATTCGTCAAATAAGAAATTACATAAATCACTGGAAAATCGGGGGCGTTACAGTCACTCCCCTAAAAGAAAGTTTCGTCCCGAAACTTTACGCATAAAACAATTCTACCAAAGAAGGAAAGGAAAATAACCAAGGGTTATCGAATGCTTACCGAACACATCTAGGAGAACAAATGAGGATGCGCATCCCTCATAGCTGACTCCAACTCCCAAGTCGCGCTCTCCACGTCTTGGTTTTTCCACAGAATCTTTACCATCGGTATTGTCTTTTTCCGCAACACTCGATCTTGCACATCCAAAACACGGATAGGAACTTCCACGTAGGAAAGGTTAGGCTCCAACTGGGGCACTGCATCCAGCACTTGTCTGTCACTTAGCACACACCTCCGCAGTTGGCTCACGTGAAAAACATTGTGCACGCCAGGAAAATTTGCGGGCAATTTCAACTTGCAGGCTGACACACCAATCCGCTCCACAATTTCAAATGGTCCCACATACCTCGGGTCCAACTTATGGTTCTTACCGAACCTCTTCACTCCAACCATCGGGGAAACCTTAAGGAATACCATGTCCCCCCACAGAAAATTCCAAAACGGACCTACGCCGATTGGCGTTCTTCTCGTACCGCTCTTGCGCTATCTGAAGCTTCTCTCGAATAAGCTTTACAGAGACTTCCATTTCTTCTAAGGCATCTGGACCTAACATCGGCCTCTCACCAACCTCAGCCCAAAACAGAGGGGTTCTACATCGTCTTCCATATAGCGCTTCGAAAGGAGCCATTTGCAGACTCTCTTGATAACTGTTCTTATATGCAAACTCCATCAATCTCAAGCGTTCATCCCACGCTCCTCCGTGGTCTAATATATAACAACGGATCATATCTTCCACAATCTGATTAACACGCTCCATTTGACCATTGGTCTGTGGATGATATGCGGTAGAATATCTCAAGTCCGTTCCCAATCCTTCTTGAAGGCTCTTCCAGAAATGAGACGTAAACCTGGAGTCTCGATCTGATACTATACTTACGGGTACTCCATGTAACCTGATAACTTCATTCAAATATAGCTCCGCTATCTTCTTCATCGAGTAACCAATCTGAAAGGGTACGAAGTGTGCACACTTTGTTAACCTATCAACAATCACCCAAACAGAGTCATGCCCTCGGGGAGATCTCGACAAACCAGTAATGAAATCCATTGAGATACTCTCCCACTTCCAAGTTGGAATCTCTAAAGGCGCTAACTTTCCACCAGGCCTTCCATGATCAGCCTTAACTCTTTTGCACGTAAAGCATTCTGACACAAACCTTGCAATGTCGCCCTTCATCCCAATCCACCAGGCAATATGTTTCAAGTCCTTATACATTTTTGTAGACCCTGGATGGTAGGCCACACTTGAACCGTGTGCCTCAGTGCACAACTTATCTCGAATATCTCGAAAATTGGGGACGCAAAATCTACCGCGGTACTTTAGAGTACCCGCGTCATCGATCGAAAAGTCAGACAGCTCCCCCTTCTCAGTTCTATTATGAAGGTGCAGTAGATCAGGATCGTCCTTTTGATGAAGCCTCGTAAGAGAAATCCATGAAGGCTCAGACACTTCCAAACTGCTTGGCGAGTCACATCTACTAACTGAAATATCCATTAAAAGGAACTCTTCTACCAACAACTCAGTGGAGAGATTGAAAATTTTCCCTGTCTTCCTGCTTAAGGCGTCGGCTACCACGTTAGCCTTACCCGGATGGTATAGGATCTCCACTTCATAATCAGCCACATAATCTAACCATCTGCGCTGGCGCAAGTTCAACTCCTTTTGAGTGAAAACGTACTTCAAACTCTTATGATCTGTATAAATCTTGCACTGCGCGCCATACAATAAGTGTCTCCATAATTTCAATGCATAAATAACTGCTGCGAATTCCAAGTCATGCGTAGGGTAGTTCCTTTCATGAATCTTAAGCTGTCTTGACCCATACGCAATCACTTTTCCTTCTTGCATCAGCACACAACCAAGACCCACGTGGGATGCGTCCACGTAAACGACATAGTCTAATCCTTCCGTAGGCAATGTCAATATCGGAGCAGTGCACAGTCTATTCTTTAGCTCTTGGAACGCTTCTTCGCACTTATCGCTCCACACAAAAGCTGCATTCTTCTGCGTCAATTTGGTCAATGGCGCAGATAACGTAGAGAAACCTTCTACGAATCTTCTATAGTAGCCAGCCAACCCTAGGAAGCTTCTTATTTCTTTGGGTGTGGCAGGCCTCGTCCATTCCATAACTGCGGCTATCTTTTCTGGGTCGACAGAGATTCCGTCCTTGTTAACCACATGACCCAGGAAAGAAACCTGAGGCAACCAGAACTCGCATTTACTTAGCTTGGCGAACAACCTATGGTCCCTCAAGGCAGATAAAACTAGACGCAAATGTTGGTCATGCTCCTCAACATTGCGTGAATACACCAACACATCGTCTATAAATACGACCACAAACTTGTCCAGAAAGTCCTTGAAGACCCTGTTCATCATGTCCATGAAAGCAGAAGGTGCGTTGGTCAAACCAAACGACATCACCAAAAATTCAAAATGTCCATGTCGGGAACGGAAGGCAGTCCGCGGTATATCTGATTCACGGATCCTTAACTGGTGGTAGCCCGAACGAAGGTCAATCTTAGAGAACACGGCGCTGCCTCGCAGTTGATCAAACAAATCATCTATCCCAGGCAACGGATACCTATTCTTGATCGTTACCTTATTTAGCTCTCTATAATCGATGCACAACCTCATCGATCCATCCTTTTTCTTGACGAACAAAACGGGAGCACCCCAAGGCGAAGAACTCGGCCTTATAAATCCGTTCTCAAGCAACTCGTCTAACTGGATACGCAACTCCTCCAGTTCGCGTGGGGCCATTCGGTAAGGCGCCTTGGCAATAGGACGCGTACCCGGCTCCAAATCTATAACAAACTCCACGTCTCGATCAGGCGGGAGACCAGGAAGATTAGCTGGAAAGACATCAGAAAAATCACGAACCACCGGGATCTCCTCCAAACACGGCAAACTAACCTTGGTTTCTAAAACCGAAACCAAACAAGCAAAACATCCGGAATCTACAAGCTTCCGAGCACATACCGCCGATATAGTCGGAGAATCCTGGCGCGGATAACCGTAAACACTCCCGGGCTGACCGTTGTCCATCCTGAAGTCCAAGCGTTTACCCTTGCATTGGATCACAACATCATATCTGGACAACCAGTCCATGCCTAGGATCACATCAAAGTCTTCCAGATCCAACAGCTTCAAATCAGCAAACGCGAGGAAATCGCCTAACAAAATCGGACAACTCTGAATACCCTGGTCCGAAACTACAGACTCGCCTGAAGGGAACTTGACACAGAACGCATCACCAACACGATCGAGATCCAACCGGTAACGCTCTACGAAGGCCCTAGCCACAAATGAGTGGGTAGCGCCGGAATCGAACAGAACACGCGCCCAGCGGTTCTTTACCTTAAATCGTCCTATAAAATTGCACACGCGACTAAGGAAGCGAACGCTCAAAACTATAACTATGAGGCAAGCATTAAAACTAGGGGGGAATCTAACCTGATATCACTTGCGTGGACGTCTGAGCTTCCTCCATAGAGACCACGTTCAACTTTCCTTTTCCCTTGTCCACACGCTGCGGCGGCGGCAAGGCCTGAAGAGGAACTGGCTGCAGAGTAAGCTGAGCTTGCGGGCACTGATACTTGAGATGACCCACTTGACCGCACAAGAAACAACTTCTAGTCTTCTTCCAGCAATGGGCATCATCGTGCCCCGGCTTCTTGCATACCGAACAAAGCAAATCTTTCTTTTGGACACCTTGGATCGCATGAATCTGCTCTTTCTTTTGAGCTCCTAACCTTTGATAACATCTTTCCAATGGATGGCCCGGTCGGCCACAGAAACTGCATACCTCCTTGTTTCTCTTCCTCGGAGCAGCGTCAGGGACCTGAGCACTCTTACCCTCATCAGATTTTCTTTTATCTTTTCTCAGTTGTTGACCTCGATTCTTGGCGTTATCAATTGCCTCTACCTTTAAGGCAGCTTCCACCATACCAGCATAACTTGAGGTCGCATAGGCACTTGCTAATTGCTGGACGTCACTCCTTAGCCCAGCCAGAAATCGCTTGCTTCTATTTTCGTCGGAACTCACCAAGTCTGGGGCAAATCGGCTTAGCTTACTAAACTCGATTTCGTACTCGCTAACCGTGAGCTGCCTCTGCTTTAAGTGCAGAAAATCATTCATCAGACGGTCCCTCTCGACCGATGGCAGAAACTTGCTCAGAAGTAGCTCCTTAAAGGACTCCCAGGAACACCCGTCCTTCAGACCTTCTTTCTCCCTCAGCCACCAGCCCTTCGCCAACCCCTTGAGCTGATATGCGGCTAACATCACCTTCTGGTCATCAGTGATCCCGGAGTATGAGAACATCTCCTCGATTGATATCATCCAATCGTCTAAGACCATGTAATCTGCCTTGCCATCATACGTCGGAGGCCTAAGTCGCTGAAACTGAGAAATAAAGGTCATCTCTGGTGGCACCACGACCGGAGGCACCAGAGGAGCGGGGGGAACAGGGACAGCTTGACCCACCACAGGGTCCTAAACTCTCGGAATCTGCCCTGCCACGACTGCTAACAAGGACTGGACCTGAGACTGCAAATCCCCTACTTGCTTTGACAAGGCTTCATTGCTTTGTCTCAGACCTTCAATCACTGCGCTGCTCTGCGCACCTGATGATTCTCCCTCCGATTGGGGAGTCAACCTTGTCGAAGGACGCCTCGACATTCTAACGGATCAACAAAACACTAATTAGACACCTAGCCCACCCACTAGAATCAAACAACATAGTACAAACAATACATACTTAAGTACTTGCTCATGCTGCTAACTTGCTCTGGGATTTTTTTGTAATGATGATATGCTTATCCTACGATGATTCACTATCATCCAAATAACTCTTGTGCCTATATCCAGAATGCATGAATTTATATTCTTTTTGACTCAAAAACTATGTGTGTACACATGTCATCCTGCAAATCTTTAGCTTGACACGTTGTGCTTATGCAATGTTATGTTATGCATGATTGTGCTATGCATTCTAAAAAGGCCCTAATGCATGTTATGAGCGGCGTACACATTAAAATGTTATGCATCCCATACTACATAACATTTCCATGCAACGAAAAAGAAAACGTGCTAGCCGCATTCATGTGGTGAGGTTATGCATCCCATACTACATAACCCTCACATGTTGCCTCCTATGGTGGATCCATATACAAACACATATTATGCATCCCATACTACATAATATGCCCCGTATACTTCTTTATGCTCATGAGTGTAGTGTTCGTGCTTTAGCCAAGACGTGCTGATGACATATCGGTGTGTGTATGGTATGAATCTAAACACCTAACACTAACAGGGACAGGTTGCCCGACAATTTGTCAAGCAACCTCCCTCTGATACCAACTGTCACATCCCGCATTTTCTCATTTATATAATGAATCAGAGCACGAGAAAACTACGAGCTGTGATGCACGTCAAGCAGGGGATAACTGCTGACGCTCAGGCAACACTCTAATCCTTCAAATCATAAGTTAAAATGAATAGAAAACTGATTTTTAAATTAATTGGCCGTATCCCTCGGCTCAGTGGATCAGATAGTCCACGGTTTGAAAACTATTTTATACGTAGCGGAAAAATACTTCATTTATGCTAAACATCCTAAAAGAGCGCATAAGCGTCCTAAGAGGACAACTTACACTATGCAAGACCCTAAATTTCAATTTATAATATTTATAAAGAAAACCATCTTTTTACGCATTGGAAAATAGAGTTTGAGCTTTTATAAAACATGCTGATCATGCAATACATATAGTAGTTCTTTTATAGGGTTTAAAGTAACTAGCAACCTAGCATAAAACATTCCCAGAGAGCAAGTGAAACTACCACCAAAACAGGTAAACTAGCAGCTAAGCAAATACTTAATATCACAAAGGAAAATCACCAACGAGCGTCAACAACCTGACACGAACTCGCTGGTGAGCATGTATGTCTGTACTACAACAAGGCTAAAGAACTACCTCGACAAGCGAGGAAAACACTGCCAAAGCGCAGTCCACAGAGAAACTCCTGAAACTAGCCGCACAGCCGGCTACAGACCTGAACCTGAGGCATTCAAAAGAAGAACACCTCAGCAAGAAATAATGAAACAAGTGGCAAAGAAGCATCAGATAATAATTGAATAAAAAGAACAGAAAGAAAAAGGGTTACCAACCCTGCAAGAGTAAATGCCGAAAAACTCAGCTAAAGAATCCAAAAGAGGACAAAATGCAGGTGAAATAATCAGAAAAGTGAGAGAAATGCAACAAGTACAGAAACGTACCAAACTCCGCTCAAGCCTGCAGAGACAGAAGAAAACCAATATGCATCAAATGAACAGTAAGAAGGAACTAACAGTCCTAAACTTGTAAATCGTTAGCACTGGCACAAATCCTAAACCTGTGTCGGAGACTAAGAACAGTCACAACCGAACAACCAGGTCCGGTGTCTCAAGAGTACTAAAGGGGCCGCCACGGGGTCCACACACATAGAGTTCCAACCTCTTACAGGAACCCAAAAATAATATCCAAAGGAGGGAATGGTGGTGGCCACGGCTCGATCTCCCCTGGTACCATACTCCTTCAGAAACCCAGCTACCACATGCTAAGGATCCACGATTCGGCGCCAAAGTTAGCCGACAACACCACTTAGAAACTACCAAGTTCTACGACCAAAACCCGCCGAATTATTTCCCCCTACCCGCCGATTTATTTTCCCCTACCCGCCGAGTTATTTCCCCCTACCCGCCGAGTTATTTTCCCCTACCCGCCGAGTACAACTAAAATAAAACCGATAACTTCCTAGTTTGGGCCGACTACAAGCCCTAAACTAGGAACATTCCAATATTACCTATTCTACGACAAGGAGGAAAGAATAATAAAACAAAAATGCAACTCATGGAGGCACGCAAGGGGAAGAAATCCACTTGCCTCAAATCGACCTTGAAAACTTCCTCCCAAAATACTCCAACACGTAGATCCGTCCAAAAGGGGACACGCGGAGAAGAGATCTACGAAAAAAACGGACAATCGGGGTTAGGGCCGAAAAAATCTATGGCGAAACGATCACCGAAACGGGAAAAACTTACCGCGATCTCGAAGCTCTCGCCGAGAGCTTTCCAACGCCGCGATCGGATCGAAAATCCGTCCACCGGATCGGCGGTGGCGGCCGCCGGAAGTTTCGCGAACGGAAGGGTTCCGCACTCCGCAAAAATTTCGCACAGGAGGGGAGGGGCTGATCGGGGAAGAAGAAAGGAATTGCCCTGCTTTATCTTATATATTAATAATATAATACTTATATATTAATTCTAATCATAATACTTATATATTAATTATAATCATAATACTTATATATAGTTATTATCATAAAACAGCCGATCGGTGAGAATGATTCTCACCGATTCGGTGGGAATCGGTGAGAATCATTCTCACTGATTCTCTACTAATCATATTATATATTATTTTTTTTTATATATAAATTTTTTATATAAATATATATATATATATATATATATATATATAATAATATATATAATTATTATAACATTATAACCTTATATGGTTACGGAGGGCCAAACGCGCGCCGAATCGAACGAAATTCGCACCGTAGGCGAATGACGACGCTACGAATCCAACGGCGAAGTCGAAATCGAATTCCGACGCACCGTTTTCGAGATAATAATTTCTAAAGTTAACGGCGTACGCGAAAACATACAAACTACAATCGCGCGCCGAGGCTCCAAAAATGCTCGGAACGCGACGAAACTTGACGAGCAAGTCTAAAATTAGCCGATCTAATTTCCTAATATAAAATTTTCCACTCCCGACGCAAATCCCAAAATTTGGCCGGTCAAACCTAACGAACGCAAACGTACTACGACAAAGTCGGTAACAAAATCCGACGAACAAAACTCGGGCAAATTCTCCCAAAGCCAAAACACAAGCATTCCCCAAGAGGCTCCACCGAGTCAACAACAGACTCCGGCTCGCTAGGGAATCTTGCTACCAGGCATCACCAAGCCACATAGGGAACCTAAAGAGCTAAGAGCACGCTCTAACAATGACACATGACCAATATGCGCTAACATAACGCCCTGACGTCAAAATTCGTCAAATAAGAAATTACATAAATCACTGGAAAATCGGGGGCGTTACAGGGGATGCTGGAAGTGAAGTGCTGGATAGTGGAGGGATGGATGGCTGAGGTGTGGGGATGGTGGATATGGAGGATAAGGGGATGGAGATGGATGGGGTGAAATTTGGTTGGTCAATGATATGGTGGAGGAGATCTTGGAATGATGTTGAGGAGGAGGGTAATTCTGGAGGAGATGAGGGGGAATCATCCATGTAGGAGTCATCCAGAAGGGTGAAGGATGGTATGGATGGGGAAGAAGTGACATCTGGTGGTGGATATGAGAACAATGGATGGAAGTGGTCTACTGGAGGTGAGGAAATGGTTGCTGGAGATGGAATTGATGTTGGAGAGGGGCTAGAGATGGTAATGGGGGATGAAGCAGGAATGGTGGATGGAAGAGGTAGGGTTGGAATTGGAGGAGGAGAAGAAGCAGCAGCAGCAGCCAGGTCTTCTGCAGGAGCAGAGACCTGTGGGGGAGTGACTCTGTGAGTCCTAGTGCCTGAAGGAGCACTAGAGGAGGGCCTGCTTGGCTTGCTGATTTGCCTGTCCCACTTGCCAAAGAGGGCACAGGTGAGTCTCTTGGAGGCATTGATGTGCACTCCAGAGGAGACCAGCAAGGTAGGGCACCTTGTTTGCAGGAAGACTCCAATAATCCTTCCAAAATTAACAAAGCTTTTGTTTATTTTCTTCTTTATTAGGTCAAAGAAGACCTCTCCCCAGTTCAAACTTTTCTTATCTACCAGAGCTCCCATGAGGCAGAGCTGATGTCTGGAGATAGTGTCATGTGCAGAGTGCTTTGCCAACAGCACTTTTCCTACAACATCTGCTAGGAACCTGTACTCAACAGACAAGTTCCTTTTGAATAACTTGCTAGGGTTTCCCTCAGGATGACCCATCCTGGCAAGTATGTCAGAAAACTCCTCTCCAGATAATTCAGCAGTATCATCTCCATTTCTCAGTCCAAAAACCTCTGTTAGAATGGTGGGGGTCAGAGGTACCTGAGTTCCAGCAATGGACCCAACTATTGTGTTGTTGTCTTGGTGGTGAGCAGTGTAAACCCATTCCTTGATTTCATCTGAGGCCAGCTTTATCCTGGTGGTCATGAGGGCAGACAAGTTCTGATCCTTGTTGAAGTATTAGACCGGGCGGCTTAGCGGTCTGATCCAGCGGTTTGTAGACCGGGCGTCTGGCGGTCTCACTCTACGGCTTGTTCTATCCTGCTGGAGTTGCCGAGCGGTTATCTCATCTGTCTAACCGCGCGGCCTGATCGGTCTCCATTATTCTAGCCGCTCAGCCTGTAAATGTTTAGTCCCACATTGTTTGTATACTCTCTTTCTTATCTCCTCCATTCTATATAAGGGAGGCCATACCTTTGTAAATGATATCTTTTTTGGATAATAAAATTTCATTATTCAAAGTTTATTCGCTTGTTCTCGTCTTTTCGCTTCTTGTCTCTACTTTCTAACATGGTATCAGAGCACACGGTCATTTCCTCCTGATTCTGTGCGCCCTCTGTTGTTCGCGACTTCTTTTCGGCATTCTGCGACTTGTTTCGCGGCTTGCCCTCTCTTCTATCCGCGCGGCCTGTTTCGATCCGCGCGGCTTGTTTTTGTCCGCAGACCTGTTCGCGCGGCTTTCTCCTTCTTCTCTTTGTCGCGGCGACCTGTTCAGTTGTCGCCGCGCCTCGTGTTCTTCCGTGCCTCTCCGACTTCCTAGTCGCTGCGGTCTGTCCCTGTCCGCGTGTGTTTTGTCTCTCTCCACGCGGTTTGCTGCCTGTGATCTGCCTGACCGTGCGGGTTGTTCCTTTCTCACCCGCATCTTGGTCGCGGTCACCTGCTCTTCTCCTCTCTTCTGTTCGCTCGGGCTTCTCAGTTCGTGCGACTTCTTCCCCGCCGTCCCTTTGCCCGCCTTCTTGCCGCTGCTGTGATCTGCCTGACCGTGCGGGTTGTCTCTTTTTTACCCGCATCTTGGTCGCGGTCACCTGCTCTTCTCCTCTCTTCTCTTCTGTTCGCTCGGCCTTTTTCAGTCCGCGCGACCTCTTCCCCGCAGTGCCTCTTTCTAGCCGCTGCTGTCCGCGCGGCTTCCTCTTTTTTTTTTTTCTGACCGCCTCTGTTCGTGCGGCTTCTTCTGCTTCCGGGTTCTATGTCTACCTCCGGTCTCACCACTACCCCTGCAGCTCCTTCTCCTCCTCCTCCTTCGGGTAACCTTGGCACCCTTTCCAAGCTTGTGGGCTCCAACTATCCCGATTGGAGCGTTTCTTTCACCTTTCTCCTTCGTTCTCAACGCAAGCGTCATCACCTCACCGATGACCCTCCTCCTCGCACCTCTCCTGAGTTTGATGACTGGGATGCGAGTGATGCTCTTGTTCGTACCTGGCTGGCCAACAGCCTTTCTGATGAGTGCCTTCCCGTCATTCGCCATGATGAAACGGTCAAGGCCGCATGGCTTCACCTCGCTGCTCTCTATTCTAAGGGGGGTCAGACGTCCCGCATTTATACTCTCTATGCGGACCTCTTCGCCCGCCCTTCCATGTCACCGCTGCGGCCTATCAGCAGGTTCAGGCCCTTGGTGCTGAAATCCTCCAGAATCGCCCCTTCTCCGCGGACTTGGCCGACCAGCACAAACACTTCCAGGAACTCCTGGTTGTTTGTTATCTTCTTCGTCTTCCCGACTCCTATGATATGATCCGCCAGCAGATCTTGGGTGAGGCGGAATCTCCTACTTTGGATGCCACCGCGGCTCGCATTGCCGCCGTTACTTCGCTCCTCCAGCGGCCTCTGTTGGCCTCCCCCCCTTCGCAGGACTCCTATGCTCACCAAGCTCAACGGGGGGGCCCCAGTGGCCGTGGCTCCTCTGGCGGCCGAAGTTCCTCCCGGTTCCTCTGCTCTCACTGTGGTCGTACTGGCCATACTGTTGACCGCTGCTGGCAGAAACATCCTCATCTTCGCCCTTCCGGTGATGCTCCTTCGGCCTCCGCCTCTTCTCGGCCGTCTGCCTCTGTGGCCACGACGTCAGGTAGTGCCCACGTCGTTACCCAAGGTAAATGGCTGATTGACTCCGGTGCCACCAATCATATGACGGGCAATCCCCATTGCTTTCTCCCGTCTTGAGACCCATGACCGCTTACCCCCAGTTCGTGTGGCGGATGGTTCCCCGTCCCCGGTTCATGGGACGGGCATGGTTCAACTCACTCCATCGCTTTGCTTGGAGGATACCCTCTATGTCCCGAAGTTCCCGTGCAATTTGTTATCAGTTACTACTTTATGCCGGCAACTTCAGTGCTCTGTTTTATTCACTCCCACTACTTGTTCTTTTCAGGACCCGAGGACCCAGCGGATGATTGCTACTGGGACTGAGAGCGGCGGCCTCTACTTCCTCGATGATGTTTCCGCTCTTTCTGCCTACTCCTCCTCCACCGATCTCCTTCAGTGGCATCTTCGTCTTGGACATCCTCCTCCTCGGCTTATTCGTCAGCTTCTGCCCCACTTACCGCCTACCGGCTCTCCGCTCAACTGTGATGCCTGTCAGCTTGGCAAACATCATCGCTCCTCCTTCCCTCCGAAGCAAGGCCGTGGCTCCTCTCGCATTTTTGAGCTTATTCATTCTGATGTATGGGGTCCTGCTCCTACCCTTACTGTTGGTCGGGGCAGTTCCTATTTTGTTACTTTTATCGATGATTTTACTCGCTGTACCTGGGTGTATCTCTTAAAAGATCGCTCTGAACTATTTTCTGTTTGGCAATCTTTTACTATATGATTAAGACTCAATTTGCTATTTCCATTAAAATCTTACGTTCTGATAATGCAAAGGAGTATCTAAATCATGAGTTCTCCACGTTCTTTCACGAACATGGCCTCCTTCATCAAACATCTTGTGTTTACACCTCCCAACAGAATGGGGTGGCGGAGCGTAAAAACCGTCACCTGCTTGATGTTGCGCGTACTCTCATGACGCAGATGCACGTCCCTCGCTCCTACTGGGGCTACGCTGTGCTCCTCGCTTGCTATCTCATTAATCGCCTTCCCTCCACGGTCCTCCACGGACAGACTCCCTTCTCCCTTCTCTACCCCCACCAAGAACCTTTTCCTCTTCCTCTCCGTGTCTTTGGCTGTACGGCCTTCGTTCACGCTCCCTCCGCTACCCGCGACAAGCTTTCCCCCCGTTCCACCAAGTGTGTCTTTTTGGGGGTACTCTACCACTCAAAAAGGCTATTGCTGCTTTGACCCCCTTCTCCGCAAGCAGTTTGTCTCCGCCGATGTGACCTTTTTGAAAATGCTTCTTATTTCTCTCCTTCCTCTTCTCTTCCTTCTCTTCCTTCTGATATCCCCGTTCCTTCCACACCTCTCCACGTTTTCCCACCTTCATCTCCTCCTCCACCCACTCCTTCCCAGTCCGTCTCCCCACCCACCCCTCCACCCTCCTCTCCGCTGCCGTCTCTCTCTAGTCCCGGGCCAGCCTTCTCCGCCACGGACGCTCCGGTCGCTGACGCTCCCGTCGCCGCCGCTCCCGATGATCTGGATGTTCCCATTGCCCTTCGCAAGGGGGTGCGGGCGTGTACTCAACACCCGCTCACGGCGGTTGTTTCTTATGATCAGCTTTCTCCTTCTCGCAGGTGTTTTGCCTTGGCTATCTCTGCCACTTCTACTCCCCGTACCTACCAGGAGGCTCTCGCTCTCCCTCATTGGAAGTCTGCCATGGATGAGGAGATGACTACTCTTACTGAACGGGGTACCTGGACCCTGGTTCCTCCTCCCGTGGGCACTGATGTGGTTGGCTGTCGCTGGGTCTTTGTTGTGAAGTTTCGCCCCGACGGCACTGTGGATCGCTACAAAGCCCGGCTGGTGGCCAAGGGCTTTACTCAGACTTATGGCGTTGATTACTTCGATACCTTCTCTCCAGTTGCTCGCCTCAGCACCATCCGGGTTCTCTTTCTGTGGCTGTTAACCGGGCTTGGGCTATTTCTCAGCTGGATGTGAAGAATGCCTTTCTCTATGGCGATCTTCAGGAGGACGTCTATATGGAGCAACCTCCTGGGTATGTTGCTCAGGGGAGACACGTGTCTGTCATTTGAAGAAGGCCATTTATGGCCTCAAGCAGAGCCTCGGGCATGGTTCGAAAAGTTCAGTGGTATTGTGGCAACCATCGGGTTTCAAAGGAGTTCGGCCGATCACTCCTTATTCATTCGCAAAACGGCCTCGGGACTGGTGGTTTTGGCCGTATATGTGGATGATATTCTCCTTACTGGTGATGACCGAGATGGGGTGGACTTGACGAAGAAGCACCTCCGCCAGCACTTGGTCACGAAGGATATGGGCTCCCCAAAATACTTTTGGGGATAGAGATCTCTCGGAAACCTGACTCCTTGGTCCTCTCTCAACGGAAGTATGCCCTTGATCTTCTTCAAGAAGCAGGCTTGACAGGTGCCAAACCAGCTCATCTTCCCATGGCTGTTGGAGAAGACAAGACGTGGACGGATGAATCGCCTCCTCTATCTGATGTCACACGGTACAGACGTTTGGTAGGCAAACTCATCTATCTCACGGTGACTAGACCCGACATCGCCTACGCGGTAGGAAAGGTCAGTCAGTTTATGCAAGCTCCCAGGAGTGTCATCTTCAGTCCGCCCTGAAGATTTTAGAGTATATCAAAGCAGCACCGGGCAGAGGGTTACTCTTCCAGAAGAATGGCCATCTGAGAGTTGAGGCCTACTCAGACTCAGTTATGCGGATGACAAAGGCGATCGTAAATCCACGTCAGGTTTCTGTACCTTTGTTGGAGGTAATCTCGTGAGTTGGAAAAGCAAGAAACAGTCTGTTGTTTCCAGATCCAGTGCCGAAGCAGAATACCGGAGTATGGCGTCAACTACGTGTGAGTTAAAGTGGTTGCGGGCTCTCATGCTTGACCTGGGCGAGGTATATGATTGTCCTCTCCCTATGTTCTGTGACAACAAGGCCGCTATACACATATCCAGAAATCCGGTCTTCCATGAGAGAACGAAGCATATAGAGGTTGACTGTCACTTCATTCGGGAGGAGATTTTGAAGAAACAGATTTGTACTCCTTTTGTCACCTCTGACAAGGAGTTGGCAGATATCTTCACCAAGCCGGTTTCTACTTCCTTCTTCCGCATTTGTAACAAGCTGGGCATGATTGATATCTATGCTCCAGCTTGAGGGGGAGTGTTGAAGTATTAGACCGGCGGCTTAGCGGTCTGATCCAGCGGTTTGTAGACCGGGCGGTCTGGCGGTCTCACTCTACGGCTTGTTCTATCCTGCTGGAGTTGCCGAGCGGTTATCTCATCTGTCTAACCGCGCGGCCTGATCGGTCTCCATTATTCTAGCGCTCAGCCTGTAAATGTTTAGTCCCACATTGTTTGTATACTCTCTTTCTTATCTCCTCCATTCTATATAAGGGAGGCCATACCTTTGTAAATGATATCTTTTTTGGATAATAAAATTTCATTATTCAAAAGTTTATTCGCTTGTTCTCGTCTTTTCGCTTCTTGTCTCTACTTTCTAACAATCCTTGAATAAGCTCAGAATATCTTGGAAAACTTGGTCAGTAGTGCTGAATGATTCCATATCAATGTCGAAGCCTGCATCGAACTTCATGGCGGCTAGAACTGCAACTGATACAGCCATTGTACCTGCAAGGATTCAACAAACAAAACGACCAAGCGTAGAACTGTTTGGAGGGAAGAAAGATTCTTACAGAGAAATTGAAAGCGCAAGAGAGAACGACGGTGAAAAATGAGTTTTATATTAGGGTTCGACGCAGAATTGGAAAGATCGTTGAACTCAGTTCGACGTTCGAGGCTTCTAAAGGAATCTGAAGAGACTCCAACATCATCGATCTCCGTTCGACGATCTTGGAAGGCGTCGAGCTCCGTTCGACGATCGTTCAGAGAACAAAATCGTCGAGCGCCGTTCGACGATCGTTGACCGGAAGAGATAGTTCATACTATCTGAGAGGCGCTGAACTCAGTTCGACGATTCTGGAAATCGTCGATCTCCGTTCGACGATCTGTGTGGAAATCGTCAAGCGCAGTTCAGAGATCAGAAAAATTCTAGACACTAAGAAAAATCAGAATTTTTGCCTAGTCTTGGTCAATTTTTAGCTTTCAAAATCTTAGAGATTATTTAAGACTTCCTACATCTAACATTCCTAACTGATTTAGGAAGAAGGTGTGTTTCTTTTCATCCAAAGTCTTGGTGAAAATATCTCCCCTTTGTAAATCAGTTGGGATATATTGCAATTCAATTTTATTCTTTTCAACATTGTCCCTTAAGAAATGATGCCTAATCTCTATGTGTTTTGTCCTACTATGGAGGACTGGATTTTGAGCTATGGAAATAGCACTTGTATTGTCACAAAAGATTTTTGACTTCTCTAAGTTGTAACCATAGTCTAGGAGTTGGTTTTGAATCCACAATATTTGTGAACAACTGCTGCCTGCAGCCATATATTCAGCTTCAGCAGTTGAGGTTGACACAGATGTTTGTTTCTTACAAAACCAAGAGACAAGTCTGTCACCAAGGAACTGACAAGTTCCACTGGTGCTTTTCCTGTCAATTCTGCATCCAACATAATCAGCATCAGAGAATCCAGTTAAATCAAATGCTGAATCTTTTGGATACCAGAGACCTAGATTTGGACAACTTTTAACATACCTGAGAATCCTCTTTACTAATGTTAGGTGTGACTCTCTAGGACTTACTTGGAACCTAGCACATATGCATGTAGCAAACATTATGTCTGGTCTACTAGCTGTAAGATATAGTAAAGAGCCAATCATTGCTCTATATGTTGTCTGATCAACAGGTTTCCCATGTTCATCAACATCCAGTACAGCATTGGTAGGCATGAGTGTTTTCATACAAGATGCCTCAGACATACCAAATTTCTTAACCAGTTCATTAGCGTATTTGGTTTGAGAAATAAAGATGCCTTCAGCATGTTGCTTGACTTGTAATCCTAGAAAGAAGGATAGCTCACCCATGCTACTCATCTCAAATTTAGAATGCATCAGGTTAGAAAACCTTCTGCACAATTTTGAGTCAGTAGAACCAAAAATGATATCGTCTACATAAATTTGTACTAGTAGGGTATGAGACTTATGGGTTCTAATAAAAAGAGTTTGGTCTACTCTACCCCTTATAAAACTATTTTCCAAGAGAAAGCATGCTAAGGTCTCATACCATGCTCTAGGAGTTTGCTTGAGACCATATAATGCTTTATTTAGTCTAAAAACATAATCAGGGTAAGTTGGAGAGATAAAACCTGGAGGTTGTCTGACATAGACTTCCTCTTTGATGTCTCCATTCAAGAAAGCACTTTTGACATCCATCTGATAGACTTTGAAACCTTTGTGAGCTGCATAAGCTAGAAATATCCTGATGGCTTCCAATCTTGCAACATGTGCAAAAGTCTGGTCGTAGTCAATTCCTTCTTCTTGAGAATATCTCTGAGCAACTAGCCTTGTCTTGTTCCTTATTATTACTCCTTGATCATCCAGTTTATTTCTAAATACCCATTTTGTTCCAACAATGGAATGATCCTTTGGCTTTGGCACTAGTTCCCATACTTTGTTCCTCTCAAATTGATGCAACTCCTCTTGCATTGCAATGATCCAGTGTGGATCTTGCTCTGCATCTTGAATGGACTGAGGTTCAATTTGAGAAAGGAAGCAGGGGTGCAATAGGTTTTGGTTGACCTGATTTCTGGTTTGCACACCAGCTGAGAGTTCTCCAATTATTTGGGTAATTGGATGGTCTCTTGATGTTACTAGATCAACAGGGGTGTTGATTGTTCACCAACCTGTGTTGTTGTTTCCTCTTGTGGTACAACAACTGGCTCTTCAAGTGGTGGTTCAATATGTTGAGCATTGTTTTCATCTTCACTGCTTTCATCCTCTTGAGCAACCTGTAGCTTGTTCATATCTTCAACTAGAGAGTGTTCCTGCAAAGGTTCTATGGTAGAAGAAATCTTCTCCTTGAAAGACATGTTAGTTTCATCAAAAGAAATGTGAACAGATTCCTCAATTTTCAAAGATGATTTATTATAGACCCTATAGGCCTTGCTGATCATGGAGTATCCCAGAAACACTCCTTCATCAGCTTTGGCTTGAAATTTTGCTAAGTATTTCTTGTCATTATTGTGAATATAGCAAATGCAACCAAAAATTCTGAAATAGTCAACTTTAGGTTTCTTCCCTTTGAGTAATTCATAGGGAGTCTTTCCCTTCAGTTTATGTATCAGACTTCTGTTCAGCACATAGTTGGAGGTGTTCACTACCTCTGCCCAAAAGGATAAAGGTAGATGAGCATCTGACAACAATGTAGTGGCAGATTCAATAAGGGTTCTATTTTTCCTTTCAGCTACCCCATTTTGTTGAGGAGTTCTAGGAGCTGAGAAAGTATGCCCGATCCCTTCACTCTGACAGAACTCTTGCATAAGAAGAGAATCAAACTCTGTCCCATGATCACTTCTGATCAGGGCAATGTGAGTATTGAACTCAATCTGTATACATTTGAGAAACTCTGTCAGACACTTAAAGTTATCAGACTTCTTCCTTAGAAAGAACACCCAAGTGAATCTAGAGAAGTCATCTACAACTACTAAAGTGTAGGATTTCCCTCCTAGGCTTTGTACTGTGATGGGTCCAAATAGATCCATGTGTAACAGATATAATATCCTAGGTGAATCACTCTTATTAAGTGACTTAAAACTGTTTTTAGTTTGCTTGCCTAATTGACAAGCCTTGCAGAGTCCTTCCTTCTTGTAGGGGCCAGAAGGTAGTCCTCTAACAAGGTTGTCCTTGGATAGCCTAGCAATAGTTCTAAGGTTTAGGTATCCTAATCTCTTATGCCATAACACATTTGGTCTACAGACTGAGTTAAACAGGCAAATATCTATATCAGTTGAAAGAAAATCTACTAAGTAGATGTTACCTTTCCTTATACCTGTCAACACAGTTGTGTTGTCCTCTGACTTGATTTTGCATAAGGTTTTGCTGAAGGTCACCTGGTAGCCTTCATCACATAGCTGACTGATGCTGATCAGGTTGTGCTTCAGTCCTTCCACATATGCTACCTTCTTGAAGGTTACTGATCCAATCTGTACTGCACCATATCCCTTAGTTTGTCCAAAGTTGGAATCACCAAAGATAACTTTGGGTCCAAGCTTGGCTCTGAAGGATGTGAGGTTGTCCTTATTCCCTGTCATGTGCTTAGAGCACCCACTATCCAAATACCATTGCTGGTTAGATGTTGGATAGGTCTTCACCTGCACATGAAACAATTTACTTGTTTTTGACCCAGTTTACCTTGGGCCTAGGTTGATAACCTCTAAATTCAGAAATAAAAGACATCCCTGGCTGACTCTTATATCCTTCAGGATGATATCTCCTAGGAGGTAAAATCCATTCAGTATAAGGGTTGAAGGTTTGGGATGAAGAACCCTTAGGATTCAATTTTGATTTGCCTTTGAGAAAGTTTCCAGAGTTCTGACCTCTGTTCGACGATCTTGGAGCTGAGTTCGACGATCTTGGGTCAGATCGTCGAGCTCCGTTCGACGGTCGACTATGGCTGAGGTCAGGTATATGAGATCGTCGACCTGCGTTCGATGACTTTGGCTGAGATCGTCGATCTCCGTTCGACGATTTGTCCTGAGATCGTCGAGCTGCGTTCGGCGATCGTCGATCTTCATTCGGCGATCGTCGATCTCCGTTCGACGATTTTTGCTGGGACTTAGTTTTCTGAGGCAGATCAGAATTTTTCCTAGCAACCTCTACAACTCTCTTTCCCTTGCTAGAAATAAACTTGATGGGAGTTGTTAGGACTATAGGTTGGCTGGATGAAGCACCCAAGCCCAGTGTACTGTTGAATCTAGAGTTCACTGTGCTTGTGATGTCCATCAGCTTGATGCTTCTCCCATTAAGGGATTCTTCAAGCTTCTTGGCCTCAGAGAGCTCACTTTTCAGTGTAGCTATCTGTTCCCTACAGTTCTCCAACTCCTGAGAGAGTTTGAGGTTTTCTGACTTTAAACCATTGTGTTCAGATAATTGATTTCTGAGAGAGATAATCTCTTTCTCAGACTTTAGCAGGTCTAAACACAGTGCTTTAAATTCAGATTTAAAATCTTCTGAAGTAAAATCAAAAGAGTTAATTACCTGATCTTCTTCAGGTTGGGTTTCTGAGTCTAAATCTGACTCTTCATCCTCTGAATTGTGCTGTGAGGCATTAATTGCCATCATGCAGAATTCCTTTTCTTCTGCATCATCCTCATCATCACTGGAGCTGGATGAGGCTTCTGATTCCTCTTCTGTCTCACTCCAGGATTCAGCAACAAACCCTTTCCTTGTATGCTTATTTTTGCTGGAAGAAGGTTTGTTATTGCCATTCCTTTTGGGGTCCTTCTCCTTCCTTCTTTCTTTTCTGTCCCTTCTGTCCTTGTTCTTGTTCTCTGGACAGTCAGGAACTATGTGCCCTGGTTTCCTGCAACCAAAGCAGATAATGTCTTTGTTATTGCCAATGGACTTGTCATACCTTGGCTTATCCTGCTCCTTGTATGATCTTCTTCTGAAGTCCTTTCTGGCCATCTTGTAGAATCTTTTGGCCAACAAGCTGAGAAGTTCATCATTGCCTGTAGCTTTTTCTTCAGGCAGATCCTCAGTTGCCTTGAAGGCTATGGTTTTCTCTTTCCTTGTGGCTGGTGAAGCAGCCTTCTGTTCTTCCTCTCTATTCTTGATGAGTAGATCATAAGATTTGAGCTTACCCAACAAGGCTTCAGTGGTGATCTCATTTAGACTTCTGGCATCCTTAATTGGCCAGATTCTTGAGTCCCAAGTGCTGGGGAAGCACATTAGGATCTTGTCATTAAGTTCTGTCAGAGAAATCTCTTTGTCCAATGTCCTTAGCTCACTGACAATTAGACTCAATCTGTTGTACATGTCTCCCACTGACTCAATCTCTCCCTTCTTGAAGTTCTCATATTGGGAGATGAGATGGGATCTTCTGTCCTTTCTCTCATCAGCTGAGCCTGAGACAATTTCTGAGAGCTTGTCCCAAATATCCTTGGCTGAGTTGCATTCAGCAACCTTTTGGAATATGTCATCTGACATTGTCTGGGCTAGGATGTTCATAGCCTTGGCATCAGCTACTTTCCATTTTTTGATGTCAGCATTTGTTCCTGATGGAGGTGGAACAGCATTTGTGCTTGTGCTCTCTGGGGGTCTTGGACACACTGTCAAAACAGAATTGAAAATATCTTCGTCAATAGAATTCATGTAAAGTCTAATCCTTGCTTTCCAAAGTGCAAACTTGGAAAGATTGCACACTGGAGGTCTGGTGCTAGCATAATCTTTGTTTTGGGCCATGATTTGTGCACACAAAATCTAATAATACAATACAAAAGAAAACAGATCTAGTTTGGGAACTTTGGGTTCAGGTGTTAGCCTGTACAACCAATCAGATATGGTATGTTTAACCAACCTCGCTTTGATACCAATTGAAAGTGCAACTAGATCTGATATACTCTAGAGGGGGGTGAATAGAGTATATGGTGTTTTAGTACTTTTAAAAACTTTTACAATAATTGTTGTAATAAGTGTGAACAGGGAAGCAAATATAAATTTAATCACAGAACTAAACTATGCAAAAACTAAGCACAGACAAATCCAGGCCAGAAACAAAAAGTAAACAAGCAGAGCCAGAGGACACAAGGAAATATAGTGGTTCCCCAAACTTGGGTACATCCACTCTTCTACCACCCTAGGTAGGAATCCACTGCAGGATGAGTTGATCAGGTGTCCTGGGCACCAATGAGCTTTTGATAAGGTGCTCAAAAACCAAAGCAGATTTTTTGATCAGGTGTCTTGCCACCAATGAGCTTTTGACAAGGTGCTCAAAAACCAGATTCAAACTTTTGAAGGGAGTTTGAGAAACCCTTTACAGAGTGGGGTGAGAGAGTGATGGCAGTCTTCTCTTTCTCAAACAACTGAGAAGACTATGTGGATTGATGTCAAAGCTCCCCCTGAATCCTTGAAATCTTCAGGAAGAAAAGCTTTGCTTGAGGGTGATAGGCCTTCAAAGGTAGAACTCCAGCAATAGATGATTTCAGCAATGGCTGAAATGTTGAGTGTCTGGAGTCTTGAAATGATGTTGGCCTTGAACACTTTGAAAGATGAAGAGATCAGAAGATTTTTGAAAGCTTGATCTCTTGATGAGTGTTCTTCAGAATTCTTTTTGACAGAAGATTTTGAAAGAGTCTCTGTAATCTGTATTGTGTATTCTCTCCTTGTTAATCTCTGTATCTCATCTATATTGATTCAAAAACATTCTGTCTTTTATTCTCTGTTCCAGAATAGAATATCATTCTCTGTCAAAGATAGCCGTTGGTCTGCATTGATTGCATCCTTAATTGCAAAAACTCTTCTAGAGGAAGGTCCACAGAATTATTCCTTGGAAGATCCCTTGAAACTTGGTCCAGAAATAAATGAAAATGGCTAGCAAATCTCTGAATTAATTGCAGAATAACTCCTGTCTGATTTGAATTTGAATTCTGGAAGTTAACTGAAATCGTCGAACTGAGCTCTGCTATCGTCGAGCTGAGCTCAGCGAACTGGAAAACTCAAGCAGCAAAATAATCGTCGATCTGAGCTCAAAGATCGTCGAACTGAGCTCAGAGATAAAGATCCAATGCAGAGTCAAAATCGTCGAACTGAGCTCACCGATCGTCGAATGGAGTTCGACGATATTATGAAGTTGAGCTCAGCGATCGTCGAGTGGAGCTCGACGATCTGTCGAAGTTGAGCTCGACGATCGTCGATCTGAGTTCGACGAATCGTCGTGCTGAGCTCGACGATCAGACTTAGTCTCCAGACAGAAAAACTTGGTCTTCAGGGCAGCTTCCAATCCTAGACTTCTAACCCTTAGACTCAATTCTAATTGACCTATTAAGCTATACAGAAGGTCAAACAAAGGTTCCTAGAGACATAATGATCCTGACCCAAATTAGTAGTAGGGTGTTCCAACATAGCCCACAGGCGAGATCCCCTAAAACTTGACGGGCCCCTCCCCACTCGCCACATGAAGAAAGACGGTCATTATTTTTTACCCATAAGGGGGATTTTACCTTTGTGCCCCAGATAGTTTTACATTTTTACCCCTGGAGGCCTGCATATAGCTCTCCAGAACAGCGGAGTTTGGCTGTTGGTAGACCCAGTCCAGGGTGTGTTGGTCATTTCAGGTTGTTGTAGAAGTGATATTTGCAGATCAGATTCAGAGGCCTATAAATAGACCGATAAGGTGCCTGAGAAGGTTGTTGAACCTTTCCACTGTTTTCCCCACAGGAACCTAGCTCAGCACTGGCTAGGGAGGGGAAGACTCAGTTCTTCCGGGTAAGAGGCGGGACCTCCGAGCTGAGTCCCCTCGGTCTGTTTTCAGGTCACTGACTCTCGTCAGGACGGTAGCGCAGGGAGAGTACGTGTGGGCTGCATCCTGTTTCGAACTCTAGGAGGGACCAGAAAGCTGGTTCCAACATTCTTGAAGAATTTTTTATATGTGACTTTCTAATCTTGAAATTGCATGAGATTTAGTCAGTTATGATGTAAGACTATAATAAAGCTCTAGAAATTTTAGTATAAATTTTTAGATCAATATTTGGAGTACTTCATTCACAACCCATCAAGTTGCTCTAGCTATTTAAAAATTTCTTATGCATTAACCTCTTACTAGAAACTCATGAAATTTAGTTAGAGGAACTTTATGATATTGTAAAGCTCTGTAAAGTTTTGTGGACTTTTTGGAAGTCTGTTTATAGGGGTTACTTCACAAGGTTCTTGTTTCTAAGTAAATTTAATTGATTTTATTTTGGTACCTTATGAGCTTGGTAAATTATGATCTTTGGTCGGAGGTCCTTTCTGGTCACCCTTAAGATTCAGTATTTTTTCCATAATTTTCTGATGAGGTATTATAATACTTTCTTCTTTACCCAAAATTATTGTGGATTTTTAGATTTATTGTGGAATAATTAATTAGAGGCCAAATCTTTTATGAATATTTATGAAACTTGATATTCTTTGACTTATTGGCATCATATGGAGTTCTTAATTTTTTGGCGGTCATAACTTATGTAAATTTAGTACTTAATGTTCAAAATCACCTATGGCCATAAATTGGGAAAAGTTAAATAAATGCCAATTAAATTTGGAAAATTTCAATTTTCTGGTCTTAGTCTAATATTGTCACTATAGACACACAATAATTATCTTAGGGCATTCAGATGAATATTTAAGGGGGGTCACCACTCCTGCATGTCATTTAGCTTACTAGGCCTGCACATAGAAAAATATCATTAACAGGGAATCTTGTGAACCTTGGGTATGGGGTAAAAGGGTATGTGATATACTTAACATGTAGAGTATGACTGAGGGCATCAATTTGGGTCAGTTTGTGAGAGCCTGGTGGGCTAGGTTAAGGTCGTACCTAGGGCGACGAGTGATCGTCTTTCCCTAGCGAGAGAATCCAACTACACCTAGGAATAGTTCAGGAGTAATTAGTCTTTACTGAAACTCCAATTACACTCATCTCTAGTTACAGGGTTGATAACTTAGCTGGATCAATCGAGTGGTATGCTCGGTGGTTTTAGTTGTGAGCAGGTTATCCCGGCAAGCCGAAGGCTCGGTAGGTGGTTTGACAGACGGGTTAGTCCAAGTAGCCTAAGGCTCGGAAGTTCTGGTTTGCATGTGCATAACATAAGGTGGTGGGTCTTTGTTACTTGACGGTCATTCACGCCGACATCGGTATGATGACTCGGCTAGAGTGGTTCACACATCGCTAAGGAAAGACTGGTGGATTTGCCAGCATTGTACGCAGAGGCTCTGTGGTGTGTTCTTCACATTGAGGCATATAAGGGTCTAGGTTGGGTGGCATGAATGCCGGCTAGTGGGGTGGCCTGACCCACTACCTCCGTTTGCCACAACGCGAGGTACTTAAGAGTTTAGCTAACTCCAAAATGGGGGAATTAAAGGTCTGTGCACATAGAGTCGTGTGTGTGAGTTGCACTTGTGTGAACATAGCATTTCATGCATAACAAAGCACTACACTCATACTTGCATATAAACCTGACACCCTACCGTATAAAATGATATGAGACTTTTTATACAATGCGAGCCTTGCAAAATACCCCTTAACTTATAAGTTTGTTTGAGCATTCTTATAAGTTAAGGTTATTCTCCATTATACTCTGCTCTCTTACTTTCTTTCTTTACTGCCTTAATTTTGATATTATCATATTACTGTTGTACACCTTTATAGTTCTATTATATAACTGCTAGCTTAGGTCCGCCGTCATCTGCTTTGACACTTCTCCACCTCAATATCTTCCCTATCTTCCTTCCCGCACGGTTCCTATCAGTCGCGGGGGGAGGCGGGGATGATAGTTGGCTTAGTCTTTTGACTAACGGTCGGTGGACCATTATTTTTCAGGGGCTCCAGATGCGAGACAGGCAGCAGTCGGAGAGACAGCACCAGCAGGGCACTGTGCACATGGAGGTGGACCAGTCTAGCTCGGGAGCACCCGCTTCTGGCTCCGTGAGTGTTTAATTTTGTTAGTTTATGCGAGTGACCTTGTAGTGAGGATTCTGATGTACTGTGCACAAGCCTGTTTACCTTTCTATTCGTCTTTTTGCGATACCCTTTTATTCTGGGACATGTTGTGATTCATGCTATTTACTTATATGTGATATGTTTTGTGTAATTTTTATTTTCTGTCTTCTTTCAAAAGCTCCCGCATCTTTGGTGATTCTATGTGCCGGCAGGGTTGGCATTTCGTAGTGATGACCTTCCGAGCGAAGGTGTCATCGCGAAACAGTGATTCTGGGCGTAAGACCCGGTAGCGTAGTAAAAAACGGGGGGGGGGGGGGGGGGGTGTCTTACAGGGGTACTTCTGGCACTCCCTGAGGAAGGACGCGACAAAGTTTGCAAATTGATTCCAAAAGTGTCAACTATATGCGTCTTACAACTCTTGCCCGCTCAAAGGCTCTGAAGCATCACTGCTCCATGGCCCTTCGTAATCTGGGGAATGGACTTGGTTGGGCCATTTCCTCCAGCCAGCGGGTAGAGAAGGTTCCTTTTGGTCATGATCGACTACTTTTTAAAGTGGCTGGAGGTCAAGGTGTTGGCCAAGGTAACCTCCCAAGTCATCAGGAACTTCGTTTGGGGATAGATAATCTATAGGAATGGGTTGCCTTAGGCCATTGTCACGGATAATGGGCCACAGTTTGCAAGTGAGGAGTTCATTAGCTTCTGCACCTAGCAGGGTATCGACCTCAGGTTTGCCTCCGTCCACCACCCTAGGAGCAACGACCAGGTGGAGGCGGCAAACAAAATCATTGTGAACCTGCTCAAGAAGAAGGTGGAGAATTGGAGGGTGAGTTGGGTAGAGCAACTCCCCTCGGTGTTGTGGGCTCTGTGAACAACCCCAAACATGGCCACTAGAGAGACCCCCTTCAAGCTTTCGCATGGGTGCGAGGCGGTCCTGCCCGTGGAGTTTGAGGTCCTATCCCCACGAGTTGCGACTGCTAATAAGGAGACGAGGATTGGAGGGAAGAAAATGAGGGGGAGATACGGCTCTTGCAAGACATGATCGAGGAACTCCGCAATGTGGACGCCGTCAGGTAGGAGGATATCAAACGAAAGATGGCCATGTACTTCGACAAGCATGTTAGGATAAAGAAGTTCAAAGAAGGGGATCTAGTTTTGAAGAAGGTCGACGCTGCCGAAATGTCGGTAGCTGTTGGTATGCTCAACCCCAATTGGGAGTGACCCTGCATTGTATAAAGTGCCTTGGGGTCAAGGGGATACCACCTCCAGAATGCGTAAGGGGTATCCATGAGTTACGCATGGAGTGGCGATGACCTGAAACATTTCTACCCATATCATGGGTAAGATTGTATGTTTTGATATGATAATTATTCTAAAGATTGTTCCTTCACTGGTTATGAAGTGTTTGTGGTTTTGGACGGCACCGAGTAGACCCGTTGTCCATGCTCCCATCAAGATGTCAGGGTCGTTGGCTCGCTCGGTGGCCAAAAAAAGGTTGATGATTTTGCAATACCCCGAGAGAATCTCGCTGCTTTGGCTCTCATTAGCTGGCAGGGATGGAAGAAGCACTCGGCCCCGGGTAGACCCACTGTCCAGACTCTCACTACCTGGCAGGTCCTTAGGCTCACCCGTGTAACATCCCTCAGGCAACTAGACCCCTATGGTGGTTTTGTCATGACTAGGTCATGACAAAACCCTGGGAAGCACTAAAGGGTTTGGGTAAACATGGGAATTAAGGTGTGAACCACCTTGGTCTGCAAATAGTGGAATTCCAATTACTAGCTTAGGGATGACCATAAGACTTCACCATGACTCCATGACCCCACCACAACATTATTAAGCTATTAGTGGGTCCATTAGAGCTATAGGGACCCATTGGAGTCAACATAGGAGGCCAAGTTGAACAAAGTCAACTCTAGCCCTATTTTGTTCAAAGTGCCCTAAATATGGGCAATTGACCACCAAGATATCCAATTATCCCTACCTAGACCTTTCTAGCCCTTAAGGGAGGCTAATGGGTCACTAATCACCCATTGAGGTCAACCCAATTGGTCAAATTGATTAAAGTCAACCCATAGTTCAATTTGTTCAATTTCAGAGATTGGTGACTCATTAGTCTAGGAGGTGGAGAGACACCTTTGGGGCCCACCAATTTCAGAGATTGGTGACTAGGAGAGAGAATGGGAGTTTCCCAAACTTGGAGGAGAGAGAAAATGTGAGCTTAATGGCCATCAAGGCCATGGAGGCTCCATAACCCCCACTTTTATGGGGCTTTTACTACTTTGAGGGAGCGAAGAAGTTTCAGGAGGTGGTCGACCATTGGGGTGGCTCAGCCCCCTCTATTTGCTTGAAACCAAAAAAGCCCCTTTATGGTCATTAATGGAGTTTTTCAAAATTGAGGAGTTACAAGCCTCCTCTCCTCAATTCCCTCTTTAAGGACCTTCACCGGTGTAAGGACGACGTTTCACCTGATTCTTTCTCAATTTTATTGAGGTTGGTGTAGAAGTTGCAGAAGTCCAAAGCTCGGTGGTCGGAAATGGTGTGAAAGCAAAGCACTCGCGTTCAAGTCGCAAACCAGGTCCTCCTCTACTCCTTCATGGGTTAGATCTTAGGAATTGTTAGAGCAAAGAATTGGGCCCAGTTGAGCCCGATCGGGTGGAGTTATTCCACTGGTTTTTCGTGAAAAAAAGGGTGTCTGGTTCGCCGGAATCCGCCGTCTCCGGCAGCCAAACCACCGCCGGCCAAAAGCCCTCACCTCAACCGAGGTGGTGGTTGCGTTGGTTGGCCGGGGAGGTTGCCGAAGGGCCAGGAATTGGGGCTTAAGTTGGCTCTAGGTCGGGCGGATCGGGATTGTTGGCTGGAGGAAGAAGAAAGGCAGTCGCCGTTGGATAGCGCTTTAAGATTCGTGCAGATCTAAATGTATTAAATATGTTATATGTATATTTCTATCTCATAATTTCACCTGTATTGGAATTTAAATTAAAAATAATTAGAGGACTTTTCAGAAAAGTGGTCGACAAGAAAATTGTAGCCCTATGAGTCTATTTTATTTTAAAATTAGTTTGAACTAATTTGGAGTTCAGGTCAGATCTCAGCACTCATTTTGGTGAGGTCTATACATAGGGTTGAACAGAGATTGATTGGATGCCCCCATCAATCCTGACCTCCAAATGACTTGAAATTTGGAGCATGGGAAATTCATATCTAGACCTATAATATATCCAAAAAAGGGAATTTTTGGAAAAAAAAGTTTTAAAAGTTTTGGTAAACATTTCATTTTTCATGTATGGGTTAATTAATGGGCCTAATGACCTCCAAATTCCTCCAAATTTTGGAGAATGGTCCTTGGGGCCAATTTAAGATTTTGTATAATATTTCATCCCATTTGGATATGATATGGTTGGGAATTTTGCAAACCCTAGTCTTGACCTAGTAGGGCTAATTAGGTTAAGTACCCCTTTTTTAGTATTGAGTGGCCAAATCACCTCAATAGAGGTTGAAACTTGGTCCACTGACTTTATTTGACATTAAACACCCTCACATGGAGTTTGGGGTGGAATATGGTGGATTTTCCCTACGACCCTAGTTCAAACTCTAAGGTTGAACTTTGGGGGTTTGTGAAGGACATAGGGTTATATGCCCTTGTATGGACTTGGTGTTTAGTACATGTGATCTTAGTGTGGTGAAATTCCGTAGGAAGGAATTTCTTGGTATTTGGACACATGCACCCCACTTTAATCACTTGGAAAGTATTTAGGTCTATACACCTTATAGAATGATTAAGGGGTCATATGAGCTTGGATCTTCTTGAGATTTTGGTAGGAGTAATTTTATAGTAATATTAACCGCTGATATTTATTATATGATGTTTAGAAAATAGTAGCTCATACTCGTAGTTATAACCTTCATTTTGCCCCTTATGATGACATTGAAGTAACCATGGTTAAATTAACTTAGAATATTATGAAACTTTGACATTGCTGACTAAATATCATTTAGATGCACTAGTAAGTTATTTGGAATGATTGGACATTATCTCATAATACTTCATGTGTAAAGTGAACTAGTGCACCTTGTTTGATGAATAGATAATAAATAATATATCTTGCTAGAAAATTATGTTACTTGGCCAGAGAACTTTTTAGGGCATAATAAAGCTTATAAAGTGATTACATGTTGTTTGGATGAGTTTACAAGAATATTTCTTCACAAAGTGCACTATCATGAATTTATTTGAGGTATTTTTCTATATAGCTCACTACCTTAGAATTGCATGAAACTTAGTCAGTAATGTTTTATGATCATAATAAGGCTCAGGTAATTTTTGTATAATTTTTGGACTATGAATTGTGGTACTCCTTCATTACCTTTAATTATTTGTGAAACTTGGAATTCTCTGATATTTTGGCGTCATATAGTGTTCATAATTTTTGGATGGTCATTACTTAAGGAAATCTAGTACTTCATGTTCAAAATCACCCATGGCCTAATTTTTGGGAAAATTAAATAAATGCAAAATTAATTAGTAAAATTACATGTTTATGGATTTAGTATAATTATATCATGATAGACCCCTAATAATTATATTAGGGCATTTGGATGAATATTTGAAGATGTCACCATTCATGCCCACCATATAGCTCGGTTGGTCTGCATATAGTAAAAACTGCAGAATTATGATTGCATGTGGAATGGACATAGAGAGATAGGGTTAATAGTATACTAATTTTGGTGAAGTGAAAAAGAGTCCATCATTGGGAGTCGTGCTGTAACACCCCAGTTTTTCAAGAGGCTCAGTCTGCAGATCAGAAAATTTTTGGGTTTCTGGCAGGAGGCACACGGCCTGCGACACGGGCATGTCGCAGGGCGTGTCGAGGCCGTGTCGACACTCGGCCCAAGTGTCGACACTTTCGCTCGACAGAGTGTCGAGAGTGGAGAACACGGCCTGCGACACGGGCGTGTCGCTGGGCGTGTCGAGGCCGTGTCGACACTCGGCCCAAGTGTCGACACTTTCGCTCGACAAAGTGTCGAGAGGGTGGCACACGGCCTGCGACACGGGCGTGTCGCAGGGCGTGTCGAGGCCGTGTCGACACTCGTCCCAAGTGTCGACACTTTTGCTCGACAAGGTGTCGAGACTGGGGCACACGGCCTGTGACACGGGCGTGTCACAGGGCGTGTCCCGCTTGGTTGACGATCTTCGCTCGACGTTTTTACGCGGTGTCGACACAAAGCCTGTCGACGGGTGTCGAGACTTGGCACACGGCTTGGGACACGGGCGTGTTCCAGGCCGTGTCACCTCTCGGGTTGGTTTCGGGGCCGTGTAGTTGGAGGCACACGGCTAGCCACACGGCCGTGTCACTGGGGACACGGGCGTGTCAGATGGAACACGGGCGTGTCGGATGCCCGTGTGCGATTCCAGGCGCATCGATTTGAGACGGCGAATGGGGCACACGGCCCTGGACACGGGCGTGTGCCAGGCCGTGTTCGGCCCAGGTCTTCTGTTTTCCAGGCAAATCGCGGCCATTCTTTTTCTGGTTTTGGGATCTAACGGTTCAGGCCATCTCCTGGGAAGTTAAGTCCGATTCTAGGGTGGGAAACCCTCATTTGTTCTCCAAGTCCTCTCTTTCTAAGTTCTTGAGAAAAACTAGAGCAAGGAGGAAGAAGAAGAAGCCTTGGGCTGTAGGAAGGGTTTCGGTGCTCCAAATCGCGAGCCGAGTCCGGATCCGTGAAGCTTAGACCGCTGCGAAGATTTCCATCCGGCTATTTTGCCATGGCAAGGAAGAGGAGTCGGAAGGTAACGACATCTCTCCTCTCGGTCTTTAGGATGCACGTTTTTAGCATCGTTTTCTTCTAGATTTTTGGGCACCAAACTCTCAAATGAGAGGGGCTTTGGTTTGCCAAGGTTCAAGAGGAACCTCCGGGTTGATTGAGTCCGTCCCCGACATATCTTGCATTAGAGATCCGCTTCGCTAGTGGATTAGGCATGGTGGGTGAAGCCGTAGTCGCGACCGTTAGTCCGACTCGGTGATGTTGCATACGAACTTAGGGATTCGTAGAGATTTCCGTTGCCGCAAGATGCCGTTTGTGTTGTGGTGGTGATTGTCCCGTTTGCTTGAAAAGGTACGTGTAGTCGAACCCGGACAAGGTTAGCTCCTCGTGGCGGTAGATGGTTTCCTTGAGGGACAAGGTTAGCTCCGTATGAGAATGGAGATGGTTTCCTTGGTGGACAAGGTTAGCTCCGCACGAGTTGGAGATGTTTTCCTTGGTGCGCGGGAACGCTGCGGTATAAAGAGGGATTGCAATGTGTTGAGTCTTGGTTGTGTTGTGCCAAGGCGTGGCTATGTCTCCGTGGTCGGCTGGCTATCTCGTGACGTGTGCGTCATGTGTGGAGAGTGTCCCGGCGAGACTAGTCCCCTTCTGTGAGACTGACGAGAATGCCAAGCTTGGGGCAAGCCCGGGCAAAGAGGCCATGAGCGGGTGGGGTCCAACAAGGCTTCTTAGAATCGGTCAGTCTGTGGTTGTTGGAATCCTGACATGAGACGTCAGAGCTTGCAGGCAAGCCCGGGGCTAGGCCCACGAGCGGGTGGGGCCTTGGCAAGAATTCCATGTGGCGGCCTGTGCGCCGTGTGAGGGAGTTGTGTCTCCCTCAATGTTTGCGGCTTTATGCCAATTGGGGAAGTGTGAGTACCCAAATGATGTGATGTTGTGCTAGATGCATACGCTGTAGGGTACCTTGGGTGAAGCCCGGGTGTTGCATCCATGTTGCATAGTAGGCCCTTTCTTTATACGCTCAATCAGTAGAGAACATGTTTGATGATTGAGACATCCAAGCCTGTTTTAATGCTTTTCTATTTATAGATGTTTATTTGCATATGAAGTGCTGACTTGCAGGTTGGAGGGTTCCCCGGGGTCCGTTAGGGGCGGCCGGGAGGAGATGTGTTGTTACACAGTTTGAGGTCAGCCTTTGCTGACCCACGTTACTAATAATTTTTACAGGGCAAGGATCGCACGCAGGAGCTAGCATGCCGGCCAAAAAGGCCTAAGCCCCATGAAGTGTTTTTCCCTCTTTTGTAGCACTACAGTTATGATGATGTTGTTTGAGACTATTTTGTCCGGCTTGCATGCCGATGTAGACTAGGAGTGCTGAGCACATTCATGTTTGATTGTACTATTTACTTTTGGACTTTTGTGGTAGGCCTTAAGGCCATAGTTGTAACTCTTTTGGTTAGTGGATAACTTCTAGTTGTGCTTGGTTTTCCGCTGTGTTGTGCAAGTGTTTTGAGTTTGGGTAGCTATATCAACTTATAATACTAAAGCTGTGGCGTTCGTATGTTGTGGGGCCCCGGCCGGACCCATAATATACGTCCACTACAGGGGAGGTGTTACACGTGCTGTGAAGAGTGTTGGGCTGACTAGTGTTAAATGGTGCTCGGGATCGACGAAACATCGTCCTTCCTGTGGAGTGAGAGAGTCAAAATACACTAGGGTTAGATTAAGTATAACTTTAAATGGGGTTGGCTATGGGTAGATGCCAATAATAATAAGTACATTACGAAAGGGAGTTTTGGGCTTCAGCTCATCGTAGTTCATAGTGTCCTCGAGAGCCCTTCACAGAGAATGCCCTAGACAGTCCAAGGTTAACGTAAGTCGTAAGACTGAATGAAATACAAGTGATGGCGACGATGCTGATGCGGCCGTTGATCCCAGTGATAGAGAGTTCATGGATTGGGATGATCGTTGTCGTAAGCTCGAAGATGAAAGTCTACCACGACGTTTCTTTGCCAACGCCGTCGCCGCTACATGTTTTGCTCAATGTCTGTCGCCGTCATTAAATAAAATATATAATTATAAATTAAATAATTATATATTTTACATTCTATCAATTATTATTTTAGCAATTTTTATTTTAAGTTTTTATTTCATTTTATGTATGATGGGTGCCTATAACCATCAAGAGTGTTTAATTTCATGCATTTGTTTTTAGTATTGTTTTTATTTCTGATGGGTGCATATAACCATCATAGTTTCATTTTGAATTTTGAATGGAGGATATGGAGTGGTGTAGGCTATATATAGCCATGGTTATGAAGGATTTGATAGAGAATTGATGAAATAAAAAAATACCCTAATCTTGCTTGAGATTTCCCTCCTCCTCTCCTCTCGTCCTCTCAAAACAAATTCGGCTACCCTCTTGCTCTCCCACTTGGCCGCCGACCACTCCCTTCCCCCTCTCTCTAATCGGCCTCCTCTTCACATCCTCCTCCCTCTCTTTTCATATCTCTCAAAAAATCGACCACCCCCCTCTAGCCACCACCTTTTCTTTCTCCCCCTTTCTCTCTCTCTCTCGTCCAAGCCTTCACCACCCCTCCTAGCCACCACCCTCTTACTTCCTCCTCTCTCTCAAGTACTCGGCCACCACCGATCCTAGCCTCCACCCTCGCACTTCCTCCTTTTTAATCTGAGCAGCCCCATAAGAACCCCATCCCGACCACCCTCCACCATAACAAAACCCGACCTTCATCCACAATAGCAAAATCCGACCACCCTCCTCCTTGCCACAACCATCCCTCAAATATCTTTGGGTGGATCTCAGCCAAGGTGTGAAGCGACAAAGGCAGACGAGTTTCCTCTCCATCCAGCGTGACTGCGGTGGAGCCGTTGAAGAGTGATCCAAGTTAGTGATATCGTAATCATCCATTCCGATTGGGTAACGAAAACTTCTACCTTCGTGTGTTTCTTTTCCTAGATATTTTCTGTGGTGGTAAACTTTAGCGTTGAATCTTGATAGACTTAAAATAATCGTGATTTTCTTTGATCGATTTTGTGTCTATCTTGATTGATTTAATTTTTTGAGAGGATTGGCGAGCCTCATTTACTTTTTGTTGGGAGAGATCTACCGTTTTCCGAATCTTAATTTTTTGATAGATCTCTTTTGGTACAATCTTCGCTCGATCGGATCGGATGGGTCCTTTTAGCCGGAAATACTATTGGCCTATAGCCTTTATTTCGATCCTAATCGATTTGGCTACCCGTACATTAGCATCTAATTGATATAATTGCATAGCGTGTGCTCTGCGTTGAGATTTTGTACGAGTGTAGAATTAGATCATTGAGAGGCAATCGTGCTTAGTTTGTCATCTTTACGGTGTCAACGTGTGGGTTTGCATAAATTTGGTATCAGAGGGAGGGTCGTGACAATTTCCTAATTGTCACCCTCCCCCTTTTTACTTAGTACGCCGACACGCACTTGCACGTTTCTTTTACAAAAATAATAAAACAAAATTTTTAATTTTTGGGTCTGCAAATAGTGACCTATATCTTAATTTTTCTGTAAAAAAATTTATTTAATAATCTTCATAATATTTTCAACAAGAAAATCAAAATCATTTATTTATTACCCTAGTTGTTAAGCGGGAACAATTCTGTCTTTCCTAGAGTTTAGTGGGTCAGGTTCATTTTTCATTGTTTGTGCACAAAATCCTGGTAGATTTTCCACCAGTTCTCACTAATATGGTCTATGACGTTAATGTTTCCCGATTTAAATCTTCTGATTCCATGTTGAATTTTAGGAAACCAGTTTATTCACCCGTAGTGGATGCGATTTTGGACTTGATTAGGCAACTAACACCTACCCCAGCCTTGTCATCATACCCTAGGAATGCCAATCGTCCACACACTATTCCCCGCACTAAGAGTGAGATACCCACGTTTGATGGTTATGGGAATTCTCAAAATTTTAGGGACTGGCTTAAGTTGGTAGATCCTTATTTTGATTATCACGACTAGGACGGAGACCAAAAGGTTAACATCGCCCGAGAGCGGTTAATAGGTCCAGCCCAGGTATTTTGGTTAAACAAAGAGCGTCGTGTTGGTAATTATAAACATACTGGGCAGGCAATGTGTAGCCTACTCTCAGATCAATTTGATCCCGCCTATCTCCACACTACTAACACCAAGCCTATGAGTGAGTACCGTTATGGCGCTAGTCCCATACCTGCTTATAGGAATGATTATAAACCTAACGCTAGATTTGTACAACCCCATATTCGCTGAGTGGTACCCTGAGGCACCAACGGTCAGGATTGGACTAGCTTTGGGCTATCTTCGGGCTTCATACCAGAAGAGCTCCCGCCTTGGAGGAGCTCCCGCTCATAGGTGGGCAAGATCGCTTGCGCCAAGCCTTGGAGGAGCTCCCGCCCATAGGCGGGCGAGATTATTCGCGTCAGGCCTTGGCCGAGACCCGCCAAGTCCCAGGAGCGGGCGAGAAGGTGTTGAGTGGAGGCGGGAAGGTTCTCGTCTCAGGGTTCTCGCCGAGTGGGGCCCAGGCCCCAGGGTAAAATTACCTAATTACCCTCAGGTAAAATTACCCATATACCCCCAGGGGCTGCATTTAGTACTTTACAGACAGCGGGATTTGGCTATTGGCAGGTCAGCCAAGGGTATTACAGTAATCTCAGGTCAGCAAAAGGCTATAAATAGACCCATAAGGGCTCCTTAGAAAGCAAGCTCTCATTATCCTCCAAATCTCTAGTGCTTTCTGAGGAGCTCCTAGCCCAGCTCTTGGCTTTGGAGGGGAAGCTCTCAGAGATCTTCCAAGTGTGAGGTGGGACCTCACTGCTGAGGCTTTGGGTCAGTCTTAGGTCCTTTGCAACTAGTCGAGGGTCGGGGCTCGAGAGAAGTAGGTGTTGGCTGCAACCCTGTTTTTGAACTCTTGTTGAGGTCAATTTTGGCTTCAACAGTTCTGGAGCGGTGAGCGTGGAAGGCAGCTGATACAAGAAAGCCTTTAGTTTAGTCCCATGGCTGGAGGTGAAGGTGAAGGGTCTGGTTCTGGAGGCTCCCCCACCCGGGGAGAGGAGGCGACGAGGAAGATGTTGGAGGACTTAAGGCGAGAAGTCCTGCAGACCATTAGCTTGGCCTTCTCGGCGAGGAGTGAGTGGGCGACTCCTCAGGTTCCAGTAGAGGTGGTCCCGCTCTTGGGCGAGAATGCCCCGGGGTAGCGCTCCAGGAAGGACGTCCCGGTGGAAGTCGGCGAGAGGGACGTGGCCACGCAGGAGCTCTTTCCAGGCCAGCGCCCAGGCAAAGAGACTCTGGCAGGTTTGGGCGAGAGGGAGGCGGCTGTGCGAGAACTCTTCCCTCGGCATGGTCTCACAGATCGGGCCAGCCATCCAAGGTCGCGAGACATACCTTCTCGCCAGGCAGGAGGCGAGAGCCCTTTCAGCGAGCTCATCATCTTAGCTCCGGTGCCAGAGGGGTTCCGGGAGCCGTACATGTCCTATTACTCAAGGAAGGATGACCCTGTACAACATGGGCAGTGGTTCGAAGACATGGTTTCGATAAGGCAGATGACAGATGCCTTCAAGTATCGGTTGTTCGCCATCACATTGAAGGAGAAGGCCCGGGACTGGTTCCACCAGTTGTCGGCGAGCTCGATATACAACTTTGAAGATCTACACTGAGGGTTTCTGTTGAGGTTCTCAACATCTAAGAAGAAGAAGAAGGAGGTATAGTGCCTGTTTACAGTGAGGCAGAAGGAGGAGGATATACTGGGTCACTACGTTGATCGGTTTTAGGAAGAGATCCTCCTAGTCCAGGAGGTCCCAGGGTACACGCTGATGCACGCCTTCACCCTGGGGCTGATTCCGGGATTCTTCAGTATGGAGTTGAAGAGAGTGCCCCCCCCCCCCCCCCCCGCTCCTTTGAGGAGCTCATGGAGAGGGAGGCAAAAGAGATAGACTTCGAGAGGGCAAATCCAGCGTTTGCCAGGAAGTTGGTCAGGCTGGCGGAAGATGATGAGAAGGAGCCTGCAGCAGGAAGGCAGTGGGAGCCGAGAGAGCAGAGGGAGCAAAGAGAAGAAAGAAGGAGGTAAGAACCCTGAGGGCAGGGGCAGCATCAGGGATGGAGGGCCCGGGAGCCGAACAACCGGTTGGGTTGGAGGCCCCAGGAGGGTCGCCCCCAGGGCCAAGGAGGATGCTACCAGGGACGAGATAACTTACGAGAACCTAGGAGGTTTGACCAACTGGCGTGGAGACAGGGGCCAAGGGGCCACCTCCCGCCGCCATAAGAGGCCATGGAGGTGGGCAGAGGAAGATGAGCAAGGAGAGGAGTTCGAGGAGCTAGGAGAAGAGGAGGAGGAGAAGGAAGAAGGGGTAGGGCTGCATTGCTCTTTTGTGACTTCCACCAGGAGGAAGGTCACACGACGGCCACCTGCCCTGAGTTCTTAGAGATGAGAGAAGCAAGAGGATCAGAGAGGCAGGATCCACCGGTTAGGATCGTGGAAGTGCAGCATGGGGAGGGAGAAGATAGATATGAGGACCGGGTAGATATGGGAACCCGAGGAGGGATCGGGGTGATCCATGGAGGAGTGGGGATCGAGGCAACCCGTAAGGGGAGGCTTCAAACCATGTACCGAAGGGGGGTCCCCTCTACCTCCCAGGTTCCCCCGCCAGAAGAAAAGGTCACCTTCTCGTCAGCAGACATGCCGGACTATGAAGATCCATTTTGTGACGCCCTGGTGATCCAGACGGCAGTGAAGAATTTCACAGTCTCGAGGATACTGGTGGACAATGGGATTTCAGTGAACGTTATCTTCAAGAAGGCCTTTGATGAGATGAAGGTTGAGGGGAAAAGGGTCTTGGCTTCGGTTGGACCGCTGTTCGGATTTTCTGGAGAGAGGAAGGAAGTATAAGGAGGGGTAGGGTTGCATGTGAAGTTAGGAGGCATGTCACGGAACTGTAGGTTCGTGATAGTGGACGCTCCGAGCAGTTATAATGCCATCTATGGGCATCCCCTCATCAATGCCTTTCGCTGCGTCCCCTCCTCGTTCCACCAATGTCTTAAGTTCAATAATGGAGGGGTGCAGGTTAGGATCCGGGGGGATCCGAAGGTGGCGAGGCAATGCTATGTGACGGCAGTCAACACCGTGTCCTGGATGGCCGAGGCGGAAGAGCTAGAGAGGGAGATGGCGGAGCAGGAGGAGGACGTCAGAGAAGAGGAGATGAGCCTAGGAGAGGCAAGAAAGGAGACGACGGAGGAGCAGGGAGAAGCTGAGAGGGAGGCCCAGAGGGGTGCAGAGGTCGAGCAGCAGCAGGAGAGCTCGGAGGGGGCGATGGAGATTGAGGAGGAAGTAGGAAGGGAAGAGTTGGAGCTGGAAGAAGAAGCAAGGGTCGGCTGGGAGCAGTCGCGGCTGGAGCCGGCCGAGGAAGTAGTGGAGATGGAGGTCTTCACCAGCGCAGGGCAGGTGCAGAGGGTGCGGGTCAGCGGGGACTTGAGTCCCGAGGACAAGGAGTGAGTGCGTGCCTGCATCCAAAGCAACATCGATATCTTCTCTTGGAGAGCGGCAGACATGCCTGACATCGACGCGGATGTGGCCTACCACTACCTGAACCTATACCCCCGTACTCATCTCATATGCCAAAAGATGAGGGCCATCGCCACCAAGCTGGAGGAACCAATCTGCGAGGAGGTCAGGAAGCTCCTGGAGGCCGGCTTCATCTCGGAGATCCAGTATCCAGGCAGGATCTCCAATGTGGTAATGGTTAAGAAAGGGGGTGGGAAATGGCGAATGTGTATTGACTTCTCTTTATTAATTAAATAATGCCCTAAGGATTGCTACCCCCTGCCTCGGATCGACGCGCTGGTTGATTCCGCCGTCGGTTTTTCTATTATGAGCTTTTTGGATGCTTTTTCAGGTTATCACCAGATCAGAATGCACCCTCCCGATGTCAAGGATGTTTCCTTCATCACGACGGAGGGATGCTTCAGTTATAATATGATGCACTTTGGGTTGAAGAACGCAGGGGCTTTATACCAATGCATGATGGATCGGGTCTTCCGAGATCAAAGGGGGAGAAACTTGGAGGTCTATGTCGACGACCTGATGATCAAGAGCAAGTGTGTGGATTCTCACCTGCAGGATCTAGAAGTGATGTTCGCCACCCTGCGAAGATTCAAGATGAGGCTGAACCCCTTGAAGTGTGTCTTTAGGGCCAGCCGCGGGAAGTTCCTTGGGCATCTCTTCACTCCGGCAGGGGTAGAGCCCAACCTGGACAAGCTGAAGGCCATCCTAGATTTGGAATCACCTCGCAATGCCAAGGAGGTCCAGCGCTTGACAGGCAAATTGGTTGGGCTAAGCAGGTTCCTCTCCAGGTCAGGGGATAAGTGCTCTTCATTCTTCAAGGTGCTGCGAGGGAACCAAAGTTTTGAGTGGACCGTCGAGTGAGAAGAAGCCTTCCAAGGGCTGAAGAGACAGCTCTCTCAGGCTCCTCTGCTTCAAAGCCCAAAAGAAGGGGAGGACCTGACCTTGTACCTTGGAGTAGGAGCTGAGGCGGTGTGCTCAGTTATAGTAAGGGAAGAGGGAAAGAAGTAACAGCCAATCTACTATGTCATCCAGATCTTAAAGAAGGCAGAGCTCCGCTACCCCATCCTCAAAACGTTGGCTTACGCTTTGGTCGTCTTGGCAAGGAAACTCCAGCCGTATTTTCAAGCGCACTCGATTAGGGTGGTGACCGACCATCCTCTTCGTAAGATCTTTGAAGGGGTAGAGCACTCGGGAAGACTTGCCAAGTGGTCCATCGAACTAAGCGAGTTCGACATCTCTTTCGTTCCGAGACTCTCCATTAAGGCGCAAGCTGTGGCGGATTTCTGGCGGACTATGTTGTTGAAGTCGAGGAGGGGGAGCCGCAGCCATAGGAAGCATGGAAGATGATGGTTGATGGGGCCTCGGGAAAGCATTCCCTCGGGGGAGGAGTGGTGCTGATAAGCACCGAGGGAGTCCCGATAGAGCAGGCAGTGGCTTACCACTTTCCGGTGACCAACAACCAAGCATAGTATGAGGTCGTGATCGCCGGCCTTAGCTTGGCAAAGGAGCTTGAGATCCAGGATGTGGAGGCCTTCACTGACTCGATGGTAGTAGCGTCACAGATCCGAGGAGAGTTTGAAGCTCGGGAGCCTACCCTCATAAAATACCTATCCACGGTAAGGGCGATCATCGGTGGGTTCCGGTCATTCTCAATCCAGCATGTCCCTAGGGAGGAGAGCGCTGCCGCCGATCGATTGGGGAAGTTTGGACCTCGGGGAGGAGGGACCCTGACTGAACTTTTTCGGCCAGCAATCGAGGAAGGGGAGTTGATGGAGGTAGGTCGGCGATCCTCGTGGGTGGACCCGTTGGTAACCTTCCTGACCACTGGCAGGCTGACGGAGGAGGTTAAGGATGCAAAGAGCTTCAGGCGCAAGGCAGCTCATTACCTGATGATGGAATGGGGGGTGCATCGTAAGATGTTGTCAGGGCTCCTAGCAAGATGTGTAACCGAAGAAGAGGTCCCAAGGATCCTAGGGGAGGTACACTCGGGCGAGTGCAGCAGCTACTTGGGAGGAAGGACATTGGAGGCAAGGGTAATAAGGCAGGGGTACTTCTGGCAGACCCTGAGGAAGGATGCAACAGAGTTCACAAAGAGGTGCCAAAAGTTCCAGCTATACGCCCCCCTCCAACTCTTGTCTGCTCAAAGACTTAGAAGCATAACATCGTCATGGCCTTTTGCCATCTGGGGGATGGACTTGGTCGGGCCTTTCCCTCCGGCCAGTGGGCAGAGGAGGTTTCTCCTGGTCATGGTCGACTACTTTTCCAAGTGGCTGGAGGTTAAGGCCTTGGCCAAAGTCACCTCGCAAGTCATAAGGAACTTCGTCTGGGGGGAGATCGTCTGTAGGCAGGGGCTGCCTCAAGCAATAGTAGCAGATAACGGTCCCCAGTTTGCCAGCGAGGAGTTCATCAACTTCTGCGCCCAGCTGGGGATAGACCTCAGGTTTGCCTCTGTCCACCACCCCCGGAGCAACGACCAGGTGGAAGCGGCAAACAAGATTATTGTGAACCTGCTCAAGAAGAAGGTGGAAAACTTAAGGGGATATTGGGTGGAGCAGCTCCCCTCGGTCCTATGGGCCTTGGGAACAACCCCGAACATGGCCACCGGTGAGACCCCCTTCAAGCTTTCTCACGGGTGTGAGGCGGTCCTACCAGTGGAGTTCGAGGTTCAGTCCCCGTGGGTCACAGCCGCAGGCGAAGGAGACGAGACATGGAGGTTGGAGAACGAGGAGGGGATACGCCTCTCGCTGTACATGGTAGAAGAGCTGCGGGATGTTGCAGCCATCCGGCAAGAAGAGATCAAGCGGGGGATGGCCAAGTATTTCGATAAGCATATCAGGGTCAAGCAGTTCGCCGAAGGAGATCTGGTGCTGAAAAAGGTTGACGCGGCAGGAAGGTCGGCCCCCGTGGGCAAGCTCAACCCGAACTGGGAAGGGCCTTACATAGTGAAGGAGGTCCTTGGAACAGGAGGTTACTACCTCCAGGACGTGGAGGGGAGGACCTTAAGCCACACCTGGAGCGGCGATGACCTAAAATGCTTCTACCCGTGAGAGGGGGAAGGTGTAATTTTGTATCCAAAATCAAGCTTGTTATACTACATCAATTAACTTGTTTTCCTCTTGCATATTATGAAATTCTTATGATAGGATGCAATTATGTGTTTTGCAATACACCAATCTAGGCTCGGCCCCAGGTAGACCCGTTGCATAGGCTCTCATCTAGCTGGCAGGTCCGAAGGCTCGCCTGTGGGGGATAGGTCTTGTTTGTGGAAACTTCATTGACACCTCGAGATAGGCTCGACCCCAGGTAGACCCGCTGCGCAGGCTCTCATCTAGCTGGCAAGTCCGAAGGCTCGCCTGTGGGGGATAGGTCTTGTTTGTGGAAACTTCATCGACATCCCGATCTAGGCTCGGCCCCAGGTAGACCCGCTGCGCGGGCTCTCATCTAGCTGGCAGGTCTGAAGGCTCGCCTGTGGGGGAAAGGCTTGGTTTTTGGTTCTTGGTCCTTGGTTACTTTTGCACTACCCCGAGCTAGGCTCAACGCTAGGTAGACCCGCTGCGCAGGCTCTCATCTAGCTGGCAGGTCCAAAGGCTCGCTTGTGGAGGATAGGTCTTATTTGTGGAAACTTCATCGACACCTCGAGCTAGGCTCGGCCCCAGGTAGACCCGCCGAGCAGGCTCTCATCTAGCTGGCAGGTCCTAAGGCTCACCTATGGTGGATAGGTATTGTTTGTGGAAACTTCATCGAAACCCCGATCTAGGCTCGGCCGCAGGTAGACCCGCTGCGCAAGCTCTCATCTAGCTGGCAGGTCTGAAGGCTCGCCTGTGGGGGAAAGGCTTGGTTTTTGGTTCTTGGTCCTTGGTTACTTTTGCACTACCCCGAGCTAGGCTCGACCCTAGGTAGACCCACTGCGCGGGATCTCATCTAGCTGGCAGGTCCGAAGGCTCGTCTGTGGGGGATAGATCTTATTTGTGGAAACTTCATCGACACCTCGAGCTAGGCTCGGCCCCAGGTAGACCCGCTGCGCAGGCTCTCATCTAGCTGGCAGGTCTGAAGGCTCGCCTGTGGGGGATAGGTCTTGTTTGTGGAAACTTCATCGACACCCCGAGCTAGGCTCCGCCCCAGGTAGACCAGCTGCGCAGGCTCTCATCTAGCTGTCAGGTCCGAAGGCTCGCCTGTGGGGGATAGGTCTTGTTTGTGGAAACTTCATCGACACCTAGAGCTAGGCTCGGCCCCAGGTAGACCCGCTGCATAGGCTCTCATCTAGCTGGCAGGTCCGAAGGCTCGCCTGTGGGGGATATGTCTTGTTTGTGGAAACTTCATCGACACCCCGAGCTAGGCTCGGCTCCAGGTAGACCCGCTGCACAGGCTCTCATCTAGTTGGCAGGTCCGAAGGCTCTCCTATGGGGGATAGGTCTTGTTTGTGGAAACTTCATCGACACCCCGAGTTAGGCTCGGCCCAAAGTAGACCCACTACACAGGCTCTCATCTAGCTGGCAGGTCCAAAGGCTCGCCTGTGGGGGATAGGTCTTGTTTGTGGAAACTTCATCGATACCCCGAGCTATGCTCGGCCCCAGGTAGACCCGCTGCGCAGTATCTCATCTAGCTGGCAGGTCCGAAGGATCGCCTGTGGGGGATAGGTCTTGTTTGTGGAAACTTCATCGACACCCCGAGCTTGGCTCAGCCCCAGGTAGACCCGCTGCGCAGGCTCTCATCTAGCTGGCAGGTCCGAAGGATCGCCTATGGGGGATAGGTCTTGTTTGTGGAAACTTCATCGACACCCCAAGCTAGGCTCGGCCCCAGGTAGACCCGCTGTGCAGGCTATCATCTAGCTGGAAAGTCTGAAGGCTCTCCTGTGGGGGATAGGTCTTGTTTGTGGAAACTTCATGGACACCCCGAGCTAGGCTCGGCCCCAGGTAGACCCGCTGCGCAGGCTCTCATCTAGCAGGAAGGTCTGAAGGCTCGCCTATGGGGGAAAGGCTTGGTTTTTGGTTCTTGGTCCTTGGTTACTTTTGCACTACCCCGAGCTCGGCTCAGCCCCAGGTAGACCCGCGGCGCAGGCTCTCATCTAGCTGGTAGGTCCGAAGGCTCACCTGTTGGAGGGAAGTTTTTGATCCTGGGAGACACTTCGACTCTGATGTTCTGAGCGGGGCAAGAAACGCACCCGGAACACGGAATGAAGAGAGGTAGGATCCCTTCAGGCAGGAGAGGTCTCGGCGAGGGGAGGTCTTGGCCAGGAAGAGGTCTCGGCCAGAGGAGATCTCGGCCGGGAGGTCTTCGCCAAGGGGATCTTGCCAAAAGAAGTTCTCGACGGGAAGGCTCCTAACAAAGGATCCTTGGTCAGACAGTGGGAAGTGCTAGGCAGAAGGCTCGGCCAGTTCGCGCAAGGTAAAGAGGGACGCTCCCCTTAAAAGGCCTATGGGCGACGTTCCCGACAGACGGTTCTCGGCAGAACGCAGAAACGGGACGTCTAAGTCCTGGGCTTTCTCGACAGGTTCCCGCCTATCCATCGCTAAGGGAGACAACCCTAGAGGGCCTAAGGGCCTCGGTGGAAGCATGTTTGAGAGGCATTTGGCCTCTACAGACGTATCTACTCAAAAAACTTATAACATATTTACAACGCAAAAGAAAAAGAGGACATACAAACATTTGCAGTATTTACGATCTGTTTACTCAAAATACAATTACAAGTTTGGAGCATCTCGCTCATTACAACCAAAAGGGAAAAAAGGGGGGCCCTTCAGGGAGACGCGTTGTATCCCTCCCAGCTCTCGCTTGAACTCCCACGAGAGCTCTCGCCTGAGCCCACCCCGAATTTCTTGCCAGCCGTGGCAGGGGATTTCGGGACATCCGAGGGCGGGGAATCGGGCGCGCCTTTGGGCTTCTGGATGGGCTCGAAGAGCCAAGGGACGAGCTGGTAAGCGGTGATGGACTTGCCACTCCCGTCCAAGCAGCATACGTCTCGCAGTGTCTCCAGGGTCAGCCTGACCGTCGCTTGCGCGTTGGCCTGCAGGAGCTTGTCGATGTCGTATTTTGAGTAGTGGTGGCTCCTCAGCCTTTCTTCCAGTGAATGAGGAGGCAGGACCGTAGTCGCCTCCATGCGCCGGAGTTGGTCCTTCAGCAGGACGTTCTCATATCATATCTGGGCTAGCTCCGTGCGAAGCGCCACGTCCTGAGCGGAGTCCTGCGTAAATAGAGGTCAGTATGGGAGGAAAAAGGTCGAAATCTACTGTGGCGAGAGCAAATGTCGTGAAAGGTCTCACTTACCGCTTCCATTGGGCGCAAGGACAGCAGTTGCTTAGCATCTGCCAGCTCTATCTTCAGGGCAGCTGCCTGAGCTACCGCCTCCTCCCTTGCCTTGAGCATGTCTTGAAAGTTTCGGTTGATAGTGATACTTCGACGTGCGCACATGTGCACAAGCTCGGTCCCGCGCATCAGGGCCCGGGTGTAGCCATAGGCCAGGAGCCGGGTGGTCATTTTATCGTAGAGGCCGGCATTCTCCCGGCTGTAAAGGCCGTAACCCAAGGAGAAGGGCTCGCTGGTGACTTGCTCTCGCTCCGCCCAGCTGGGTAGAAGAGACGAGATCGAGACCATGTTGGTCTCAGGGTCCCACTGAAGCAGCGGTTTATTTTCCATATCGAGGCACTTCGTGCCAAGACCAAAATTTCGATGCCCCTCGGCACCTCTTCGGGCGGAGACTGAGCGGAGGTCTCGGTGGTGGCCCCCTCGTCATCTGCCCGCTGGCGGCCGGTGGCTTCTCAGCAGGTGCCCCGGCGCCACTCCTTGCAGCAGCAATCTCGCTGGCAGCTTGCAAGATTCCTTCAAAGGAATGGCCTGGAGCGGGAGGTCGGGAGGGCGGAACCGCTACGGCTTTCCCCTTATTAGCAGCGGTTGTTTTGGGTCTCTTCAGCGCTTGGGGCAAAGGGACGATGAGCTTCCGCTTCCCGGCACCGGTCGGGGGAAGTGGGGCCGGCTCGTCCCGGCAATCTTGGGCCGCGAACTTCGCGAGAGCCAGTGGATCTCTCGCGGCCTGGCTCTCGGCAGCCTGAGCCTTGGCGAAGGGTTGGCGCAGGGGGATCTCACGCTCTCCTGCAAAAGCGACAGCACTCTGCACTAAATTTTAAAACAGGGAATATCGAGTCAAAGGAGAGACCATACCTTCGCCCGAGGGCACGGGGAGGAGCGAATCGACACCCCACTGGAGGAACTGGACGTCAAAATCCTTAGTTCCGAAGAACTCAAGGAGGGCACTCTCACGCAATCCCAGGGAGGGCATCTTATAGGCGACGTCCTCGTACTGAATGGGCGCGAGAGGAACGTTGCCGAAGTCGCCGGAAATGAAAATGAACTTCTCGCCCCAGTGATTTTGCTTATTGGCGAGACCGGTGGTCTTGAGCAGCTGCCCCGAGAAGAAGGCCACCCCTCCCTTAGCGCGGAAGGTTCCGGAAGATGGGGAGGCTGAACTCGATCCTCTCGGATCGCATGTAGCAGATGAACGCCACAAGGATTGCAACCGAGTTAGGATTCAACTGCACGGGAACCACTCCATAATACCGGAGGGCCTGGAGCATCTCTGGCCAGAGGGGGAGGCGGAAGCCCACCTCGAAGTGCTCAAGGGGAATGGCGAGCTCCCCCTCTCCGCGCTGTTCACCCTGTCACGATTGCTAGGGTTTTGCACGGTGAAGCCGGCGGAAATGTAGCGGGACTTGATCCGCTGGTACTCCTCCGGGGTTAGGCTGCAAAGGGGGAACTGGTGCTTTTAGAAGGCTTCCGCGCAATTGGAGCGTCCCTCGTTTCCGCCCGGCATCGTGCTTGTGGGATTGAGCACGAAGTCTTAAGAAAAGAGGCAAGAGCGAAAGCTAAGCGAGAATGGGAGAGGGAAGCGGAAGCAAGTAGGAGTTCTCGGCAAGCCGCAAAAGCAACGAGGAAAAAAGCAAAGGTTCCGGATCGGAGAAATAAATACGGTGGGTGGACCCCCCCCCCCCCCAATTTATTGAAAATCGTGATCGTAATGGTTGTTCCCAAAAAAGGCGGCGGGGGTACAGCCATCACGCACTAAGTAGGCGATGCCTCGGTTTCCCTCCCAGGTTGACAGCGACCGACCGACAAATCTGATTAGCGCAGGCATTTTGAGATGACATGCGACAAGTGAATCTAGCGGAAGCCGGAGTCACTCTCACCGAGCGAGAGCCGTATAAAAAATAATAATGATAATAATGACAAGTTATAAGTTAGACTGATAAGAAAACAGCAGGATACATTAGGGAAGGGGAAGGCCGGGGGGTAAGAGAGGGCGAGACTTCGCGAATCAATAAGGTTCCCACTGCCATCATCCTTGTTCTCACCGCCTAGTCCTCGGTGGCACCAGCGGGTTGAAATAGGACGATAGGATGGTGCATCCTAGGTTGATTCAGTGGGCCTGGTCTCGGATCTGCGCGATATACCTCTCGGGAGAAGACTCGGCGGTAGGCCCACCTGGCCGCTCCGTCTCGCCTAGGAAGTAGTCTTGCTCCAGAGACTCCAGCCTCTGCTCCACCGATTCGCGGAACTCTCTCGCCATAGAGCCATGGGCCCGCTCCCGCCGTACAAGGTTCGACAGGACGGCTGCAACCCTCTTCCCCCGCCTCTTAGCGCTCCCGGCACCGTTCAAGATTTCCTCCATCTCGTTAGACGAAGGGAGGGGGACCTCTCGCCGTCCTCCCCCTCTCTATCTTCATCATCATGTTCATCTTCATCTTCAGCGTCAGCTCCCGACCGCGAGCCCGGATCCCCTAGCAAGAGAGTTCCATGGTCATGACGAGAGGTAAGCAATGACTATAATAAGCATATCGCATACCTGCAGTAGGGCGAGAACCGCCAGCCAACAGCAGGCGAGAAGTCTCGGACCCCTCTGTTCCATAAAGGAGGTGGAGCGGCTTTCCTCTCCCCGGGGGGAATATTTTACGCGTGGTGATCCCAGCTTGGCCGGAAGCATGGGGGAGTTGTCCTCTCCCGCGGGATGGCTGGAATCCTAGGGAGCTACGACGAATTCGATAGCCACTCCTCCCGCTGGTAGGGTGGGACTATCCGCAGGGGCAGGCAAGTTAGCAGCCCTTGCTTCGTTTTCCCGGGTGGCGAGACCCGGTTTGGCGGAAGCTAGTGCTGCGGAAAGTCAATTCAGCAATCTGAGACTGAGTTAGGAGTGAAAGGGTGAAAACGATACCTGTAGTTCTCGGGGGGTCAGCCGGAGGAGCAACCTCCGAGACCCGCGGTTGATTCTCAGGAGGACGAGATGACGAGTCTGAGGGCTCCTGCAGGGACCTGACGTCGTCATCTCGGGCCATTTCCTGCGAGAAGTACTGCGTCGGTTGCTAATCCTCTTATGTAAACAGCTCGTGGTTTCGATGATCAACAAGTCAGAGACATACCTTCAGCGGAGAAGGATCATCCGCACGGCTTGGGGTCGGGGTAGGCGAGCCCCTGTTCTCGTGAGACAGGTCCTGCTCGACCACCTTCACCCTCTTCTTCTCTTTCTTCTTCTTCTTTAGCTGAGAGGGCTCAGCGGCTGGCGACTTTCTCGCCAGCCAGGGGGAAACCAAAGCACTGTTAGCCTTGGCTCGTGCCTGGGCCGCATTGATACGATCCTGGAGGTCCTGCAGGAGCGGTTTGTTAACTCGCTTGGAACGCATCGCAAAGACGCATGAACTCAGACAAGGAGCGGCGATTCTGGGGTAGACTTACGGTCGTCTATCAGCACATATATATAGCCACAGTATGGCCCACCAAAAGATTCTCTTGTGAAGATGACACGTGCTCAACGAATATTTATGGGTTGGATGTGTCTTTCGAGCGCAGAGCTAGCTCAAAAAGAGCGGGGATTGTGTACAACCCCATATTCGCTGAGTGGGACCCGAAGGCACCAACGGTCAGGATTGGACTAGCTTCGGGATAGCTTCGGGCTTTAGACCGGAAGAGTTCTCGCCTTGGAGGAGCTCCCGCTCATAGGTGGGCGAGATCGCTTGCGCCAAGCCTTGGAGGAGCACCCGCCCATAGGTGGGCGAGATTATTCGCGCCAGGCCTCAGCCGAGACCTGCCAAGTCCCAGGAGCGGGCGAGAAGGCGTTGAGTGGAGGCGGGAAGGTTCTCATCTCAGGGTTCTCGCCAAGTGGGGCCCAGGTCCCGGGATAAAATTACCTAATTACCCTCAGGTAAAATTACCCATATACCCCCAGGGGCTGCATTTAGTACTTTACAAACAGCGGGATTTGGCTATTGGCAGGTCAGCCAAGGGTATTTCAGTAATCTCAGGTCAGCAAAAGGCTATAAATAGACCCATATGGGCTCCTTAGAAAGCAAGCTCTCATTATCCTCCAAATCTCTAGTGCTTTCTGAGGAGCTCCTAGCCCAGCTTTTGGCTTTGGAGGGGAAGCTCTCAGAGATCTTCCGGGTGTGAGGTGGGACCTCCCTGCTGAGGCTTTGGGTCAGTCTTAGGTCCTTTGCAACTAGTCAAGGGTCGGGGCTCGAGAGAAGTAGGTGTTGGCTGCACCCCTGTTTTTGAACTCCCGTTGAGGTCAATTTTGGCTTCAACAAGATTAGTTCCCCCAAAAGGTCAGCCTGCCCGTAGTGTGCTTATATAACGCCCTCACTCGTCACGTGGCATATAACGGTGGGTCAAGTCGGGGCCCCACGCCATATGTCACAGAAAAGCGGTGGAATTACCTGTGGAAATCAAAATCTACTCGCATTCTAACTTAATACATTCCCTCCCGCAAACTTCGTCGACCGAAGTTCGTCGACCACGCGCCCAACTGCTCAACCCGAGCGGGATACGCCCTGGGACACGCCCGTGTCCCAGGTCGTGTCACCCAATTTATACCAATCCCAGAATTTGGGATGTTACAGCCTAGTCCCGCCTTTAGGGAAACTATTCCTAATAGGTCATATGTCTTGGACTCCAAAGATGATACTACTAGAGCTTTGTCTCCTTTATCCTCGATGTCTAATGTCCTTGAGATAGTGACTGTTACCTTTGAGGATTCTGATGTGGATATAGTATCTCTTGATCCTGAAGATGACCAGCTAGGTGAGAGTATTCTGTCATGTGCGTTAGTGTCTGACGATTCTGATGAGTCTAATATTTAGGGAATTCATAGTGATTTGGAAGACGATGTATGAGATGATTACATTTCGATCTATGAGAGTATTCTGTTACCTATTATTTGCACTGCTAGTGTTGTGTCTGACCAACCTAGTATTGAGTGCCCTCTCCAGGATACGATCCCCATCGTGATAGAGTCTATAATCGCACCCACTGAGATTGTATCTGAGTTATCTGAGGAGCCTGAGAGTGAGGAAGCTCCAAGTGTTATTGTGGATGAATTACCTTATGAGGGATAGATATTTTTGGATGATTTTAGCACTAAGAACCCGAAAACTATTTCTTTGATGTTATCACCATTTCCTAAAGCTCAAATTGAATTAGAAATTCTGACGGGTTCGATTTTGCCAATTTCTGAAACTTTTACTGACTCTGATTCGGATGATGTCTCTAGTGTGTTTGTAGAAATTCCAAGCGAGGAAGTTGTAATTTTGGACGATTCTATTGTTGTACACCCGGATGAGAGTCATTTGATGTTGTCACCGTTGGGTGAAATCAATACTGATTCAGATTTTATCCCGGGTTTGATTTTGTCGACTCTTCCTCCTGATTATTTGCCCAAATTAGTTAACTTTTTAGGACGTAGTATCGGTAGTCCTAGTATGAGTTTTTGTGTGACGCCCACTTTATTAGTTCCTACATTGACATTGTCTCAGTGTATGGATATTACTAAGTTGAGCGCATTAGTATTTGGTCTTTCCACCGCACCTCGTAGATCTGACTACGCGCCACCTTTGACAGTTCATTTTTTTTTGCGTGTCCATCTACGGTTCTATCTTTGACTACGACTGATTCTGATTCTTTGGCAATTGTGCCTCTGGATGTGGTATCCCCTATACATACTTATATACCACACCCGGTCGCACGCATTTACCCATCTCCTTTTGATGACCCTCCTTTCCTCACGTTAGTGACTACAGAAAGGCCCCTTGAGTTGTATCGTTCGCACATCCTTTCACATCCGGGAGCTTCCAATATATTGTTCATTATGAGCGTTTCTCCTTGGCATATGTTCATGCCAAGCATGAGTATTTAAAATATAGAATTAAAACTGCAAGTCTGGGGTCCATTAAAATCATATTTGATTATAAGGATCCCGTGCTACCAGACTTAACCCCCTTATCCTCTGTATTTGGGTTATGTCATGTAGCACAAGATTTCATTCCTCACGGTAGTAAGATACTTAGGCGCACTTTAAAAAAATTACTCAATCAAGTTGCGTCTTATTACGTACATGCTAGTTTATCACCGAATGAGATCGTGCATGGATATAATGTTGGGTTTCTCTATAGGGTTGACACAACGCTTGTGCACGCAGCGGAAAAGTAAAACATCAAGAAAAACCCAAAGAGATGTGGATCGGGCCATGAACAGTTGAATCAAGAAGTTAACAAAACTAGGCAAAAATTACCTCGGTGGCATTGAGTCACAACTCAACGGAGATGCTCCAAACTTTATCTGCTTGCTGGTGGCGAGTTCTACGTGGAATAGTATCCACGTTTCTGCAGAAGTCCACACGAGCGGGAGAACGCCGAGCTTTCCGTCGCACGGAAGATCGGGATGGAGAAGACCGCACCTCGGCTAATCCACGGACTGCTAGGTCCGCGCCAGGAAGAGCAGCACCAGCGACAGTCGCCGGAGAAAAGGGTGGCAGCGGAGCGAACACGGCGGCGGAACTCTTCCGGCGGCGGGATCGGGATCGGCGGAGCGAACGAGCGGAACGTTTCCGTCGGGGTCGATTCGCACAGTAGCCAAAAAGATATCACCCGATAAAACCTAAGTGTTCTATTTATACTAGAGGTATAAATAAACCCAGGAAAATCGCTATCCGCAGACCACCCAGAACTAGGTTCAGAATCGGCGAGTATCAATCGGTGAGAATCGGCGACAATCGGCGAGAATCACTGAGCAGGTTCGGCGAGAATCACTCGACGAGTATCACATTGGATCGGCGAGAATCAGAGTACAATACTCGACGATTCTCGCCGATCGTCGAGCTGCGCTCGACGATTCACAATGATACTCGACGATCGTCGAGCCGCGGTCGACGACAATTGTCAAGGTAGTCGATCGTCGAGAATCAATCATTGATTCTCGACGATTCTCGTCGATCGGCGAGAATCAGGGAGACGATTCTCGCCGATCGGCGGGAATCAGAAGACGATTCTCGACTAATGTCATTGACCCTCGGACGACAAACCTAACCAGCCCTTTAAGGCAACATTTGTCCAACCCGATGATCCTATAAGGCAACACTTTGCCCATAACCCTATTCAGGTCGGTGATTGGTAACCTTTACCAACACAGTCAGTCATCCAATTTCTCCACATCTCTTATGTGCGACCCTGCAGGCTCATATTGCGTTGGCAGTGAGATTACATGTTTGACCACTTCCAGATCATCATGGTAACTCCAACAGACTCCCACTTGATCTCGAAAGTATCAAACCAAAAACCTCACAAACAATGAGCGGCATCTAGCAATGCATCATTGCTCCCCAAGCAATAAGAGTTTATAACTCATAAGCCTTTATGACCAATGTATCAGCGTTGTCTTTGTCCCTTTGTCCCTTACATCCAGAAAGAACTAGAGGCATGGACCGTGTCACCCTCGTAATAGCTCAATCCAAGTTTCTTGATCCAGGACGGACTTCCAGAGAATGGTGAGTCCAATATCACATATTGACTCAACCAAGCATGGCCATGCATTTCTCAGTCCAGATCCATCAAGGGGCCCATGGATGCAACTCCTGTCATACAGGAGGATAAATCCCATATCTGCTCACACACAAACACCCAAATGATTCGTAACATGCCCAACAACCACCCTTATCATCAACCTTTCTCAAGGAAGACTTTAGATGGCATCAAAGCACGCTCTTCCTCACTTGATGAATGCTGTGACTTCAGGTCAAAGGATCACAACACCATTGTCAATTGAGACCTACTCGTGACACGATTGGATGACAATCCACAGAGTAGTCTCAGGTTGGGTCTGTCCAGTACAACTTGTTCACTAACAAGTACCCACGTGATGACTTGATATCACAATATCATGACCTGTGAGAACCAGTCATCAGTCAACACACGTGCTAGTCTTTATGTACCATCATCACCCTTAGCTTCTATGATGATACTCGATCAGGGACCTTTAAGAATGAAGCTCCAAAAATCATGGGCTCTCACATTCAAGTCACGTACTTGATGTCCCATGGAAGCGAACATTCTAAGGGTATCTATTATGTTAACATTTAACTATCATATATAGAAAAATTCATAATAAAAGAATTTGCCATTTAATTATAAAAGAAAAACTAGGTACACAGTTCATCATATGAACAAACAGCCAACAAAATACAAGATTACATGCAACCCACAAGATTCTCGCTAGAGTTGATCATTTAGGTATCGTATACCCATCGATCTAGTATGACCATCATGCTTTCTCTGCGCGAGAGGCTTTGTCAGCGGATCCGCAATATTTTCCTCAGTCGGCACTCTGCAAATGTTTACATCTCCTCGTTCGACAATCTCACGAATAAGATGAAAACGCCGGAGTATGTGCTTGGAGCGCTGATGAGATCTAGGTTCCTTAGATTGTGCAATTGCACCATTGTTATCACAGTAGAGAACTACGGGACCAACAATGCTAGGAACTACATCAAGCTCGCCGATGAATTTCCTAATCCATACAGCCTCCTTCGCCGCATTAGCTGCTGCGATATACTCGGCCTCTGTTGTAGAATCAGCAACTGTCTCTTGCTTGGAACTCTTCCAGCTTACAGCTCCTCCATTCAGGCAAAACACAAAACCTGACTGAGACTTGGAGTCGTCTCGATCAGTTTGGAAGCTAGCATCCGTGTAACCACTTACAACGAGCTCTTCCTCTCCACCATACACCAAGAACACGTCCTTAGTCCTTCTCAAGTACTTCAGGATATTCTTGACTGTAATCCAGTGACACTCACCGGGGTCTGACTGATACCTGCTAGTCATGCTCAAAGCAAAGGAGACATCGGGTCGAGTACATAACATCGCGTACATGATTGATCCAATTGCCGAAGCATATGGAATCAACTTCATGCGGTCCTTATCTTCACAAGACTTTGGACACTGGTCCTTAGAGAGATTCACACCATGAGACATGGGCAAAAATCCTTTCTTGGACTCAAGCATGCTGAACCGCTTCAACACCTTTTCGATGTACGTACTCTGGGTCAAACCCAGCAACTTCTTCGATCTATCTCTATAGATCTTAATACCGAGTATATAAGTCGCTTCACCCAAATCCTTCATTGAAAAGCAGTTCCCTAGGTTGTTCTTAACAACTTTCAGGGTAGGAATGTCATTCTCGATCAACAGTATGTCATCTACATACAATATCAGGAAGACAACAATGCTCCCACTGATTCGCTTGTAAACACAAGGCTCATCTTCATTCTTGATGAAACCAAACTCTTTGATTTTCTCATCAAAACGAAGATTCCAACTTCGAGAGGCCTGTTTCAGTCCATAAATGGACTTATTCAGCTTGCATATTTTAGTGGCTTCATCTGGGGATACAAAACCCTCGGGTTGTGTCATATACACTTCCTCAAGGAGGTTTCCATTAAGGAAAGCCGTTTTGACATCCATCTGCCAGATCTCGTAGTCATAATACGCAGCAATAGCAAGCAATATCCTAATGGACTTTACCATGGCAACAGGGGAAAAGGTCTCATCATAGTCAATACCATGAATTTGCTTGAAACCCTTAGCCACCAGTCGCCCTTTGAATGTCTGTACATTCCCATCCATGTCGGTCTTCTTCTTGAAGACCCACTTGCACCCTATGGGTCGTACCCCTTCAGGTGGTTCCACCAAGTTCCAAACTTGGTTTGCATACATGGAGTCCATTTCGGATTTCATAGCCTCAAGCCATTTGTCGGAGTCCGGTCCATTCATAGCCTCTTGGTAGGTTGCTGGTTCATCATCATGATCCATAAGCAACACATTACCTATTTGAGACACGAGAAATCCATATCTCTCAGGCTCAAACCTCGGTCTACCAGATCTACGTAGGACTTGTGTTCCCTGAGCAGGTTCTCTAGCTACAACATCTTGTAGTCCTGACTCAGAATCCAATTCCGGTTCATTCACTACATGTGGTTCTTGAACTTCTTCAAGCTCTACCTTTTCAGTCTTTCTTGATAAGAACTCTTTCTCCAAGAAGACACCAGTCCTTGCGACAAACACTTTGCCCTCAGACGGTAGGTAAAAGTAATACCCTTTCGTTTCCTTAGGATATCCCACCAGATAACATTTATCCGATTTGGGTTCCAGCTTGTCAGGCATTTGACGTCTCACGTATGCCTCACAACCCCAAATTTTAATGAACGACATACTAGGACGCTTCCCAGTCCATATCTCATATGGTGTCTTCAGAACCGTTTTAGTTGGAGCGCGATTCAATGTCATTGCCGCAGTCTCTAAAGCAAAACCCCAAAAGGAAACAGGCAAGTCTGCATGACTCATCATCGAACGTGCCATGTCTAACAGAGTACGATTTCTCCTCTCAGACACACCATTATGTTGTGGTGTTCTAGGTGGAGTGAGCTGTGATATAATACCACACTCTTTCAGATGATCACGGAACTCATGACTCAGGTATTCGCCACCTCGATCGGATCGGAGTGCTTTAACACTTTTACCCAACTGGTTTTCTACTTCATTCTTGAACTCTTTAAACTTTTCAAAGGTCTCGGATTTGCACTTCATAAGATACACATATCCGTATCTACTGAAATCATCAGTAAATGTAACAAAGTAGAAATACCCTCCTCTAGCCATGGAACTCATGGGTCCGCATACATCACTATGTACAACACCCAAGAGATCCTTAGCCCTCTCAGTATAACCAGTGAAAGGAGCTTTAGTCATCTTGCCTAACAAACAAGATTCGCATCGCTCAAATAATTCATAATCAAATGAGTCCAAAAGTCTATCTCTATGGAGCTTGGATATGCGCTTCTCGTTGATATGGCCCAAACGACAATGCCAGAGAAAAGTAGGGTTCGAATCATTTGTTCTTAGTCTTTTATTATTTTCTACATTACAGATCAGATGGTCCAAGTTCAAAACGTAAAGACCATTAAACAATTGGGCTACAACATAACAAACATCATTCTTAAATATAGAACAACAATTGTTCTTAATTATAAAAGAAAATGCAATCATGTCTAAACATGAAATAGATATAATATTTCTAGTTATCGCCGGAACAAAATAACAGTTATCTAGTTATATTACAAGCCCACTGGGCAAAGAAAGACGATAAACTCCTACGGCTACAGCAGCAACTCTTGCTCCATTGCCGACGCGGAGGTCCACCTCCCCTTTACTCAGCAATCGTCTCCTTCCCAGTTCCTGCACATTTGTACAAATGTGAGAACCACATCCGGTATCCAATACCCAAGATGAAGGAGCAGAAAGGTTTATCTCTATAATGTAAACATTAGAAGCGGAAGTCATACCTCCCCTCAATTTCTGCAGACCCTCAATATACGAAGGACAGTTCCTCCGCCAATGACCAGCCTTGCCACAATGGTGGCATTTCCCTTCCTTCATCGTGCTCTTCTTTTTCATCAGTGCTGAAGACTTGGGCTCAAGATGTGACTTAGGTCCTACCTTCGTCTTCTTGGAGCCCTTGGCTTTGCCCTTGCCCTTATGCACCATCAGTATGGGGCTGGCAGGCTTGGCCTTCTTCATGTTGATTTCGGCAGTTCTCAACATGCCTAGGAGTTCGGGCAGTGTCTTGTCTATCTCATTCATGTTATAGTTCAAGACAAACTGCTCATAACTGTCCGGCAACGATTGCAGGATCAGATCTGTGGCCAACTCTTGACCAAGAGGAAAACCCAGCCTTTCAAGATTCTCTATATACCCAATCATCTTGAGTACGTGAGTCCCTACTGAGTCTCGAACTCCCATCTTGCACTGAAACAACGCTTTCGTGATGTCGAACCTCTCTTGACGAGCCTGCCCTTGAAACATTTTCTTGAGATGCTCGTCAATCTCCTTGCACCCCATGTTCTCATGTTGCTTCTGAAGCTCAGAGTTCATGGTGGCAAGCATAAGGCACTCGACATCCAAAGCATCGTCAGTATACTTCTTATAAGTATCTTTCTCAGCACAGGAAGAGTTCCCGGTCGGCACCTCGGGGGATTCTTCTTCCAAGACATAGAGCTTTCGCTCTTGCCTGAGAACAATTCTCAGGTTCCTATACCAGTCCATATAATTTGTCCCACTGAGCTTATCCTTCTCAAGAATGGCTCTCAGAGACAACGTGGAGTGTGCAACGCTTGCCATGGAATTCTACAAGAATTTATGCAGAATAAAATCAGTACCTAAATTTCAATTACAATTTATTCTAATTAGGACTTCAATTAAAATACTCCCACTATTTTATTCGAAATGATAGCCCTCACTAACAATTCGGAGAGTTCATGCGAGCTACTCTCTTAGTGGACAAGATCCGTATTTCACCAACACTATGAGTCCGCTTTGGCGTTCCTCTCACGATGCGGTTATTTAGCTAGGCAACGCTTGCCAATTGCATCCTCATGTAATTCTTGTATGGTTGGTGAATAACTCCTTATTCGCATCCATCATATGGTGCATGCCAACCCTATGCCTCTAGGCACTCAACCTTTGAGGTCACCTAGTTAAGCTGGACCCGATGTCGACAGTGGGATATCACAATTATCCGCTCGCACCCTTACCAAGATAGATTAATGCACCTTGCTTTGGCAAGCCCACACTTCATCGATCGAGGCAGGAAGAGTGTCAGCCATCGGAAGGCATCCGAACACTTAATATTTGATGAAGGGATTTCAAATATAGGTTAACAATTAACCATGATCAACATTTGATCGACGTGCACATCCAACGAAAAACAATTCTTCTAAAACCACATGCATCCCTTATGTGCACATCCTGACACCATCAACATTTGATAGAAGGAAGGGCTAAATCTTAGCATCCGGAAATTTCCAAATCATCAGATTTACATGCATTGGACAAAGGCAAAGACAGCTCAACTTAAAGCAGTAGACAAGCTCATCTCTCTTTGTTGGATTCAAAATCCAAAACAAAATCGAGGGATGGTTACTGCTAAGGAGATCACAATTTCTAACACTTAGAAATCCACCGAAATTCCAATCGTTCTTGGCGAGGAGACCAAGACTAAATCTAGACATTTAGAACACTTCTAAATCCCTAGGTTTACACGCACTGGAATAACAAACTTCCAAAACAACAATCATGGCCGGAACCTGCCTCTGATACCACTGTTGGGTTTCTCTATAGGGTTGGCACAACGCTTGTGCACGCAGCGGAAAAGTAAAACATCAAGAAAAACCCAAAGAGATGTGGATCGGGCCATGAACAGTTGAATCAAGAAGTTAACAAAACTAGGCAAAAATTACCTCGATGGCGTTGAGTCACAACTCAACGGAGATGCTCCAAACTTTATCTGCTTGTTGGTGGCGAGTTCTACGTGGAATAGTATCCACGTTTTTGCAGAAGTCCACACGAGTAGGAGAACGCCGAGCTTTCCGTCGCACGGAAGATCGGGATGGAGAAGACCGCACCTCGGCTAATCCACGGACTGCTAGGTCCGCGCCAGGAAGAGCAGCACCAGCGACAGTCGCCGGAGAAAAGGGTGGCAGCGGAGCGAACACGGCGGCGGAACTCTTCCGGCGGCGGGATCGGGATCGGCGGAGCGAACGAGCGGAACGTTTTCGTCGGGGTCGATTCGCACAGTAGCCAAAAAGATATCACCCGATAAAACCTAAGTGTTCTATTTATACTAGAGGTATAAATAAACCCAGGAAAATCGCTATCCGCAGACCACCCAGAACTAGGGTTCAGAATAGGCGAGTATCAATCGGTGAGAATCGGCGACAATCGGCGAGAATCACTGAGCAGGTTCGGCGAGAATCACTCGACGAGTATCACATTGGATCGGCGAGAATCAGAGTACAATACTCGACGATTCTCGCCGATCGTCGAGCTGCGCTCGACGATTCACAATGATACTCGACGATCGTCGAGCCGCGGTCGACGACAATTGTCAAGGTAGTCGATCGTCGAGAATCAATCATTGATTCTCGACGATTCTCGTCGATCGGCGAGAATCAGGGAGACGATTCTCGCCGATCGGCGGGAATCAGAAGACGATTCTCGACTAATGTCATTGACCCTCGGACGACAAACCTAACCAGCCCTTTAAGGCAACATTTGCCCAACCCGATGATCCTATAAGGCAACACTTTTCCCATAACCCTATTCAGGTCGGTGATTGGTAACCTTTACCAACACAGTCAGTCATCCAATTTCTCCACATCTCTTATGTGCGACCCTGCAGGCTCATATTGCGTTGGCAGTGAGATTACATGTTTGACCACTTCCAGATCATCATGGTAACTCCAACATATAAAGCACCAGTGCCATTTGACATGATTTCGTTACCGTCATATTATAGGTCAAGTCAATCCGCACAAGATTTTGCCTCTCATGCTCATAATTTATATAAGTACATTAGCGAAGCGCTAACCACACAATATACATCTTATCAATTTCATGCTAACTTACATAAAAGAGCGTCTCACTTTGAGGTTGACGATTTAGTTTTGGTGCGTCTCATCCCTAAACGGATGCCTTCGGGCACTATAGAAAAGTTGGCGAATCGGCTAGCAGGACCTTTTCGGATATTAAAGAAATTAGGAGAAAACACATATCTTTTGAAGTTGCCCACTGATTGGGGTATTTCCCGTATTTTTAATGTTTCTGATTTAACGTCATATGTTTCTCCACCACTTGAATTATCTGTCTGTCCATTTAGTACTACTGCATTTTCTAATGGGTTAGGGGTGAGCTTGTTTCTGGATCGTTCTCTCCATCGGTCTCCAATGGAGGTACGTTGATTGCTGATGAAGAAACTTTTTCACTTTATTTGCTAATGTTTTTCCAAGGTTCCCCAGGACCACCTTGTTGCATGACAGGATACTCCAGGATGTAGTGGTCTCCTCTCCAAGTGGTGATGTTTGCCGCTACTTGATTCGATGGCGTGATCGTCCGGCCTCCGATGACTCTTGGCTTCTTGAATCAGAGGTGGCTCTTTTGGATGATGCTCTCCTGCGCCGGTACTTTCAGACCAACTCATCGGTGATGAGTACTTTGAGTGCGGGAGGATTTATGGTGACGATGTTAATGCGTCTGTTGATCCCCGTCATAGAGAGTTCGTGGATTGGGACAATCGTTGTCGCAAGCTCGAAGATGAAATTCTACCACGACGTTTCTTCGCCAACGCCGCTGCCGCTACATATTTTGCTCGACGTCCTCCGTTGTCATTAAATAAAATATATAATTGTAAATTAAATAATTATATATTTTATATTCTATCAATTATTATTTTAGCAATTTTTAAAAAATTTTATTTCATTTCATGTATGATGGGTGCATATAACTATCAAGAGTGTCTAATTTCATGCATTTAGTTTTCGTATTGTTTTTATTTCATGATTGGTACATATAACCATCATAGTTTCATTTTGAATTTCGAATGGAGGAGATGGAGTGGTGTAGGCTATATATAGCCATGGTTATGAAGTTTTTGATAGAGAATTGATGAAATAAAAAAACCCTAATCTTGCTTGAGATTTCCCTCCTCTCCTCTCCTCTCCTCTCAAAAACAAAATTCTGCAACCCTCTTGCTATCCCTCTTGGTCGTCGGCCACTCTCTTCCCCCTCTCTCTAATCGTCCTCCTCTTCACCTCCTCCTCCATCTCTTTTCATATCTCTCAAAAAACCGAACACCCCCCTCTAGCCACCACCTTTTCTCTCTCCCCCTTTCTCTTTCTCTCGGCCAAGCCTTCACCACCCCTCCTAGCTAACACCCTCTTACTTCCTCCTCTCTCTCAAGTGCTCGGCCACCACCCCTCCTAGCTGCCACCCTCTCACTTCCTCCTTTTTAATCTGAGCAGCCCCATCACAACCCCAACCCGACCACCCTCCACCATAACAAATCCCAGCCTTCCCCACAATAGCAAAATCCGACCACCCTCATCCTTGGCAAAACCAGCCCTCAAATATCTTTTGGTGTATCTCGACCAAGGCGTGAAGAGACGAAGGCGGGCGAGTTTCCTCTCCATCCGGCGTGACTCCGGCGGAGCCGTTGAAGAGCGATCTAAGTTAGTGAAATCGGAATCATCCATTCCGATTGGGTAACAAAACTTCTACCTTCGTGTGTTTCTTTTCCTAGATATTTCATTTGGTGGTAAAATTTAGCGTTGAATCTTGATAGCTTTAAAATAATCGTGGTTTTCTTCGATCAATTTTATGTCTATCTTGATTGATTTAATTTTTTGAGAGAATTGGCGAGCCTCGTTTACTTTTTGTTGGGAGAGATCTACCGTTTTCCAAATCGTAATTTTTTGATAGATCTCTTTTGGTACAACCTTCGCTCGATCGGACTGGGTGGATCCTTTTAGCCGGAAAGAATATTGGCCTATAGCATTTATTTCGATCATATTATGTTTGGCTACCCGTACATTAGCATCTAATTGATACAGTTGAATAGCGTGTGCGCTTTGTTGAGATTTTGTGCGAGTGTAGAATTAGATAATTGAGAGGCAACCGTGCTTAGTTTGTCATCTTTACGGTGTCAACGTGTGGGTCTGCATCAATAAGAGTAATTAGAAATACTCTAGGATTACACTTAAACTCACACTCATCGGTGTTGTGGGAGTTAGGTTGGCTCCCACGAGCGATAGGCTCGGTGGTTTTGGTGATAGGCAGGTTAGCCCGGCGAGCCGATGGCTCGGTAGATATTTATTACGGACCGGTTAGTCCGGGGAGCTTTGGCTCGGGGGGAAATACATTACTATTTCATGTGCATAAAATATAAGGTGGTGGGTCTTTGTATTGGAGAGCCGTCACACTGAAACAAATGCGTTGACTCGATAATTGTGGTTTAGCACTTAGCCAAATAAAGTCTGGTGCATCAGCCGGCAAGAGTACACAGGAGCTCCGCTTAGTGCACCAGCATTGAGGCGTACGATAGGTCTGTCTGGTAGTGCTGATACTAGTTTAGAGGTGGGCGAGGCCCAATCCACAGCTTCCATTTGCCACTACGGAGGTATCCTGGGAGGTTAGGCTCCAGAAACGGGGAACCAAAGGTCTGTATGCACAGAGTCAGGTGTGCGTGTTGCACTTGCTTGTTCATATCATAGCATACTTGAATGACATAGCATAATCATTGCATATAACCCTTGACACCTATTGTATAATTGGTATGGGAGACTTTAGACATTGGGCCTTGCAAAATAACCCCTTGGTCTACAGGTTTGTATGAGCATTCCTATAGGTCATGGTTACTTAGTTTACCTTCTTGTACTTTTACTTGCTCACCTTGTTCATGTGTGTACTCATATTGCTTACCTACTATTTGCTTATTTATACATTATGTGGTTTTATACTCATAATAGACTAGTTTCGCTGTCACCTGCTTTCTTTGTACTCCACACATTCATTACCTTCCCTTTCCTTCTCCCCGCTCGGTGCCTAGGAGCCATTGGGGGAGGGGTGGCGGATGATAGGACTTAGTCTTCTTGACTAACGGCCGTTGACCAAATCATTTTAGGGGATTGTGGAGCTGAACCTGAAGATGCAGCCCCAGAGGTCAGTGCGCTTGGAGACGGGATAGTATAACACGGGAGTTCGGGTAGCAGGGACAGTGAGTCCCGATCATTAGTAGTTACTACATATTTTCTTCCGCGTTGAGTGACTTGTAGTGAGGATCATGATGTATCGAGCAGGAGCTCTCTTATTAGTACTTTGATTTATCATTACTGTGGACTCTCCATTCGTGTGGATTTATTTTATATTCATGTGATTTCTGGTGGACCAGTATTTGAGTTGTACTTTACTCTTTATACTTACTCTTCTCTTCTGTGATCAGTATGGCCGGCAGGATCGACGTTTTGTAGTGATGACCTTCTCGGGCATGCTTGTGTCACCACAAAGAGGTGGTTCTGGGCATAACATTCTGTTGGTTTTGTAAAAAAAATGGGGTCTTACAGCCTGGTGGGTAAGGGAATACCCTGAGAGGTTCCCGCTGCTCTAGCTCTCATTAGCTGGTAGGGCTGGAAGGCGCACTCGGCCCCGATTAGACCTACTGCCAGGCTCTCACTAGCTGGAAAGGCCGTAGGCACGCTAGGGGGGAAAGGGATAAAGGATTGTGGTATTTTGTAATACACCGAGAGGATCCCACTGCTCAGGCTCACATTAGCTGGAAGGGCTGGATGGCGTACGACACCGGGTAGACCCGCAGTCTAGGCTCTCACTAGCTGACAAGGTCGTAGGCTCGCCTGGGTGGTAATGGAATATCCCGAAAGGATCCTGCTGCTCATGCTCTCATTAGCTGGTAGGGCTGCAAGGCACACTCGGCCTCGAGGAGATCCACTGTCAAGATCTCACTAGCTGGCAGGACAACAGGCTCGCTTGGGGGAAAGGGAGAAAGTATTGTGGTATTTTGAAATACCCCGAGAGGATCCCACTGCTCATGCTCTCATTAGCTGGCAAGGCTGGAAGGTGAACTCGGCCCTGGGTAGACCTGCTATCTAGGCTCTCACTAGCTGGCAGGGTCGTAGGCCCGCCTGGGGGGTAAGGGAATACCCCGATAGGATCCCGCTGTTCAGGCTCTCATTAGCTGGCAGGGCTGGAAGGCACACTCGGACCCGAGTATACCTGCTGTCAGGCTCTCCCTAGCTGGCAGGGCCGTTGGCTCTCTTGGGGGAAAGGGAGAAAGGATTGTGGTATTTTGCAACACCCCAAGAGGATCCCACTGCTCAGGCTCTCATTAGCTGGCAGGTCTGGAAGGCGCACTCGGCCACGGGTAGACCCGCTGTCCAAGCTCTCACTAGCTGGCAGGGTCATAGGCTCACCTGAGGGGTAAGGGAATACTCCGAGAGGATCACACTGCTCAGGCAATCATTAGCTAGCAGGGCTGGAAGGCACACTCGGCCTTGAATAGATCCACTGCCAGGATCTCACTAGCTGGCAGGGTCGTAGGCTCGCTTGGGTGGAAAGGGAGAAAGGATTGTGACATTTTGCAATACCCCGAGAGGATTCCGCTGCTCAGGCTCTTATTTGCTGGCAGGGCTAGAAGGCACACTCAGCCCCAGGTAGACCCATTGTCCAGGCTCTCACTATCTGGTAAGGCCGTAGGCTCTCCTTGGGTGGGAAGGGAATACTGCGAGAGGATCCCGCTACTCAGACTCTCATTAGCATGCAGTGCTGGAAGGCGCACTCGGCCCCGGGTAGACTCGCTGTCAGGCTCTCACTAGCTGGCAGGGTCGTAGGCTCTCTTGGGGGGGGGGGAAGGGGAAAGGATTATGGTATTTTACAAGACCCCAAGTAGGCCCACTATCAGGCTCTCACTAGCTGACAGGACCATATGCTCGCTTGGGGGTAAAGTGAAAAGAGGTACCAAATTTTAGGGGCCCCAAATGGACCCACTGACCAGGCTCACATCAAGTTGACAGGGCAGTTGAGCTCGTGATAGTATTACGAAGCACTTCAATGGCAAGTTTCTATACCACTAATATCTGTACTTAATAGGGAAGGGATAATCCATACCCATCTCGGCAGGGCTCTCGGCAGGGCTCTCTGCAGAGCTCTCGACATGGCTCCCAGTAAGCCCCTCTCGGTAGGGCTCTCGGCACATCCTTCTTGACGGGAATCTCAGCATGTCTGTTCCGACAGATTTTACTTAGCCAACTCTTCAAACGGGCGGTGGTCATCACCTAAGTTCCTAGGGCTTACGCAAAGGCAATAAACACGTAAGAGGCAAAGAAGTGTGTGAAAAACAAAAACTATTTCGGCGACAAGGCAGATCTTTCAATATAATATAAAAGTTGTTGCATCGGCTTGGGGGATCTCGCCCCTTACAAAATGTTTACAAAAGGAATGAGAAGATTACAAGGTAAAAACAAAAATATGGAAGTTGTCAGTCAGAGTCGTTGGAGGTCTCGCTAGAGCTCTCATCGGAGGCCTCGCTGAAGGATTCGCCACCAGACTCATCGCTCTGGCCAAGGTCCAAGGCCCCATCTCTGCCTTCCATTTCTTCCTCCCCCCGACAGGCTTGGTATGGGATCGAACAGCCAGGGCAAGACCCGTCGTGTGGTGAGGGTCATGCTGTTGGATATTACGGCGCCCTTAGAGGGACGGTGAATAAGGGTTAATTAATTTTTCTTAAGCTAAACAAACTTTACTTGATGAATAAAACAATGCTAGTAAAATTATGGAATGAAGACTAATTTTTCATAAGCAAACTTAAACACTCTAAAATATAGAAAAGCTAAAATAATAATAATTTATTTCAAGAGTTCTAAAAGTGAATACAAGGTCTCTATATAGAGCTAGATACTAAGGCTAATGAAAAATACAATTTACTTTTGTTTTCGTCGGTCCTTCTACCAAGTACCGACAGGCTAAAGCGTATCTCTCCTAGATCTTGTTACTAGACTCTCCTAGATCTACCTCGATCTAGACGCTGCACACATGGCAATGATTTCTCTCTAAGCCACATAAGGACTTGGATGCCACGCACAAGGAGGCGATTTTCCCCAAATCCACACAAGGACTTAGACGCCACGTACAAGGCGGTGATTTCTCCTAAGCCACGCAAGGACTTAGACGCCACGCACAAGGCGGCGATTTCTCCTCTCGATTACAATAGGTTTACAATAGGAATAAGAACAAAACAAATTAAAAACTTCTGAATAAAAACTCCCTTAAAACAAAGTGCTAAAGATGACGACGAATCCTAGCCAGGGTTGCTTTGAATATTGCGTATGTGCCATCAATCTTTTGCGCTTCAGCCTTCTTGAGAGTATGGAGTAAATATGGAATCTGGAGCTCTCTGGTTCGTCTAAATAGGAAGGTGTACTCCGGGTAATGAAAATTCGTGATCTTCTTATAAAATTGAATGCCTTTTATACTTTGGCAATATCACCTGGCGACACTGGGTAATGCCACTTCGCGATATCGGTAATGGTTGCCACGTGTCCCAGGAACTCCTCATTTTCGTATCGCAGATCCATCGATCGTCGAATGTGCACTGTTGTCTGGCGACACTGGGCATCGCCACCTGGCGATAGCGATATCGGTTCCCACGTGGCCCATGAACTCCTAATTTTCACATTTACAGATTCGTCAAATGCAATTTGTCGATCGTCGAACGCAGATTCGTCGATCGTCGCTGTCGCCTGCCGGCGATACTCAATATCGCGTGGCGATATCTCCTAAACTCATCTGTTCTGACCCGAAACATCACCCAAAAGCCATTAGAGCTAGACCTGTGATATCTGCACATCATAAACACCCAAAGATCAAATACAAACAAGATTTGTTATTAGCAAACTAAAGAAGCGTGGAACGCATGCTCCAACAATCTCACCCTTTTGATAATAACAAATCCACTGAGAAAGAAATCATGAATGAACTAAGAAGTGTTTGAAACGATGAGTACTATGAGTAACAAGACTAGGCATTTGTAGGTGCATAAATGTCTCTTGGATGAAACACTCGTCCTATAGGTGTACTCCCCCTAAATCTGAGCATAGTTTTTAATTTCAATTTCCTTAGTAAATAACATTGAATTCTTAGAGTATGAATGATTTACTTAGTAAATTCTCCCCCTTTGGTATTGTCAAAAGAGATAGCAGCGTGGTGCGAAAGCTAAAGAGGAAAAAACACAAAGGAGAAATGAAGGATAGAGCATGTGAACAGGGGCAACGTTCATCCATCCATCCATATCACAGACACATACACCAGTGAAGACTATATTGGAGTAAACACGAATAGGGGCAACGTTCATCCATCCTTATCACAGACACATACACCAGTGAAGACTATATTGGAAACATTTTCGATCCAATTCTCATAAGAAGAAATTTTAGAGAAGATAATGTTGTGTACATGTGATAAATTGAAGAAAAACACATGAGAGGTCGTACGACTACATGAACATGTGGAATGTGAAAAAACAGCATAACATAGAGGTATGCATGATTAGCTGTGCCTGTACACAGGAATTCAGAGCACATATAAATATAATATCTAGATATATAGTTGCACAAGACACTATACAATTCATTCCAAGATGCACATCCTCACAATGCTTATTAAGACTTATTAGGAGGGTAGGTAGTGCTTGGTGGATGTTCCTTGTCAGCCCCTTTTTATTTTAATTTTGAAAGACATCAACAAAGGTGTTGAATTTTTGTTGAACATGTTTTGTTTTGCAAGACAAAGGAGTCTGAATTCACCTGTGAGCATACAGGATAATCAAATATGAGCGGTGTAAGGAATAAACTATGATAAAGCATTAGCGGCAACATGCAATTCTAGTGGTTATGGTAGAACATTCACAATTCACATATGCAGTAAGGTGAATCCATATGAAGGTTTTCACAAGTGTGAGTGAAAGAACATTATCAAAACTAAAACATTTCTCATACTTAGAGGCATGCAAAAACAATTTCACAAGTATATAAACAATAGGACTTATGTATGTAAAAAGGATATGTGATGGTTGAACAATTGAACTATCCTGCTGGGAACCCAAAATCAAAAAATATACAGTAAACCATGCCTAGTCCTAAGAAATTAAGGAAAAATTGGCATAAAAGTGAATTTTCACTGTCACCTGGTGATACTGGATATCGCCAATCGACATCAGATCCATCATTTTCCTAAAGACTGGTCGCAGAAGACAAAGTAGACGACAGCAAAAAAAACTTGGATCAAGGTAAGGGTCATGGTTTTTTTGTTTGATTCCTTAGAATTTGTAGATCTATTGTAGGGTATGTCATTGAACTGTTGAATGAAAAAGTTTCCAAGTTTTGAAATAGGATTGATCATGGTTAGGGTTTCCAAGTTTTAAGACTTGTATTTTTGAAGGAATAGATTAGAAATCGATATGTGTAGGGAAATGTTTGCATAGGTTTACAAATTTTAAAAGTCTAAATTCAGATCTATTGTTCATGAGGTATGGTTTTAGGGAAGAATGTTTAGAGAAGAAGATAATGAATAGTGTGTTGAGGAAATATGTCTTAATTAGTCATTAGAGAATTTGGGTAATAAGAAACTTGTAAAAATGTCAGATTGGCAAATAAAATAGGGGAAAATCCAGATCTTGAGTCAAAAAGTGGATGAGATCAATTTCCGCTATCGCCCGGTGGCAATGGGTGTCGCCGGCTGACGATACTAAAAAAATTTGTTTTGTTTTTTTTTTGTTTGTTTAAAAAAAAACTTTTGTCTGCAGCAATGGTTTCCAGTTCTAAAGCCTGTAGAAGTACAGACAGTGATTCATATTCCTCCGACCAAATATTTCCTGGGATAGAAAATGTTAACATAGGGATTGGACGAGTGATCGAATTCGATCCCGTCCGTCATGCACACATTCACGACCTATTAGCAATGGCTAGAATAATGTCTATCATTATCCCGGATACATTTTCATCTATATTAATTAGGGAGTTCTACAATTCTCTAAAAGATCCTCGATTCACGGAATTAAATGGTGGAGTACAATCAAAGATACAAGGACAGATAGTAAAGATAACTCATTATTATCTCAGAGAGGAATTTGAGTTAATAGAACATGAAAATAACACTGATGTAGTAGAAAATTATCGAAAGGATAGAGACTGGACACTCCCGAACATGGTTTTGCTTGGAAATTCCATCAAAACTCTTATTCAATCTACGACCTCTTCACTGAGGATGCATGACTAGTGCAAGATATATTGAGGTACATTGTTTTACTTTTGTTTGGTAATACACAGAAGATAACGACTCAATTAAGCTATGTCACATATATGATCTTGAAGCGGGAGCCGTTCGATATGGCGGACTTTATCCTATCGATAATACGCTATGCATATAGGCTAAAGAGTCCTACTTGGAAGAAATTAAACACATTACCACTTGGATCTGTTATCTAATATATTTTATATAAGAAATGCACTTGGATAGTTCTGGATTTGTATTTCAACAATTGTGTGCCTTTAATATTTGCTACGAGTGTAACACCTTCCATTGGCCGATCAACACGAGGAGGGTCAACAAGGAGTAGTGAACTTGTGTCCACTATCCGTAACCCGCCAATTCCAATAGGTGGATCGTTGTGAGAAGGCTTGGATGACTTGGGAGAGTTGTTCGAAGAACATAAGCAGGATGTGAAGAAGAACATTCTGGGAGTTCAAAAATTCTTCAAATTTCGGACCAAAAGCCTCAAATTGAAGCCACTCCAACAGAAGCGGCGAAATGGGAAAATCTGGTTATGGAGCCTCCCCAAACATCTATTCGTCGGCCTCGCCGAACGAGAAGCAGCGAACATAGTTCAGTTGATGATCAAGGAGACACAAGTGCAGGTGACAGTAGGAATTTCTGAAGATTTTGGGGTGATTTGAAAAGCTGCCGCTATCGCCCGGCAATAGTGAAGTCATTTAAATTTTCATCTTATTATCTAAGATTTATATGCTGTAATATTATGACGTAGTGCTGCTGTAATATTTTTTTGGACTCATAACATTTATGGTTTACTCAATGCTTAATCATCACTTTCTTGTTAATTAAAGTTTTTTTGTTTACTTATTATGTCAGTTCATTAGCTTGTAATGTCCAAAATTCCTAGTTCTAATCTTAATAATGAAAAACGGGAATCTGGAAGTGATTTTGTGAAAATATAAGCAAGCTGTGAATCAGTGCCTATAAAACTGACTTTAATTGTATTTTGCTCTATGTGGTCTCTAATGAAGTGATGACGCACATCAATGTGTTTCGACCTCGAATGATAAACTGGATAATATGTTAAGTCAATTGCACTTTTATTATCACATTTTAATTCAATTGTTTCATGAATAATTCCAAAGTACTCTAAAGTTTGCTTCATCCAAAGAGCATGTGCACAACAACTACCTAATGCAATGTACTCGGCCTCAGTGGTGGATAAGGTAACAAAATTTTGTTTCCTACTCGACCATGAAATTAGCGAGGGGCCTAGAAAGTGACAGGTGTCATTCACGCTCTTACGATCTAATGAATAGCCATCATAATCAGAATCAGAAAAGTCATGTAAAATAAAAGCATCGTTGTGAGAATACCACAAACCTAACTTAAATGTGCCAATAAGATATCTAAAAATACGTTTAACCGCTTTTAAATGAGATTCTTTGGGATTAGCTTGAAATTTAGCACATAAACATACAACAAACATAATAGCGGGTCTGGATGCAGTCAAATATAACAGTGATCCTATCATTTCTCTATATAATGTTTGATCTATATAAATACCACTTTCATCCTTTCCTAATTTCAATGAGACATTCATGTGGGTATTTGCTTGCTTTAGATTTTCAAATCCAAACCTTTTTAACACATCATTAATATATTTAGATTGACAAATAAATATTCCATCATGCTTTTGAGTAATTTTAAAATCAAGAAAAAAAGTGAGTTAGCCTACCATGCTCATTTCAAATTCATTTTTCATAATGTTTATAACACTATCACACAATTGTTCATTAGTGGATCCAAAAATAATATCATCAACATATATTTGTTAAACTATAAGGTCATCATGAATATGTTTAATAAATAGAGTACAATCAACACTACTCATTTTGTAATAATTCTTTAATAAATAAACAATCAATCTATCATACCATGCTCAGGGTGCTTGTTTCAAATCATAAAAGGCTTTTTCTAATTTAAAAATATGATCAGGAAACTTAACATTAACAAAGCCTGGAGATTGTTCTACATAAACCTCTTCCTTAATATACCCGTTTAGAAAAACAGTTTTAACATTCATTTAAAATAGTTTAAATATTTTATAACTAGCAAATGCAAGAAATATTCTAACTGCTTCTAACCATGCTACGGGTGCAAAGGTTTCATCAAAATCTATTCCTTCAACTTGTGAATAACCTTTTGCTACAAGTCTCGCTTTGTTCCTAGTGACCCTAGATTCACTATCCATTTTATTCTTGAAGATCCACTTAACACCTACAACAGAATGATTTGGTAGTCTTTCTACTAATGTCCAAACCTTATTACGTTCCAATTGATTAAGCTCTTCAGTCATAGCTAAAAACTAAGAATTATCATTCAAAGCGGTTTCAACATTTTTAGGTTCTATATCAGAAATAAAGCACATATTTGAAAATAAATCATGTAATGATGAACAAGTACTTACCCCTCTTAACAGTTCTTCAATAACTAAATCATGTGGATGATATTTTGAGAATCTTAGCTCGCTTGGCGGCACATATTCTTGCTCTTCTTCTTATTGTTCATCTTCTTTTTCTTCTTCTTTGTCTCCCAGGATTTCATCATCATCCGACCTTTGTAGGGGGAAGGGTGTAATGACCCAAATTTTCCGATGATTATTTAATCCTCTTGGTGACGTCATAATGACGTAAGGGGCGTTACATTAACGTGGAGTTGACAGCACGTCGTCGTTAGTGCGTTTTCACGTTGGTTTGGTCGAGTCGGTCAAATTCGTGAATCCTTGTCGAAAATGGAAAATTTCAGGTTAGGAAATTAAATTAATTAATTTTTGACATGCTCGTCAAGTTTCGTCGCGATCCGAGCGATATTCGAGCCTCGACGAATTTCCGAAGTTTTGCAAGAATTTATGTTTGTCGTAGACTTTAAAAATTTATATCTCGAGAATGGCACGTCGGATTTTGGTTTTGTCTTCGTCGTTGGACTTGTAGTGTCAGTATTCTCCTACGGTGTGAATTTCGTTTAATTCGACGCGTGTTTGGGCCTCTGTTTTGAACTCGTATTTCCTTGTTCAAAAATATAAAAATATGATTATTATAATATTAAAGCACTATTCAAAAATGAAAGTATTATTCATTCCTAAAGTTTGATCATGGTATATTTGCAAAATTCATTATTCACGAGTACAAAAATAATACTGTTCATGGATTTTTTTCTCGGGTACTTATTCTTTCTTCTTAAGTCCTTCACGATAATCCTAATACCTGTACTCAAGTACTTAAACTCCTTCCCGGGAAACCCTGAAGTTTGTTCTCGAGAACTCTAAGCTTGTTCTCGAGTACTGTAGATCTTTCCTGGTGAAAGATATTGTACCTAAACACCTAGAGGGGGGTGAATAGGTGCCTTTAATCTTTTTAACTTTTTAAGGCAGCAATCAGATTTTATCTCAGAGTTATATCTATTTGTTCACAGCAATCATACAGCAATCACAGAATATCACAGCACACAGTAGACACACAGTTTTATAGTGGTTCCCCAAGGTTTGGGTACATCCACTTTCCCCCTTCGTCTATCTAGCAGTGTACTAGATTCGGCCAAACTCCTCCACTATCTCAGAACCCAAAACAGGTTCCTACACCTCAGGCCCAAGGCCCTACAACTCAACTTCTTCACAAAGCCTACACTCAGCCACCAAGGCCTACACTCAGCCACCAAGGCCTACACTCAGCCACAATAGGCCTACACTCAGAGATTCCAATCTCCTACACTCAGGCACTCAAGCCCTACACTCAGCCTTTATAATTACAGGCTTACAAGACTCAGATCCCTAAGGATCCTACAAGATAAAATGAATACAAAATATATACTCAATCAACTCAGAAACAAGAGAGAAGAGTTGTGAGTTTCTTGATGAGTTCTTGGAAGAACTCAGCTGAAATCAATCTGACTTGGCTTTCTTCAAAACTTCTTGAATGTAGAACTCAATAAGATTGACCTCTTCTGCAGTTGATCCTTGATCTCTGCTACTTAAGATTCAGAATAAATCTGAACCCTTCTTCTCAGTCTGGTTCCAAAGACTGATTTCTTGGATGGAGCTCTCTCTCTCCAACTTATTAGATATTCACTTGATAGCTAGATCTTCTTTGTATTACTTGTTGTGTTGATCTTCTAATCAATCTGAACAACTTGGACAACCACTTTCTGTAGACAGCATAAGCCTATTTATAGGCCTTCTTCATGGTAACCGACTAGTCTGGTTCATAACTGATTTCTGACAACACTGACAGGTGCAGTAGACCGGCTGGAATAGCAGCTGTCAAGTCATCCAGTCAGTTCTTGAAAACTCTGTAACTGTCTGAAAGTGTCGAGACTTTCTGTCTTTAAGTGTCGACACTTATAGACCAAGTGTCGACACAAGTTGTCTAAGTGTCGACACTAGCCTACAAGGTGTCGACACAACTCCTTGTGTTGTAGATTTTATATCTCGACACTGCTTCTTCTTCATGTGTCGACACTGAAATTGAGTGTCGACACAAGTACTTGTACTTCAGTATATTGCTGAATTCTTATAAGTGTCGACACATCTCCTTTGTGTCGACACATCTTTATGTGTTGAATCTATTAAGTGTCGACACTTCTTCTTGGTGTCGACACATGTCTTCAGTGTTGATACTTACTGAGTGTCGACACAGCTCCTTGTGTCGACACATTCTTCTTCTGTCGAGACTCTGGCTGAGTGTCGACACATCTCCTTAGTGTCGACACTTGTACTTAGAATTTTGCTGATCTTTGCTAAGTGTCGACACAGCTCCTTGTGTCGACACTTTCTTCAAATGTTGAGTCTTCAGCTAAGTGTCGACACATTCTTTCTTGTGTCGACACTTTATTCAAGTGTTGACTCGTCTGCAGTGTGTCGACACATTGTTCTGGGTGTCGACACTTTCTTCAAGTGTTGAGTCTTCTGCTGAGTGTCGACACATCTCCTTGTTTCGACACTTATACTTAGTCTCTGCTGACTTTTGCTGAGTGTCGACACAGCCTCCAAGTGTCGACACTTTCTGATGTAGACACAGTTCTTCTAGGTGTCGACACTGCTGTTAAGTGTCGACACTGCTTCACTGCACTTTTCTTCACTGAGTGTCGACACAGCTCCTTGTGTCGACACTTTCTGTCTGGTGTCGACTCAGCATCCCTAGTGTCGACACAATGACTCCAAGTGTCGACACTGCTTGCCTGGGTGCCGACACAAGTCTTCTTAAGTGTCGACACTTTCCCTCTGGGTGTCGACACATGGACTTAGAAACTTTTTCTTCTTTCCTGTAAATACTTAGCCTGCACAAGTAAACTCAAAACACATCAAATACATTTTGATGTATATCATTGAGCTGGGTGAGGCTTCTTCAAATCAGGTACATTAGAATCAATGTACCCAACAATCTCCCCCTATTTGGAGAAGTCATAACCCTTAGTCAATGATACACACCATTCATAATAAAATTACAAAATGATGTAAAGCAGGATTATGTAATCAGGAAAGAACATCACATGTATTAAACAAACATGCATATACAGATAACATCTCAGAACATTTATGAAATAGATTTAAAACACATCATATTGTTCTCACAACTTTGTAATATTCATAATACAAAAGTTTTACATAGTGTTTGAAAAACACAAGATTACAATTGTAAACTAAATAAAAGTCTATTCTATTTTTGTTCAGCCTCCTTGATCACTATCCCTTTTCCATCTTGTACTTTGGCTTGAATAGGAGCTTCAGCAACTTCAGCATCAGCAGGCTTCTTGCCTTTCAAGTCCTTTTTCTTTTGCTCTCCTGCTTTGATCTTTTGCCTCTCAAAGTAGTGATAAGTCTTGGGAAAGTACTTGCTAGGCTCCTGGGCAGTAGGTGGTAGCTTTCCCATCTTGGCCTTTCTTCTATATTGGACTATGGCTTCCTGCCTTGTCTCATGTTTCCTCCATTCTAGTTCAGAAAACCACTTGTTTTTGTCTTGTATATTATCTTTTGCAGCTTTCCAGGAAGTTAAGATAATGTTTCTTGAAGTAGGGCTCCACTGCTCAAAGTCTGGTCTTTGTTCAGCTTGTTCCCTGAACCTTTTCTTAGACAATCTAGTTTCTTATTCTTTCTGCAGAGCCTCTTGCATAGCTTCAGATATTGGCTGAACAACTTTCTCTATAATGACATTGTCCTTTCCCCCAGGTGGGCTATACATGGACTGTATGTCAGCATGAACCATATCAAAATCTGGTGGAGGATAGATAACTTGAGCTACTTCAGGTTGCTCACCTCCAAGATATGTAGGGTTAATACCAGATTCTGCAACATTATCATCATCACAAAGAGGAGGATATCCAAGAGTTGCTCTGATAGAATTAGATATCCACTTAGCATGATCAGAGCTGGCCTTGACTAACACTCTCTCCCCCTTTATGACTTCTCTTTCGATGTGATCTCTTACATCATCTTTTTGAAATCTAACCTGGTTATCCAAATAATTGACTCCATCTTTAAAATAAGGTTTCAACCTCTGGAGTTTGTCAGTTATGATCTTCTGAGAGTCTTGGATGGCAGTCTTAACAGCAGTTATTTCTTCTTGGAATACTTTGTCAAAATCTGCTTTTGCTGTAGCTGGAGTCTGCCCTGCAGCTAGATTCTTCAGCTCTGTGACTATGGCATTGTGAGATGCAGTCAAATTATCATTCATCCTAATTTGATTTTCAAGTACATATCCTTGCTTGACTGCAAGTTCATCAACTTGTGCTTTTATCTTCTCCTGATGTGTAGCCAAGTACATCACTGCATTCCCTCCCTTATGGAAGCAGTCTGTCATCTCCTTCTTATTAAGATTCATTTCAAATCATATAGACTTTATATCCTGGGCCAAATCAAACTGCAATGATTTCTGCCCTTCATCCACATAAGTTTCAATGGCTTTCCTGTGCTCATCAAGTTTAATTTGCATTGCAACCATTAAAGCACTATAATCAACAGTTGGTGTTGGCTGTGATATCGGCTGTGGTGCAATAGTTTGCAATGCCTTTTTATAACTCTGGCTCCTTCTTTTGAATACTTGATACTTCTTTTTCTTAACCCTTGTTGTCTCCTCATCTTCAGAAGCAGATGAGCTGGCTATGTCTACCCTCTCCTTAGGTAGCTCTTCAACAGCTTGGGGCTTTTCAGATTCTTGCCTTACAGGCTCTTCAACATGAATTTGTAGTTGCTCCCCCTCAACTGGAGCAATCTCTCCTTCAGCAGCTGTACTTTCTTTTCCAAAGTCTTCTTGATCCAGATTAAGAAATAGATCTTCCATAGTAAATTCTTGTGGAGAATGAGCTGGAGAAACTCTGGGCTCATCTACCACTGGATCAGATACAACTTCAACTTCAACAGATGTGTCTTTCATGACAACATCTGGGACTTGACTATGAATCTGTGTGTGTTGATTGTCATAATTTAGGGAATCAGACAATACATTATCCAGTATAGGAAAATCTAAAGCATTAAGCTCAGTGATTACCTCAAGGATGATGTTGGTTGCTTGCTCACTCTCAAGAGGAGTGGGCTCTTCCACAACTAGTGGCTCCCCCTGGATGTGATCCTTGTGTAAGGGGTTAGCTGGTGGTAGCTCCCCCTGCCTTTCAGCAACTACTTGTTGAGCTGGAGTCTTCTCAACAGTCCCTTCTTCATGCTCATCAGATGAGAAAACAACTTGCTCTTCACTCCCAGAGCTGCTAGTGGAAACCTGAGCCACTGGAGCAGTTTTCCTCTTCTTCTTTTGAGGTGATACTTTCTCAGGAATTATCTTCTCAGGGGTTGGCATCTCCTTAGACAACACCCTGTCCCATCTAGAGAATATCCTCATATCCATTTTCCTCATATGATTTATTTTTGTTCCAGCAGCTTGACTCATTACCTCTGGAATACTTCCAGCAAGGTATAAGCTTAAGATCCTACCCAAGTTGGGTTTCTTCATACTTTCCTTGATCTTTTCAAAGACTACTACAGACCAGTCAGTTTTCAGAGTGAAGATTATCCTTGTCATAATACTAAACATATGGGCAGATACCCTGTCATGCCCTCCAGGTTTGCTTAAGATCACTTTACCAACAATTTCTGATAGAAATTTACCCTGGCTATTCATCCCTTTCCTATTAAACACAGAACCAATTTTCATCTTTGCATCCAGACCACACCATGCCAATGCATCTCTGGTCCTGGAAGCTGTAACCTCTTCTTCTTCCTTATTTCTTGGTAACTGGAGGATTTTCCTCAAACATTTTGGTGAAACCTTAACCTTCTCACCATGGACCCTGAACTTGATCTTGAATCCAGATTCGTCTACCTTAGCTCCATTGAGGAATTCCAAGACTTCTTTCTTCCAGATTTTAGTTGGCTCTGAAACAAGATATTATAACCATGAATCTGCAACTAGGGTTACTACAGTCTTGATCTCCGGGTCTGCATCAACAAACGCGTCGCGCACCAGTTCATATCCTTCATTGACGTTCTCCTCAAGCTTTGGCGCCATTAGGGTTTGAAGAATTTGACTGGAGAGAAGAGAGGTGTCGACACATAAGTTTGGTCTCGAAACTTTTGAAAGCGTGTCGACAGACAAAGGCAAAATCCTATTTATACCTTTCTAGGTTTGAAGATGAAAAGGCGGGCAGCTAACTTAAATTGTGTCGACACTGGCGATAAGTGTAGACACTGACTTATAATGTCTCGACACATATGTGTCGACACAAGTTTAGTCAACAGATTATATGTGTCGACACTTGTTTATGTGTCGACACCACATAACTCGACATTTAGTCGAGACTTTACTTAGAGAATTCTGAGTAAAACCTAAGTGTCGACACCACCTTTGATGTGTCGACACCTACTTGTCATGTGTCGACACTAATTTTCTGAAGTGTCGACACCAATTTCCTAGATGTGTCGACACCTTTTTCCTGAAGTGTCGACACCACTATTCTGTGTCGACACAGATATCTCTGTGTGTCGACACCTTTTTACTTAGCCATTTGTATAAACTTATTCTAAGTTTATCATTCCTAGTTCTATTTTAAACCTATTGAACTTAGTTTCTTCTAAGGTCTTAGTATACATATCAGCTAGTTGATTATCTGTTTTAACATATTCTAGTAAAATATCTTCTTTCTCTACATGCTCCCTAAGAAAATGATATTTTATTTCAATATGTTTAGTTCTACTATGAGAAACAGGATTATGTGCAATTGATATAGCACTTGTAGAATCACAAAAGAGTGGAGTTCTACTTACCTGAATTCCATAGTCCTCAAGCTGATGTTGTATCCATAGAAGTTGAGCACAGCAACTTCCTGCAGCCACATATTCTGACTCTGCAGTGGAGATAGCCACACTTGTTTGCTTTTTGCTACTCCAAGAAATCAGTCTTCCACCTAGGAATTGACAGGTTCCAGTAGTGCTTTTTCTGTCTTCTTTGCATCCTGCAAAGTCTGCATCTGAATAACCTGTTAGTTCAAAATCCCCATTCCTAGGGTACCAGAGGCCTAGATAAGGAGTGCCCTTTAGATATCTCAATATCCTTTTGACTGCTGTCAAATGAGACTCTTTAGGGCAGGCTTGATACCTTGCACAGACACATGTAGCATACATGATATCTGGTCTACTTACAGTCAAATATAATATGGAGCCAACTATCCCTCTATACAAAGACTCATCTACAGGCTTACCTGCATCATCCTTGCTAAGAGACATACTTGACCCCATAAGAGTCTTCATGGTACTGGATGAATCCATACCATACTTCCTTATGATTTCTAGGGTGAACTTAGACTGGCATATGGATAAACCATTCTCAGTCTGTCTTACTTGGAGACCCAAGAAGAACTTAAGCTCTCCCATACTACTCATCTCAAATTGACCTTGCATTAGTTTTGCAAACTTTTTGCAAAGGCTACTTTCAGTAGACCCAAATATAATGTCATCTACATATATTTGGACTAGTATTACTTTGCCTCTGAATTCCCTAAGGAATAGAGTCTTGTCTATTTTCCCCCTTGTGAACTTATTCTCAATGAGGAAACTAGACAGGGTTTCATACCAAGCCCTAGGGGCTTGCTTTAACCCATATAAAGCTTTCCTAAGTCTATAGACATGATTAGGTAGAGTTGAATCAACAAAACCTGATGGCTGATCCACATAGACTTCCTCTTTAAGATTACCATTCAGAAATGCTGACTTGACATCCATTTGGTAAACTTTAAATCCTTGAAAGGTTACATAGGCCAGGAACATCCTTATGGCTTCCAGTCTGGCTACTAGAGCAAAGGTTTGATCAAAATCAATACCTTCTTCCTGCTTATATCCTTTAGCAACCAATCTTGCTTTGTTCTTAATGATGACTCCATGTTCATCCATCTTGTTCCTATAGATCCACTTAGTCCCAATTATGTTGTGGTCTTTAGGTTTAGGAACAAGCTCCCAGACTTTGCACCTCTTGAACTGATTCAGCTCTTCTTGCATTGCCTCAATCCAATGAGGGTCTAGGATGGCTTCTTCAAATTTCTTTGGCTCAACTTGGGATAGAAAACTGGAGTAGATTGCTGCATTGAGATTGCTGCTCCTTGTTTGTACCCCTTGTCTTGGATCACCAATAATTTGTTCTGCTGGATGATCTCTAAGATGCCTATTTGCTGGAGGCATCCTGGCTTCAGGTTGAACTTCTTCAACTTCTTCATCTTGTTATACTTCTTGTACTTCTTCTGCATTTGGTACATGTAGTACTCCCCCTGGACAGCAGCCACTATCTTCTACTTGCTGCCTTGCAATAGGTCTTTCTTCTATAGTGAGCTTGTCCAACTTCTCAGTTATACCTGTGGGGCTGCAAATACTACTAGACAACTCATTGTTAATAAGTCTAGTTTCATCAAATACTACATGTACAGATTCTTCTACAACTTGAGTAGACAAGTTGTAGACTCTATAAGCCTTACTGTTGTTGCTGTACCCAACAAAAATTCCCTCTTGGGACTTGGCAGCAAACTTAGTCAAGTAAGACTTTCCATTGTTAAGTATAAAGCACTTACAACCAAAGATCCTGAAGTAGGATAAGTTTGGTTTCCTTCCTTTCACAACCTCATAGGGGGTCTTGTTGAGGCTTTTAGTTATGGTAGCCCTATTAATAACATGGCATGCAGTATTCACTGCCTCAGCCCAGAAGTATTCTGGTAGTGATGTATCAGTTAATAGGGTCCTACCAGCCTCAATCAAGGTTCTATTCTTCCTCTCAGCAATGTCATTTTGCTGAGGTGTTCTTGGTGAAGAAAACTCTTGAAATATCTCAAATTCTTCATATAGTTTTGTCATGCTATCAGACTGAAATTCAGTACCATGGTCACTTCTAATCTTGACCATTGTACTGTCTAGTTCATTCTGAATTTGCTTGACAAAGCTATAGAAGACACTAGGTGTTTCAGATTTCTGTCTTAGGAAGAACACCCAGGAAAACCTTGAGTAGTCATCTACAACTACACAGGTATAGACCTTCCTACCCAGGCTGTGAACTGGCATTGGACCAAAGAGATCCATATGCAAGAGGTATAAGCACCTCACAGTATCTTTGTTTTCAATGCTTCTAAAGGTGGATCTAGTCTGCTTGCCCTTTTGACAAGCTGAGCAAATACCATCTTTAATACACTTAACTTGAGGACCATTCCTCACTAACTCTTTGCTAAAAGGGTTTGCCAATTATCTTGTAGTTTAGATGGGCTAGCCTCTTGTGCCATTTGACACAATGAGAGACTGTCTCATCAGCTACAAGATATACTGGAGAACCATTGTTCTCAACCATAATGTCTAAGCAATAGACATTCCTTTTTCTATAACCAGTCAAAATGATCTCTTGATCATTTGACCTCCTGATATGACAACCATCTTTCACAAATGAGATGTCATATCCTACATCACTCAATTGACTTATACTAATAAGGTTATGTTTCAAACCTTTAACATAGGCCACTTGAGTAATTGTAATAAAGGAGTTAGATATGTTACCAAAACCCTTGATGATCCCTCTTTCAGAATCACCAAAGGTGACTTTTGGACCATCCTTGATGGGTGTGTATTCCTTTAGTAAACCCCTTGTTCCAGTCATATGTCTGGAACATCCACTGTCCAAGTACCATATTGGGGCATGACCACTTGGACTCACCTGCAAAACAGATTAGTGAACCTTAGAACCCAAAGAATTCTTGGGTCCTTGGTACTGGTTAGTTTGCTTCCTAACAAAGCTACCTGCAGGCTTTCCAACAGGCAGTTTGCTACTCATTTTGGCACTAGCATTGTGCCAACAGTCCATTGCAAAGTGGCCTACCTTGCCACAGCACCAACACTCAAACTTATTGTACCTTTGCTTAGGTACTGTCTTTGTTGTTTTATCTACAGCTGACTTGTTGAGAGTTGGGGCTTTGCCCTTGGACTTGGACTTGGACTGAACAGTCCTTGCAGGTCTAGTAAATCCCAGTCCAGCTTTACCTTTATGATGAACAAATTCATCAATTAAAGATAGAACTGACTTAGGTTTAGAAAACCTAGCAACTAAGTCTTTCTCCTTCTGAAGATTAATCTCCAGACTCTTGATTTGATCATTCTTAAATGATATAGTCCCCATCTGAATCACAGTTATGTGCTTCAGTCTGGCTATCTCATTAAGCTTTTGATCAAATAACTTCTCAAAATCAGTTGCAGCAGCTTTGAGATTAGTAATTTCCTTTGCCTGACTTTTGGCTAGGGACTTGCTCTTCTTATAAGCTTGCAACAGAACTTTATATTCATCTATCAACTGATGAATATCCTCTTCAGACTCAGATGCACTTTCATCATTTGATGATGATGAATCTGATTCTGTACTGGCACAAGAAATTGAACTAAAAGAACAATGTTGTACCTTACTAGGTCCTGGCTGCTCCAGGATTTTTTCACTTTCTGTCAATGCCATTAGTCCTTGGCACTGACTATCCTCTTGTTCATATATATAGTTCATGATCTGAATGAACTCTTCTTCTTCTTCCTCAGCAAACAGTCATATATATGCCTCAGCATCTGACTCAGTTTCTGATGAAGAAATATCTGACAGGCTCTTGTCCTTTTTGGCAACAAAAGACTTTTCCTTTTTGCCCTTGTATTGAGTCCTTTTCTTGTCACTGGACTCCTTGATTTTTTCTGGACAATCTGCAACAACATGACCTTGTCTATTACAGCAATAGCATACTATTTTTAAAAGAGTTGCTTTGCTAGACTTAGTCTTTGTCCTGTCTTTCTTTGAAGACTTTTTATTCTGATAATAGTCTTCTTTTCCCTGTGAAGTAGATGGCCTTGTCCTCTACTGTTTCTTCTTTAAGAACTTCTGGAAATGTCTTGTAAAGGTAGCAAAGTCCTCATCACTTTCACTGCTTTCAGACTTTCTACTTGCTGACTCATCTGATTCAGTTTCAACAACCTTTGGAGGTGGAGTTGGTGACTTACTCCTGTACTTTCTGTGGGCTTCTGTTTTGAAGGCCACTGTCCTTTCTTTGTGTTCACTTCTTGTTGATTTCTCCTCTTCTTTCCTCACCATTAACTGCATTTCATAGGACAGCAGTTTGCCAAAAAGTGTTGGTGGAGGAATTTCTCCCAACTTTGCCATTTCCCTAATGGCACAGATCTTGGTGTCCCAATCTTTTGTTAGGGACCTTAGAAACTTATCATTGAGTTCATAATTACTGAACTCTCTGCCATAGGACATGAGCTCATTCACAATCCTGTAGAACTTCTTATAGCATTCAGTTATGCTATCAGCCTTACCTTGTCTAAAACTTTCATATTCTTGATTTAGCAAGGATTTTATGTCTTGCCTTACTTCTTCAGAACCCTCCATATACACAATAAGAGTATCCCACATCTCTTTAGCTGTCTTACAGTGTATCAGATTCTGAAAAGTTGCATCATCTATGGCACTCACTATGATGTTCTAAGCCCTCTTATCAATAGTGGCTAGAACTATTTCATCCTTTGTCATTTCAGAGAAATCTTTAGGTGTCCTCTGATTTGCATCTAAGACTGACACCTTCATGGGCACATATGGCCCTTCTTTTACTGTGATATAAAACCTAGGGTCTGAGGCTTCCATAAACAGTCTCACCCTTTCCTTCCAGATCCCAAAGATCTCTTTTCTACATATGGGTAACTTCATGGATCCCAATTCCTTGTGATTCTCAGTGGAACTCATGGTTCTTGATTTTCTTGATTCTGTAATGTGACTTACACTGAATCTGGCAACAAGATCTACTCAGACAGTTATGTCCCTTTTTGAGTAACCTCGCTTTGATACCACTTGAAAGATATTGTACCTAAACACCTAGAGGGGGGGTGAATAGGTGCCTTTAATATTTTTAACTTTCTAAGGCAGCAATCAGATTTTATCTCAGAGTTATATCTATTTGTTCACAGCAATCACGCAGCAATCACAGAATATCACAGCACACAGTAGACACACAGTTTTATAGTGGTTCCCCAAGGTTTGGGTACATCCACTTTCCCCCTTCGCCTATCTAGCAGTGTACTAGATTCGGCCAAACTCCTCCACTATCTCAGAACCCAAAACAGGTTCCTACACCTCAGGCCCAAGGCCCTACAACTCAACTTCTTCACAAAGCCTACACTCAGCCACCAAGGCCTACACTCAGCCACCAAGGCCTACACTCAGCCACAATAGGCCTACACTCAGAGATTCCAATCTCGTACACTCAGGAACTCAAGCCCTACACTCAGCCTTTATAATTACAGGCTTACAAGACTCAGATCCGTAAGGATCCTACAAGATAAAATGAATACAAAATATATACTCAATCAACTCAGAAATAAGAGAGAAGAGTTGTGAGTTTCTTGATGAGTTCTTGGAAGAACTCAGCTGAAATCAATCTGACTTGGCTTTCTTCAAAGCTTCTTGAATGTAGAACTCAATAAGATTGACCTCTTCTGCAGTTGATCCTTGATCTCTGCTACTTAAGATTCAGAATAAATCTGAACCCTTCTTCTCAGTCTGGTTCCAAAGACTGATTTCTTGGATGGAGCTCTCTCTCTCCAACTTCTTAGATCTTCACTTGATAGCTAGATCTTCTTTGTATTACTTGTTGTGTTGATCTTCTAATCAATCTGAACAACTTGGACAACCACTTTCTGTAGACAGCATAAGTCTATTTATAGGCCTTCTTCATGGTAACCGGCTGGTCCGGTTCATAACTGATTTCTGATAACACTGACAGGTGCAGTAGACCGGCTGGAATGGCAGCTGTCAAGTCATCCAGTCAGTTCTTGAAAACTCTGTAACTGTCTGAAAGTGTCGAGACTTTCTGTCTTTAAGTGTCGACACTTATAGACCAAGTGTCGACACAAGTTGTCTAAGTGTCGACACTAGACTACAAGGTGTCGACACAACTCCTTGTGTTGTAGATTTTATATCTCGACACTGCTTCTTCTTCATGTGTCGACACTGAAATTGAGTGTCGACACAAGTACTTGTACTTCAGTATATTACTGAATTCTTGTAAGTGTCGACACATATCCTTTGTGTCGACACATCTTCATGTGTTGAATCTATTAAGTGTCGACACTTCTTCTTGGTGTCGACACATGTCTTCAGTATTGATACTTGCTGAGTGTTGACACAGCTCCTTGTGTCGACACATTCTTCGTCTGTCGAGACTCTGGCTGAGTGTCGACACATCTCCTTAGTGTCGACACTTGTACTTAGAATTTTGCTGATCTTTGCTAAGTGTCGACACAGCTCCTTGTGTCGACACTTTCTTCAAGTGTTGAGTCTTCAGCTAAGTGTCGACACATTCTTTCTTGTGTCGACACTTTCTTCAAGTGTTGACTCTTCTGCAGTGTGTCGACACATTGTTCTGGGTGTCGACACTTTCTTCAAGTGTTGAGTCTTCTGCTGAGTGTCGACACATCTACTTGTGTCGACACTTATACTTAGTCTCTGCTGACTTTTGCTGAGTGTCGACACAGCCTCCAAGTGTCGACAATTTCTGATGTAGACACAGTTCTTCTAGGTGTCGACACTGCTGTTAAGTGTCGACACTGCTTCACTGCACTTTTCTTCACTGAGTGTCGACACAGCTCCTTGTGTCGACACTTTCTGTCTGGTGTCGACTCAGCATCCCTGGTGTCGACACAATGACTCCAAGTGTCGACACTGCTTGCCCGGGTGTCGACACAAGTCTTCTTAAGTGTCGACACTTTCCCTCTGGGTGCCAACACATGGACTTAGAAACTTTTTCTTCTTTCCTGTAAATACTAAGCCTGCACAAGTAAACTCAAAACACATCAAATACATTTTGATGTATATTATTGAGCTGGGTGAGGCTTCTTCAAATCAGGTACATTAGAATCAATCTACCCAACACCTGGGAAATCCTGAAGTTAGTTCTCGAGAACTCTAAACTTGTTCTCGAGTACTGTAAGTCCTTCTCGAGAAATCCGTTTCAGCCTACTTTCGGGTACCGTTTTGAGGGTCAAAACGGCATCATATGGAAAAATGGTTAACATGGATTTTGTTCGTCTCGATAAGATCTATAACTTTCGTGTTGATCACTTTTCAATTAGGAGCCATCTTTAGCCTTTATTTCCATTTTCCACGCGACTAGTCTTAAATGGTCCGCTGCCCGCCTCCTTCCTGTTTAGACAAAAGAAATTATATATATATATATATATATATATATATATATATATATATATATATATATATATATATATATATATATATATATATATATATATATATATATATATATATATATATATATATATATATATTCTTATACTTAAGGATAAATAGAACAACTTCATTTTCTTCTTGACCGAATTAGAGAGCGAGAGTGACGGCGAGGGTACTAAGTTCGTGAATCTTCGGATTGCCGCCGTCGGAGCTGCGGTGCTCGGAATCGTAAACTGAGCATAGATCCGGAAAACTCTCATCGAGATCTTCACAGTGGTGGTAAGTATTTCTCGTTTCATGAAAGATTTTTGTTAAGGTTTTCGTTCGTAACCTCTCTTTTGGCCAAATCCTTGTAGATTCCGCTTCCCCGCGCCTTCCTTTGGCTAGATTCGTGACGTGGAGTAAAATGGAAGACCGATTGTAGTAGAAACTGAGGCAAGTGGTGTTCTTGCCCTCTCTCTTGCTCCTTTTCTTCCAAATTTTTGCCATATTTTGTGGATTTGACATGTTTAAATTTCCTAGAAACTTGTCTTTGAATATCTAATTTATTTTCTTGGATTATGACGTGTGTTTCTCCTAGAATCATTACTCCCAATTTTTATCCCGTAGGGTGGGTAAACAAATGTAGTGGTCATGTCACTTTAACTATCGATTTATTTTGACCATTGCGACAACTTGTGCATCCCGTTTTTTTGATCGCGCCGCACCTTACTTAACCCTTGCAATGTCCTTATACAGTCCAAGTCATTTGTTGACCTTCTTTGAAATCTCATCGGGTAAGTCCTAGTTTGTAAGTGTCATTTCGATGTGTCGGTCTCATTAAGAGTCTATTTATAGTCTGTTGGTCGTTATTCTATGATGAATAAAAGAAACTTTGCGTGTATAATGATGTAACTAAAGAAAACTCTGATGGTCTGCGTGCGTTGGGGTTTCTCCCTCGGCACAGTGCCTTATGGCTGAGTCTGTGCGCGTTGTGGACCTTCATCCCCGGCACATTTCCTTAGTTATTGGTCTGTGCGTGTTGGTGTTTCTCCCTCGGCATGGTGCCTTTTGGCTGGGTTTGTGCGTGTTGTGGACCTTTTTTCCCGGCACAGTACTCTTTCTTGTTGAGCTGATCAGTCTCATTTAAAATGATGAATAACATGAATAAATAAGAAATATGAATGTATGAACCTCTGATGTTTGACACTCTCTATTCTATCCAGCTATTGTGATTAGCCTTTCTTGCTCAGCTAGATTTACTATTTTGTTTCTGTTGCTCTGCTACTGTCCTTTTGTTGCAGTCTTCTTGTAGATTTTCATTCATCTTGAGGTTTGTTTGTTCTACCTTTACTTTTTGTACCACTTGTAACTTGCTTCTGAGGTGTTCTTCTTTTGAATGCCTCAGGTCCAGAGCAGAAGCAGGTTTAGTTGACAGAGTTGTGCTTCTGGTGCTGCGAGTTGTTGCGGCCGTTTGTTTCCATCTTAGAGCATTGAGGTAGTTATCTTTGTATAGACTTGTCATATTTTCATATGGGTTCGTGTCAGTTGTTGGCGCCCACAGTCTTAGACTTTTTTGTGTTAGACTATTTGTTGTTTTTACTGCGGTTACTTTTGATAGTTCGATTCTTGCTCTCTAGGAAGGATTTATGTTAGGATGCATATAATTACTTTTAAGTATACAAAACTGCATTCGGGAATATTGACATGACATAACTTTTTTAACTATAAAACTTACTATTTTTAAGCGCTATAAAATTCTTTTTTTATATTATATTAAATATAGAAGTCACATCATCATTACATTATACTAGGCTTTCATTCTCATATAGGATAACAAATGAATCAAACTAAGTATTTTTCGCTACGTCAACTTATATATTTTCTCACCTATGGTCTAGTGATCCACCAGACTGAGGGACACGATCAGTAAACTCAAAGAACTTATATGTATTTTTAAACTTAATTTCATAAGACTTTTACATAAAGTAAATGTGAGGACGAGTCGTCTGAACATCTGCAGTTGTCCCCTACATATTGTGGAATCACGTCGCGTATTTTCTCTTACTCTGATGTATTATTTAATACGGAGAAAATGCGGGTTGTGACAAACGGTTCTTCATCTTGACCTGTATTATTAGTTTTTACACAAGGGAAGAGCTCATCAAATTTAACATGGATAGTTTCTACAACTATTTTAGTCTGTTTGTTGTAAACTCTATAAGCCTTACTAGTCGAAAAATAGCCAATAAAAATGTCTTCATCACACTTTTCATCAAATTTGCGTAAATTATCCTTAGTGTTCAAAATAAAACATCTACAACCAAAAACGTTAAAATAAGATACATTCGGTTTCTTTTGAAAGTATAATTCATAAGGTGTTAATTTCAAGAATGGTCGAAGCATTATGCGATTAATAACATAACAAACAGTACTAATGGCTTCTACCCAAAATGATTTAGGTAATTTGTATTGTGATAGCATAGTACGAGATAGTTTTTGCAAAGTTTTATTTTTCCTCTCTACCACACCATTTTGTTGTGGTGTGCGAGGAGCGGAAAATTCATGTTTAATACCTAACTCATTGCAAAAGAATACAAATTTTTCATTATCAAATTCACCTCCATTATCAAAACGAATGCATTTTATTTTTAAATCTAGTTCATTTTGAACAACAAGACATAATTTGAAAAATTCTAAAAATGCATCAGATTTGGATGATAAGAAAATTGTCCAATATAAATGAGAATAATCATCAATTAAAATAAAAGTGTATTTTCTACCACCTATACTTAGTGTATTAACAGGACCAAATAATTTCATATGAACCAACTGTAAAGGCCTAGTAGTGGAAACAACATTTTTGCTCTTAAATGAAGATTCTGAAAACTTTCGTTTTTGAAATGGTGAACATAAAGAAGATAGATTTCCATGCAAAATAGGCAAACCTTTAACTTGTTTATTTTGAGACAATTTTACAATTAGCTTCGAACTAGAATGTCCAAGACGCATATGCCACAAATATAATTCATCATTTTTAGAAATAAAACATCTTAAAGAAGAATGTGACAAATCATTAAATTAAATCATGTAAATATTTTGAAATCTAGGAGCAGTAAAAATAGTATCGTTAGTTTTAGAATTAATAATTTTGCATAAGTTTGAAGATGAATCAAATAAGACATTTAAGCCAACATTACATAATTGACTTATAGAAATTAAATTATGCTTCAATCTTTTCACATATAAAACATTTGAGATAGTAAATGACTTGTTACCTACTACTCCGATGTCGATGATCTTTCCTTTTCCATTATCACCAAACATAGTTACTCCTCCTTTCTTCATCTCTAGGCTAAGAAACTTTGATTTGTTGTCTGTCATGTGCTTGGAACACCCTGAGTCCAAGTACCACATATCTTTTTTGTCTTTAGCCTGCCAACACACCTAGAAATAGGATGAGAGTAAAGATCAGGTTACCCAAGTGGTTCCTCCCATAGTATAGGTGGGAACCTCAGGTACCCAGATTTGTTTAACAAAACAATATCCTGCCTTTTTACAAGTATGTGTTGTGTGACCAAACTTATTATACTTGGCACATGTTATGAAAGAAGTCGATGGATTTTTCAAAATAAGATTTGAATTCTTTCTGGGAGCAACATTGATAGGAGATTTATTATTTTTAATTTTAAAAAATGATTTTCTAGACTTTTCATTATTGCCGGCGACAGTGGATATCACCGGGCGATAGTGTTCTGGAGAGTATCCAAGTCTGAATCTTGTAGAACCATAGCACTGGCTCCCCAAAATCATGTTCAGTGATTTTTGGCCCACTCCAAACTTGTTAGTGGCCATTTATAGATCACGGGCTCTGTAACGCCCCAAAATTTGTAAGAGGGACGATCAGTGTTTTTTGGCCAAGATTGGGTCTTAGTTGGGGGTCACACGGCCTAGGACATGGGCGTGTCCCTGGCCGTGTCAAGCTCAGGCTCGTCGAGTGTTCGTGAAGTCGATGTCCTGCACTCGACAAAGTATCGAGACAAGGAACACGGCCTAGGACACGTACGTGTCCATGGTCGTGTCCCGCTCGGGTGGCGTAGTAAGGCGCGTGGTCGAAGAATTTTGGTCGACGAAATGTTTAGGTGGTCACGCCCTGGAACACGGGCATGACAGGGGGCATGTCCCCTCGGTTTGACGATCGTCGAGTGGCGATCGTCGAGTAGGGGTACACGGCCTGTGACACGGGCGTGTCACAGGGTGTGTCCCGCTGTGTCAATCCGCGTTCGACGATTTCCATGGATATGCGTTCGACGATTTCCCCAGCGATCTGTGTTCGACGATTTCCATGGATCTGCGTTCGACGATTTCCCCAGCAATCTTTGTTCGACGATTTGGCTGCGTTCGATGATTTTGTCAGGGAACTCTGTTTGACGATCTGGCCAGCGATCGATGATCTGCATTCGACGATCATCGAGGCTTCGAACACGGCATGAGACACGGGCGTGTCCCAGGCCGTGTCCTTCTCGGGTTGTGAGTCGGGATGTGTAAGGGATTGGACACGGCCTGGAGCCCAGGCATGTTCAGGTTGGACACGGTCGTGTCAAATGTGACACGGGCGTGTCAAGGCCCCGTGTCTTGTTTTAGGTGCGACGGTTTCGGCGTCGATTAGGGAACACGGCCTTGGACACGGGCGTGTCACAAGCCGTGTTCGGCCCAGGTATTTTGATTTTCAGTTTGAATTGTGATCGTTCTTCCCTTTCTTTTGTGATCTGATGGTCCAGGATTGCTCTTGCTGAGTTAAGTCCGAGAATAGGGTTAGAAATCCTCATTCTTCTCCAAGCTTTCTCTTACTAAAGTTCTAGAGAGAGGGGAGAGCAAGGAAGAAGGTGAAGAAGAGATCTGGCTGTTGGAGATGCTTCGGTGCTCCAAATCGCAAGATGAGTCCAGATCCGTGGAGGCTAGATCGTTGCGAAGGTTTTCATCCGGCTATTTTTTCATGGCTAGGAAGAGGAGTCGGAAGGTAACGACACTTCTCCTCTTGGTTTTAGGATGCATGTTTTAGCATCTTTTATTTTCTAGTTTTGGGGCACCAACTCTCAAATGAGAGGGGTTTGGGTCGCCAAGGTTCAAGAGGAACCTCCGGGTCGATTGAGTCCGTCCCCGACATGTTTTTGCAATAGAGATCCGCTTCGTTAGTGGATTAGGCATGGTGGGTGAAGCCGTAGTCGCGACCGTTAGTCCGACCCGATGATGTTGCATACGAGGTTTAAGGATTCGTAGAGATCCATTGCGGCAAAAGGCCGTTTGTGATGTTTGTGATGTTTGTGATGTTCTTCCCTTTATCTTGCGTGAGTACGTGTGGCCGGTACCGGACAAGGTTAGCTCCTCATTGGCGGTAGATGGTTTCCTTGGTGTACAAGGTTAGCTCTACATGGGTGGTAGATGGTTTCCTTGGTGCACGGGAACGTTGCAGTACGAATGAGGGATTACGGTGTAATTGTCTTGGATTATGATGTGCCAAGGCGTGGATGTGTCTCCGTGGTCGGCTGGTTGTCCCATGATGTGCATGTCATGTGTGGAGAGTGTCCTGGCGAGACTAGTCCCCTTCTGTGAGACTGACGAGAATGTCAAGCTTGGGGCAAGCCCAGGAAATGAGGCCATGAGCGGGTGGGGTCCAGCAAGGCTTCATAGAATTGGTCTGTGTGTTTGTTGGAATCCTGACATGAGAAGTCAGAGCTTGCAGGCAAGCCCGGGTTTAAGACCTTGAGCGGGTGGGGCCTTGGCAAGAGTTCCGTGTGGCGGCTTATATGTCGTTGGGGGGAATGTTGGTAAAACCCCTTTGTTTGTGGCTTTATGCCAATGGGGAAATGATGAGTACCCATATGATGTGATGATGTGTTATATGCATACATGATAGGGTACCTTGGGTGAAGCCCGGGTTGTTGCATACATGTTGCATAAGTAGTCCCCTTTTATTATATGCTCAATAATAGAGAACATGTATGTTGTTTGAGACATCCAAGCCTGTTCTTAGTGCATTACTTGTTTATATATATATTGCATACGAAGTGCTGACTTGCAGGTTGGAGGGTTCCTCGGGGTCCGTTAGGGGCGGCCGGGAGGAGATGTGTTGGTTACACAGTTTGAGGTCAGTCTTTGCTGACCCACGTTACTAATAATTTTTACAGGGCAAGGATCGCAAGCAGGAGCTAGCTCGCCGGCCAGAAAGGCCTAAGCCTCATGAAGTGTTACCTTTTTTCTTTAGCTCTACTTTTATGACATTGTATGTTTGATGCCCATGTTGATCGGCTTGCATGCCGAGGTAGACTAGGAGTGCTTATGCACTTTTATGACTGATGTATTATTTGAGTTTGTAATCACTTTTGTTGTAAGGCCTTAATGCCATTTTGTTACTCTTGTAGGTGTGGATAATTTCTAGTTTTGCTTGTTGCTTTCGCTGTGTTGTGTTATGAGTTTTGAGATTGGGTAACTATATCATCTTATAATACTGAACCTGTGGTGTCTGTATGTTGTGGGGTCCCAGCCGGACCCATATTATACGGTCATTACAGAGGAGGTGTTACAATTTGGTATCAGAGCGAGGTTAGATTCAAGGTCAGTGCGTAGAGAAGTTATCCACATAAGAGTAACACGGGACCATGAGTGTCCTTATGTTTAAGTCTAGAGATTAGAGACTGATTCCTTGTTTTCTTGTTTTCTTGAAGAGTGCAAGCAACGAGGCAGGTACGTCGAGAGCAAGAGAAGAGCTTTTGGCGAGCAGTGCTACTACTCAAGGTCAGGTGGGCATGGGTGTAAACCCGGCCGACTTCTGCCGCATGCTTGCAGAAGCGATGATGGCAGCCCAAGCTGCAGCGACAGCTTAGGTAGCAACTCCTGCTACCCCGGATACGGCGACGGCCATTCCAGGTAGAGAAGCCAGGCGAGTAGAGCCTTTGGCAGAAAGAGTGGTGGTCGGGTATGGGGACCGGCAGATGAAGTACTTTCTGAGCTTCCATCCCCCATCGTTCAAGGGAGTTGGTACGCCAACTGATGCAGAGGATTGGTGGGCTCGGATTCAAGAACTTTTGAGGGCAGTAGAGACGCCAGAAGAGAAGAAATCTGAGTATGTGGCGTTCATGTTAGAAGGAGACTCCAAGTTGTGGTGGGTGAGCCATAGCGGACGCCAATTTCCTGGACGCACCCCGTCGATGGAACAATTTGGGGATGCTTTTCTAAAGAGGTACTTTCCCGTTTCTACACGGTTGGCCCTTCAGAGGTAGTTTCTGCACTTAATGCAGCAATACAAGACGGTGGACGAGTATGTGCAGGAGTTCACCCGTTTGGGTCGTTACGCGGGAATGACGATGGAAGATGATGTAGAGAGGGATAACCTCTTTTATCAAGGGCTGAGGGAGAATCTAAGATAACCCCTCATTTCCATGAAGAGGGCTGGTTTCAATGAGCTAGTGGAGGCTGCCAGAACTTTGGAAAGTGATCTAGAGCAAATCCAATGTCGTAAGGGCTTTACGCCCAAGCAAGGAGAAGGGAAGCCTTCTCAATCCCAAGGAAAGTTGGAAGGGAATAGATGGATGAAGAAGCCTCACACATACAAGTCCGGTGAGAAAAGCAAATGGACGTCCGAAGGGTCTCACTCCAAGGGGCCACCGACATGTTTCAACTGCGGAAAGGTGGGACACATTGCTCGCTTTTGTAATCAAGGAGGTGTGGAGCAGGAGCCAAGGCAAGAGCATACTGTGCGCTCCGGCCAAAGTGCCGCAGAAAAAGGAAAGATGGCGGAGTCGAGCGCTTCTCGGTTCCAACTGGTGCAACCAAGGGCTTACAACCTTGGACAGCAGGAAGCGATCCGCCAACCCGATGTGGTCACAGGTATGAGGAAGTTTAAGTTTAACTTTGTGCTTCATACTTTTAGACCTTTACATGTGATGTCTATGTTTTAGGCTTCGTGTTAGTTTCCAGATACCCCTCTAGGGTATTGTTCGATACGGGAGCATCGCCTCCTTTCTTGCGGAGAGCTTCATCCAGAGAATAGGAGTTGAGTCATTTTCGGCGGACGCGGAGCTGAAAGTGCACATGCCCAATGGGTCATCCATGACCACCGGGGCCAAAGGGCGCATTTGTTGGGAGCTGGATGGAGTTGACTTCATATTGGTAGCAGCAGTTTTACCATTGGTTGAGTTTGATGTGATTTTGGGCATGGACTGGCTTGCAGAGCAGCGCGCCAGTATTGATTGCCTATCCAAGGTGGTGACCCTAAGGATCAAGGGGCAGGCGGAAGTCAAATTTGAGGGCCTTTGTGGAGTGGACTATTCCCTGATTTCGGCCAAGCAGTTGATGGGGGCGGTTAACCAGGGTGGTGTAGCGTTTGTAGTGTTATTGGAGGTTCGCCTCTCCCAGTTGTCTATTGAGGAATTGCCCGTAGTGGCAGAGTTCAAGGATGTGTTTCCGGATGAACTTCCTGGAGCGCCTCCTCGACGGGAGATCGACTTCTCGATCGAGTTAATGCCGGAGGCTAGGCCGGTGTCACGTCCTCCGTTTAGGATGGCACCAAAGGAGTTGGGTGAACTCAAAGTACAGTTGTAGGAACTGTTGGAGCAAGGGTATATCAGACCCAGTTCTTCGCCTTGGAGCGCGCCGGTGTTGTTTGTAAAGAAGAAAGACGGTAGTATGCGGCTGTGCATAGACTACCGAGAGCTGAATAAACTGACCGTCAAGAATAAGTATCTGATTCCTCAGATAGACAACTTGTTCGACCAGTTGGTGGGGTCGGTGGTGTATTCAAAATTGGACTTGAAGTCAGGCTATTATCAGTTATGAATTCGGGACTAGGACATACCCAAGACTGCATTTGGTACGAGGTATGGACACTTTGAGTTTATGGTGATGTCGTTCGGGCTGACGAACGCGCCATCTGTATTCATGGATTTGATGAATCGGGTGTTCCGACAATGCTTGGATTCTTTTGTGGTTGTCTTCATTGACGACATCTTGGTGTATTCCAAATCGGAAGTGGAGCATGAGACCCACTTGAGAGTGGTCTTGCAGGTGTTGAGAGAGAATCAGTTGTATGCAAAGTTCTCAAAGTGCGAGTTCTGGTTAGAGAAGGTGGCATTTTTGGGCCACGTGATTAGTGGGGATGGGGTGGCAGTGGATCCAACAAAAGTGGAAGCCATCATAGATTGGCCGGTTTTGAGGACCGTGGCGGAAGTCCGAAGTTTTCTTCAACTAGCCGGGTACTATAAGAGATTCGTGGAGAATTTTTCGCGGATAGCTCTACCCCTCACATCACTCACTCGTAAAGATCATAAGTTTGTGTGGACTCAAGAGTGCAGTCAAGCATTTGAGGCACTGAAGGAGACACTGATGATGGCTCCAATCCTATGTCTACCGCAAGGGACCGAGGGATTTCAGATCTTCAGTGACGCATCGGGATGCGGTTTGGGTTGCGTTTTGGTGCAACATGGCATGGTGATAGCTTTTGGGTCTAGGCAGCTGAAGTTTCATGAGAGGAATTACCCCGTCCATGACTTGGAGTTGGCGGCGGTAATTTTTGCGTTGAAAATATGGTGACACTATGTTTATGGTGTAAAGGTGGAGATCTTCAGGGATCATAAAATCGTAAAGTACCTATTGGATCAAAAAGACCTGAACATGCGGCAGCGCAGGTGGGTCGGGTTCCTTGGATACTATGAGGTGGCGATTCAGTACACACCAGGCAAAGCCAATGTGCTGGCAGATGCCTTGAGTAGAAAATACTTTGGGTAAGGGAATTGGATAGAAGCCCATGATGAGCTGTTGGTGCTAGAATGGGAGTCCCTTGGTTTGGAACGTGTGGCGAGAGGCGAGTCCAGCGTGGCTCGGTTGAACTGGATTGAAATGCAGAATGACTTGTCCAATCGTATTCGGGAAGCAACCCGTTTGGATGTGGAGTTTCAACCATATGTGGTGGAGGCTCAAAAGGGCGAGAGCAGCGCCTGGGAGATGATTGATGGGATTCTGAGGAAGGACGGCAGGATTTGTGTACCGCATTTCGGCAAGCTCCGTGAGGAGTTGATGTTTGAGGCTCACTTCACAAAGTACTTCATTCACCCGAGCAGTACAAATATGTACTTGGATATGAAGAAATCCTTTTGGTGGCCGGGGCTGAATCGGGACGTAGCTTTGTATGTGAATCGATGCCAAACTTGTGCCTTGGTGAAGGCCGAGTGTCAGAAGCCGGGCGGGTTCCTGAAGCCTCTTCCAATCACCGAGTGGAAATTCGATGATATCTCCATGAATTTTGTGCATGGGTTACCTAGATCGCAGCAGGGTAATGACGCTATTTGGGTGATCGTGGATCGCTTAACCAAGGTGGCCCACTTCATCCCAAATCGGAAGGAGGACAGCGTGGAGAAGCTGGTGGAGTTGTATGTTCGCAACATTATGCGACTACATGGGATTCCTAAGAGGATAGTCAGCGATATAGATGGACGGTTTTCGTCGAAGGACTGGAGATTGGTTCAAAAGAGTTTGGGCACGAAGATCAAGTTCAGTACAGCTTTCCATCCCCAAACTGACGGGCAAACCGAAAAAACGAACCATACTATGGAAGACATGCTGAGAATGTGCATTCTTGATTTCGGCAAGAAGTGGGAAGATCACCTCTTCATGGTGGAGTTCGCGTATAACAATAGTTACCAAGAAAGTATAAAAATGGTGCCGTACGAAGCTTTGTAGGGGAGACGGTGTCGAACGCTGATGTCTTGGGCAGAGGCGGGAGACACCAAACTGTTCGGAAACGAGATGGTAGCTGACGCTTGTGAGATGGTGCGGACAATTCAAGAGCGTATAAAGGTGGCGCAAGATCGGCAAGCAAATTATTTTAATGCTCGCCATAGGAAGCTGGAGTTTGCGGTAGGCAATTGGGTCTATTTAAAGATCAAGACGTTCAAAGGCGTCTCGCGGATTCGTCGACTCAAGAAGTTGAGTCCAAGGTTTTTGGGACCTTTTGAAGTTGTTGAACGGGTGGGAGAAGCAGCCTATCGATTGACATTGTCCGCAGAGCTGAGTGGATTGCACGACGTATTCCATGTCTCCGTCTTGAGGAAAGCCTTGGTGGAGGCTAGTGTGGTGATCGAGCCGGCATCGATGCCAATAGAGGAAGACTTGAGGATGCGAGTCCGTCCAATTGCTATAGAGGATTCAAAGATTCGGCAGTTGCGGCATAAAAAGGTCAAACTCGTGAAAGTCCGATGGGACAACTGCGGTGGTGAGGAGCTCTCTTGGGAGCGAGAACAAACCATGCTGGAAGAGTATCCAGAGCTCTTAAGTTCAGGTACCATTTAAGTTTTGTTCCCTTTTTGCTTTGTAATTTCGGGACGAAATTCTTTTAAGGGGGAGAGGGTTGTAACGCCCCAAAATTTGTAAGAGGGACGATCAACATTTTTTGGCCAAGATTGGGTCTTAGTTGGGGGTCACACGGCCTAGGACACGGGCATGTCCTTGGCTGTGTCAAGCTCAGGCTCGTCGAGAGTCCGGGAAGTCGACATCCTGCGCTCGACAAAGTGTCGAGACAGGGAACACGGCCTATGACACGGGTGTGTCCATGGGCGTGTCCCGCTCGGGTGGTGTAGTAAGGCGCGTGGTCGACGAATTTCGGTCGACGAAATGTTTGGGTGGTCATGCCCTGGAACACGGGCGTGACAGGGGGCGTGTCCCCTCGGTTCGACGATCGTCGAGTGGCGATCGTCGAGTAGGGGTACATGGCCTGTGACACGGGCGTGTCACAGGGCGTGTCCTGCTGTGTCAATCCGCATTCGACGATTTCCATGGATCTGCATTCGACGATTTCCCCAGCGATTTGCGTTCGACGATTTCCATGGATCTGCTTTCGACGATTTCCCCAGCAATCTCTGTTCGATGATTTGGCTTCGTTGGATGATTTTTCCAGGGAACTCCGTTCGACGATCTGTCCAGCGATCGACGATCTGCGTTCGACGATCGTCGAGGCTTCGAATACGGCCTGCAACACGGGAGTGTCCCTGATGGCGATGGCCACCACGACGGCCAATTGGGTGATGAAGACGACGACCATGGCGGTGTTACCGTGACAGAAGATGACGACGATGCTCCACCATCAAGAGACTTGCGGCGCCGTAGCGGGCATGGCTACAATCTTCTCCCACGCAACAAAAATAAGCTTTGAATTTATTTTATTATTTGGTCTGCCTTTATCTGGTTATATGTGGTATTTAACACTATGTTATTTGTCATTTCATTTTCTGCAACATTTTTATTTTGGGCTGCTAATAGCCACATGGTTGTAAGCCTTATATAAGGCCAAATTATCATTTGTTATGGAGACAATTATTGAAATCAAAAAGAGCTTTGCTTGCCTAACCCTAATCTCCTCTCCTCGTCATCTTAGCCTCCGCCCCCTTCAAGGCTTCCCTTCTAGGATTCCGGACGCCCCTCTCTCCATCCCTCTCGTCCGCCCCCTTTCTACTCCCCTCTCCCTCTAGCAACCCATCATCCCCGTCTCTCTACCCTCCATCCACCAAGCCATATTCAACCTCTTAACTATTTCGGCCACCTTGGAGGAGGAAGATCTTGTGCAAGGAAGAATCAAGGTTGGGGTAATCAACCACGGCGAGAAGCGAAGGAGGCGAACAAGATCTTCATCTGTGGCGTGTTTCCCGTGGATTCCAAAAGGGAAGAGCAATCGTTCTCTGTGGATCCAACATCTCGGATCTACGTTTCTGAGTGGGGTAACGAAATTCCTACCTAAGAGATTCTCTTCTTTGATTAATTCTTATGGTGGACGGATTTTGCGTGATTTCTCGAATTGCTAAATTTTCGCAGTGTTCCTAAAAATAGATCTGAGATTTTCAGTTGGGTTTCCGAAAAGATCTCGCGAGAGGATTGGCGCTCCTCGTTTTTGTTTTGTTGGGATAGGTCCTACCATTTTTTCGAATCGTGAATATTTTTCTGGTGGATCTATTTTGGTACAACTCCAAAGCTCGATCGGAATTAATATTATTCCATTTAGCCAGAAAGGATTTTGGCCTATAGCCATTCTCCGTTCCACTTGTGGATCGGCTATCCGTATGTTAGCACGAATGATGAAAAAACAATCATTGTGGTCGCTGCGTTGCGTTTGTGTGCCGGTTAGGGAGCATTAACGTTACCAAGGTCGTAGTCACGCCCTCCATGTAGGATCCCAAAGGCCTAGCCTACATCAATTTGGTATCAGAGGGAGGTTTTGTTGATTTCTCAATCGACACCGTCCTTACGCTCCCCTTTCATAGGACGTCGACCCACACTTGGTCGTGCACGTTTCGTAATCACCAAATCTGAATTTCTCTATTTGATCTGCATATAACAAAAAAAATTGCAAAAAAAAGGTGAAATATAAAAATCTGAATTTTCTACCTATTTTTCTAAGCATATAAGTCAAAAAAATATTTTCGTTCGCCAACTCATTAGGCATATAAAAATCCTGACTTATAAAACTCTTTTCCAAACAGTCTTGTGTCTGGGTGAGACACCCTGTATCACTGTCGTTCATGCACACGAGACTTGGCACCGAGTATCCTCCATCCACCTCCCACATGGCCGACAACCATGATGATGAGCATGCTCACGCAACAATCGCGGCGCTTAGGGAAGAGTTTAACACCAGGTTCGATGCACTCACTCAGTTAATACAAGGGTTGGCTGTAAATCAGGCGGCGCCTCGAAATCCCGGCTTTGGGATAAATCGACGGGGCAGCCACCCCAGCCCGCCAACCAACGAGAAGAGCGACAAAATCACCCACGTGATCAGGATTATGAGTACGCACCTCGAGCCCCTTATGAGTTCGACCTAACTAGGGCTGTTAAAATGGAATCACCCACCTACGATGGCATGGGTGAACCCCAAGTATTTCTAAACTGGATCATGGATATTGAGTGCTACTTTGAGTGGCACAATCTGACGGACGTTGAGAAGGTGCGGGTAGCACGAATGAAACTTCAGGGTAGAGCCAAAAAGTTCTGGTTGAACGAAGAGAGGCGTCTAGGCACCGTGAATGGCGCACCCCCAATTGGGTGGGCCGCCATGAAGGCACTCCTGTTGTAACGCCCCGAATATTGTGTGCGAGTCAGTCGCGGAAAAAAGGGTTTTTGGTTCCTGTAGGGGTACACGGCCTAGGACACGGGCGTGTCCAAGGCCATGTCTGGCTGGTGATGTTTTGGTCGTTTTCAACCCGAGAAGGACACGGCCAGGAACATGGCCGGATGACACGGGCGTGTCCTCCGACACGGGCATGTGCCTACCCGTGTCCCAACCTGTGTGCAGTTGGGCCGTGTCCGTTGTCGTGGTGGTTATGCGTGACACGCCCACAAACACGGGCGTGTCGAGGAACCTGACACGGGCGTGTCAGGTGAGGCACGTGCGTGTCGTAGCCCGTGTGTTGTTTCTCAGTTCGACGATCGTGCCTGGATCGAGGCACACGGCCTGGGACACGGCCGTGTGCCGAGCCGTGTTCGGCCGAGGTCTGGAGAATTTTGTGCAGATCTGAGCCGTTCGTTTTCTTTAAATAGGATCCGACGGCCCAGATGAAATCCTGCTCTGATAAGGCCGGGAATAGGGGGTTATTTCCTCATTTTCTCTCAAAAGCTTTCTCCTTCCAAAGTGAGAGAGAAGAGGAAGAAGAAGGAGGTTTCCGGCTGCCGGCGGAGCATCGGAGCACCATTTCGAAGTCTGAGAGCGGATCCGTGGAGGGAAGGTCATTGCGAAGAGTTCTAACCGCGTAGTTTTTCCATGGCGCCAAAACGAACTACAAGGGTAACGATTCTCAACTTGAGCGTTTGAAGCTCTTTCTTTCTGCATAGGGAATCCCGCTCCCGCGAGTGTGTGGTGAGTGCGTGGTGTTCCTTGGGGTTGATATGAATAGTCCCCCTTGTGTTGCATATAGAGCCCGGAATCGTAAGTACGGGCATAGGCATTGTGTGTGAAGCCTACCCGGACGTGTACCGTCTGGATCGGTGATGTTGCATTTGATGTGGTTTTGCCGGAGAAGACTCCGTGCTTTGGGTTTTTCGGGTTTCTACGCGGTAGATTGCAGCAGGGATCCTTAGAGGTTAGCTTCAAGGCGCACCCGGAAAATTGAGCGGAAACGTGTTCTGCTAACTTGGCGATCTGGGAACCGGCCTTGATCATAACTGGGTTATGAGATTGTTTTGGAAAATTTGGAATCTGAGAGAAGCTTGGCCCGCGCATAGGACTTAAATTGGACATGCGGCGTGAGCAACGACCAAGTGGAATTGGACCTAGGCTATGTGGTTCGGTGCGAGAGACCCGAAGACGGGGACTGGCCGTTGGCATAGTCGGAGCCTTAGACGGTCGTCAGAAAGGCTAAATGCTCACATGTTGTTGCCATCCTGGGGGTGGTGGTGAATGCACTAATGGGTCAGGGTTCACCATGAATGTGCCCTGAGTGCACGTGGTGTTTGGCCGTGCGAGCCTACACCTGTGGCGAAATATAATTGCGTTATATATATTGTTGGGTTAATGTTATGCAGGGAAAGAGCACCGCCGTCCCGAGTAAGGTGCGGGGTCGTTATAATTTGGTCGGCTTTTAGCTGACCGTTGCTTTATTTGCCACCGTGCGGTGGTATGTGCTTGCAGGTGCTGCGGTGCCGAGCGCCAAATAGCGGGCTGGAGCCCATGTTGCTGTGCTGGCCCTAGAAGGCCGTAGAATAGCTGTTTTTATATTTATCATGTGTGGTCGGCCTGTGAGACGATGTATGTAAAACACTCTTTATTAAGTGAACATTTGTAAGGCCATAAGGCCATGTACCCGTTTCTGTGTATTTGGAGTTTCATTCCTGTTGTTGTAGCTGTGGACATTCATATTTGATGGATTTAAGTTTGGGTTCTTTCAACTTTAAAATCTTCCGCTAGAATGCTCTGTGATTAGGACGAGTAGTCTTAATTGGTTGGTTTGATTATTCATTTAGTATCCCTTCCGACTGTCTGTGGTATATGGCGTCGGGTTCCAGCTGGACCTTCTGTTATATGCCATGCGACAGATGGGGGTGTTACAATTTGGTATCAGACTTCTGGTTACGGCCAGGCTTAAATGAATTCGTGGGCGAATTCTTTTAAGGGGTGGTGAGCACATGTGTGCGTCATCGTTATAACATCAAAAGAACCCATGAATGTCCACTTAGGAATGGAAAATACACTTGTTTTGTGGAACCTGAGTGTTCCAATGATTGCTTTTAGCAATTTGTATGTTATCTAATCGTGTGTCTTTGTTAATTTAGGCAGCTAGGAGCGGTGCTGGTCAGTCAGAGCGTCCGCAATCAGCGGAAAGTAGTGCACCAAGGGACGTGCCTGCTACACCTCCTTCAGCGAAAACCATCAAGATGGTGGTTGAGGTAGTGTTCGCAATGATAAATGCCCAACCTGCAGGGCAAATGCATCGCGCACCTCCTGCGAATGAGCAAGAACCGGTTAGGGCGGCAGAGCCGAGAGTGGTGGAACACGCAGCAGTTGAGTTAGTAGAGCCGAGGAGAACTACGGAAAGGCAGCTGAAGTATGTGATGGGCTTTAATCCTCCGAGGTTTAATGGGGTTGGAACGCCAACTCAAGCTGAGGACTGGCTCTCTTCCATAAAGAGGGTCTTGACGGCCACAATGACTGAGGAGTGGCAGAAGACCACCATAGCGACTTTTCTTTTGGAAGGTGAAGCGAGGCTGTGGTGGGACGAGATGGAGTTTCATCTTCTAGTGGGAAGGCAACTTGCGGATGTGCCGATGGAAGAATTTTCAAGATTGTTCCTAGCCAGATTTGTACCATCTGCTCAGAAGTTGGAGATGGAGAATCAATTTCTTGGGTTGACTCAGGGATCCAGAAGCGTGGACGAATATCTGCATGAGTTCACACGGTTGGGTCGTTATGCTGGTGCTATGTTTTCAGAAGAAGAGAGAAAGACCAACCGATTCTATGAGGGTCTTCGCGGCGATTTACAGTTACTCCTTGCTGGGCCTAAGGCGCAGGGCTTCCTAGCCTTGGTCAATTCGGCCCGATCGTTGGAAAAGGTTGCGAAGAAAGTTCAAGAGAAGAAGGACCCAGGAGAAAGGAAGACTGAGTTCAAGGTGCCAAGTAACAAGACAGGTTTCCGCAGATGGAACAAGAAGCGGAGGACTTCGAACTCAGCCCCTTCGGCTGATGCATCGGGGGCAACTACAAGTCGAGTCCCCGGAGCTTGCTACAACTGCGGGAAGACGGGGCATTTTGCTCGGGAGTGTTGGAGCGGACGTTCAAAGTTCGAGAGGAGACCTGGAGCGACTTATGAGGAGAAAGGGAAGGCGGTGGAGTCAACCACGTCCCATCATGCTCCAACCCAGCCTAGAGTCTACAACCTTGGTCTGCAGGAGACCATAAAGCAAGCGGACGTGGTGATAGATATGAGTTAAATTACAGTGGTTTAACTTTTATAGTTGTTACCTTTGTATTTGTTAGCTTACGTTTGTCAGTGCTAGGCTTTGTGTTAATCTTTGGGTTTCCGGCGAGAGCCCTTTTTGATACGGGAGCATCACATTCCTTCTTGTCTGAAAAGTTTATATCGCGCATCGGAGTTCCGTTCTCGATGGCAGAAAACAAGTTGAATGTGTTGTTGCCTAATGGGTGCTCCATGCGTGCGGATAGGATTTGTGTTGTGAAGATTCGGATTGGAGACCGGGAGTTTGATTTGCGGGCGTTGATTCTACCATTAGTGGAGTTCGACGTAATCTTCGGTATGGATTGGCTCTCGGAGCAAAGTGCATGTATTGATTGCAACCGTAAAGAAGTCAAGTTGGGTCTGGACACTGATCGGGAGACTACTTTTGCGGGCATGAAGGGGTCAGGGAAATTTCTGATATCGGCCCTTCAGGTGTTCAAGGCAGTTCGGTCTGGGGCAGAACTGTATGTCACTCTAGTGCAGACTTCGACGCCTAAGCCTAGTTTGGATAGCATCCCAGTTGTGTCCGAGTATCCTGATGTGTTTCCAGATGATCTCCTAGGAGCTCCTCCTCAGCGGGAGATAGACTTTACTATAGAGCTGGTACGGGGTGCCAAACCGGTGTCACGCTCCCCCTATCGGATAACCCCAAGAGGAATGGCAGAGTTGAAGGTGCAACTGCAAGAGTTGCTAGAGCAAGGTTATGTGCGTCCAAGCTCGTCACCTTGGAGCGCACCAGTTCTCTTTGTTAAGAATAAAAATGGGAGCTTGCGGCTTTGTATCGATTATCGGGAATTGAACAAACTTATGGAGAAGAACAAATATCCAATCCTGAGGATTGACGATCTATTTGATCAGCTGGTTGGATCAACTGTATATTCGAAGTTAGATTTGAAGTCCGGTTACTATCAGTTGAGGATAAGGAAGAGCGACATCCCAAAGACAGCATTCAGTACGCGTTTTGGGCATTACGAGTTCACGGTTATGCCGTTTGGGTTGACGATGCGCCATCCGTGTTTATGGATCTGATGAATAGGACGTTCAGAGAATACTTGGATCAGTTTGTGATAGTATTTATCGATGATATCCTGGTGTATTCGCGGTGCGAGGAGGATCACTCCAAGCATTTACACATGGTGTTGGAGACATTGAGGAAAAGTCAGTTGTATGCAAAGTTCTCCAAGTGTGAATTCTGGTTATCCTCGATAGCGTTCCTTGGTCATGTTGTTAGTGGAGAAGGAATAGCTGTGGATCCGGCGAAGATAGTGGCGATACGGGAGTGGCCTACTTTGACTACGGTGGCAGAAGTCCGGAGTTTTCTGGGGCTTGCTGGCTACTACAGGCGCTTCGTAGAGAACTTCTCGCGGATAGCACTACCACTCACGACGTTGACAAGAAAGGATCAGAAGTTTGTGTGGTCTTCGGAGTGCGAACGGGCGTTTGAAGAATTGAAGAGGCGGTTGACCACGGTGCCCATTTTATGTTCGCCAAGTGGAACCGAAGGGTTCGAGATCTATAGTGATGCTTCGGGCAGTGGTTTGGGCTGTGTCCTGCTACAGCATGGGAGAGTGATAGCTTATGGTTCACGACAACTGAAGGTTCACGAGAGGAATTATCCGGTCCACGACTTAGAGTTAGCGGTCGTGATATTTGCTCTTAAGCTTTGGAGGCACTATCTGTACGGTGTGAAGGTCGATATTTACACCGATCATAAGAGTTTGAAGTACCTATTGGACCAAAAGGATCTGAACATGAGGCAGAGGAGGTGGATGGAGTTCTTAGGGGACTACACCTTCAAGATACACTATGTGCCTGGGAAGGGAAATGCAGTGGCAGATGCGTTGAGTCGTAAGATTCCCACACAAGCCAACTGGTTATCAGTACATGATGAGAGATTGGTCCAAGAGTTGGAGGCATTGGAGATATCTTGCGTCGATAAGCAGTCTAGTGCCGAGTCGAAACTGTTTTGGACAGAGGTGCAGTGTGACCTAGCGGACAGAGTTCGGCGGGCTTTGGTTCAGGATAGCAGCATGAAGCAAATCTTGGATGAATCTTTGGATGGGTCAAATTCCCAGTTTGTGGTTGAAGATGGGTTGCTAAGGAAGGACAGTCCTCTATGCGTTCCTAGTGCGGATAATATTCGGGAGGAGTTGATGTATGAGGCTCATCATACCAAGTACTCAATCCACCCGGGAAGCACGAAAATGTATAGAGACATGAAGAAATTATTCTGGTGGCCGGGTTTGAAGAGGGATGTGGCACTTTATGTGGCCAAGTGTCGTACTTGTGCATTGGTGAAGGCAGAATGCCAGAAGCCCGAAGGTTTATTGAAATCCCTTCCTATCCCAGAATGGAAGTTTGACGACATATCTATGGATTTTGTGCACGGTTTGCCGAAGTCGCAGAAGGGAAACGACGCCATTTGGGTGGTCGTAGATAGGTTGACAAAGGTGTCGCACTTTATCCCAGTCAGAAAGGAGGATCCGGTGGAAAAGTTAGTCAAACTCTACGTGGATAACATTGTACGATTGCATGGTGTGCCTCGCAGTATTGTTAGTGATCGTGATGGACGCTTCACGTCAAATGACTGGAGGTTGGTGCATGGTCTATTGGGCACTAAGCTAAAGTTCAGCACAGCATTTCACCCGCAGACAGATGGCCAAACCGAGAGAGTCAACAGGACTATGGAGGACATGCTTCGCATGTGCGTCCTAGATTTCGGGAAGAATTGGGAGGATCACTTGTACATGGTGGAGTTTGCATACAACAACAGCTTTCAGGCAAGTATTGGAACGGCGCCTTTCGAAGCCTTGTATTGGAGGAAGTGTCGTACGCCGTTGTCTTGGTTGGAGGCAGGCGAATCAAAGTTGTATAAACGTCAAGCGGTGGAAGACGCCACTTCAATGATACGGACAATTCAGGAAAGGCTGAAGATTGCTCAGGATAGACAGTCAAAGTATTACAATGCCAAACATAGAAATGTGGAGTTCAACGTTGGCGACATGGTATATTTAAAGATCAAGCCGTTCAAGGGTGTATCGCGGGTTCGACGCTTGAAGAAGCTGAGTCCGAGATACCTTGGACCATTTGAAATCCTGGAGCGTGTTGGCGAGGCGGCGTATAGGTTGAAGCTATCGACGGAGTTGAGTGGGCTGCATGACGTGTTCCACGTATCGGTGTTGCGTAAGGAAGTGCAAGAGCCTTCGCAGATCATTACGGACAATCAGGTACCGGTTGATTATGAGTTAACAACAAGGGTCAAGCCAGTGCGAATTGAAGATGTTGCAGTCAAACGACTCCGCAACAAGGAGATCCGAATGGTAAAAGTCCGTTTCGATAATTGCAGGCGTGAGGAGCTTTCTTGGGAGCGAGAGCAAGCTATTTTGGAGTAATACCCCGAGTTATTCCACTCAGGTATCATTTAGCTTTTGTGTACCTTTGCTTAATTTCGGGACGAAATTCCTTAAGTGGGGGAGATTTGTAACGCCCCAAATATTGTGTGCGAGTCGGTCGCGGAAAAAAAGGTTTTTGGTGCCTGTAGGGGTACACGGTCTAGGACACGGGCGTGTCCAAGGCCGTGTCTGGCTGGTGATTTTTTGGTCGTTTTCAACCCGAGAAGGACACAGCCAGGAACACGGCCGGATGACACGGGCGTGTCCTCCGATACGGGCATGTGCCTACCCATGTACCAACCCGTGTGCAGTTGGGTCGTGTCCGTTGCCATGGCGGTTATGCGTGACACGCCCACGAACACGGGCGTGTCGAGGAACCCGACGCGGGCATGTCAGGTGAGACACGTGTGTGTCGTAACCCGTGTGTCGTTTCTCAGTTCGACGATCGTGCCTGGATCGAGGCACACGGCCTGGGACACGGCCGTGAGCCGAGCCGTGTTCGGTCCAGGTCTGGAGAATTTTGTGCAGATCTGAGCCGTTTGTTTTCTTTAAATAGGATCTGATGGCCTAGATGAAATCCTGCTCTGATAAGGCCGGGAATAGGGGGTTAATTCCTCATTTTCTCTCCAAAGCTTTCTCCTTCCAAAGTGAGAGAGAAGAGGAAGAAGAAGGAGGTTTCCGGCCGCCGGCGGAGCATCGGAGCACCATTTCGAAGCCTGAGAGCGGATCCGTGGAGGGAAGGTCATTGTGAAGAGTTCTAACCGCGTAGTTTTTCCATGGCGCCAAAACGAACTACAAGGGTAACGATTCTCAACTTGAGCGTTTGAAGCTCTTTCTTTCTGCATAGGGAATCCCGCTCCCGCAAGTGTGCGGTGAGTGCGTGGTGTTCCTTGGGGTTGATGTGAATAGTCCCCCTTGTGTTGTATATAGAGCCCGGAATCGTAAGTACGGGCATAGGCATTGTGTGTGAAGCCTACCCGGACGTGTACCGTCTGGATCGGTGATGTTGCATTTGATGTGGTTTTGCTGGAGAAGACTCCGTGCTTTGGGTTTTTCGGGTTTCTACGCGGTAGATTGCAGCAGGGATCCTTGGAGGTTAGCTTCAAGGCGCACCCGAAAAATTGAGCGGAAACGTGTTCTGCTAACTTGGCGGTCTGGGAACCGGCCTTGATCATAACTGGGTTATGAGATTGTTTTGGAAAATTTGGGATCCGAGAGAAGCTTGGCCCGCGCATTGGACTTAAATTGGACATGCGGCGTGAGCAACGGGCAAGTGGAATTGGACCTAGGCTATGTGGTTCGGTGCGAGAGACCCGAAGACGGGGACTGGCCGTTGGCATAGTCGGAGCCTTAGACGGTGGTCAGAAAGGCTAAATGCTCACATGTTGTTGCCATCCTGGGGGTGGTGGTGAATGCACTGATGGGTCAGGGTTCACCATGAATGTGCCCTGAGTGCACGGGGTGTTTGGCTGTGCGAGCCTACACCTGCGGCGAAATATAATTGTGTTATATATATTGTTGGGCTAATGTTATGCAGGGAAAGAGCACCGCCGTCCCGAGTAAGGGGCGGGGTCGTTATAATTTGGTCGGCTTTTAGCTGACCGTTGCTTTATTTGCCACCGTACGGTGGTATGTGCTTGCAGGTGCTGCGGAGCCGAGCGCCAAATAGCGGGCTGGAGCCCATGTTGCTGTGCTGGCCCTAGAAGGCCGTAGAATAGCTGTTTTTATATTTATCATGTGTGGCCGGCCTGTGAGCCGATGTATGTAAAACACTCTTTATTAAGTGAACATTTGTAAGGCCATAAGGCCATGTACCCGTTTCTGTGTATTTGGGGTTTCATTCCTGTTGTTGTAGCTGTGGACATTCATATTTGATGGATTTAAGTTTGAGTTCTTTCAACTTTAAAATCTTCCGCTAGAATGCTCTGTGATTACGACGAGTAGTATTAATTGGTTGGTTTGATTATTCATTTAGTATCCCTTCCGACTGTCTGTGGTATATGGCGTCGGGTTCCAGCTGGACCTTCTGTTATATGCCATGCGACAGATGGGGGTGTTACACCTGCATGACCAATATGTCCCGGCGTATCACCGAACCCAAATGTTCGACGAGCTAGCCACCCTTCGCCAAGGAGGCCAATCGGTAGCGGAGTACATGGGACGACACAAAGATATGATGGTGCGTTGTGATATTCGAGAAATGCCCGAGGTCACACTATCTCGTTTCCATAAGGGACTTAACACGGACATCCAAGGCAAGCTTTTGCGTTATGGTCACACGGACCTTAACACAACATTCAATGCAGCTCTAGATATAGAAAAGCACAATGCCAGCAAGTTCAAGGGCCGGGCATTCTAGAAAGGAAAATCCATCTTAGGACCCCCACCTTCGTCATCCATGCGAGACAAAGGAAAGTTCCGATCGACTGACTCAAGTTCCATAGTAATTACCGCTAGGAACAATAAAAATCCCAATAGTGAGAGAGTCCCAATAGGACGAATTAATAAGACTAACGCTACCTGTTATTCATGCGGAATTCAAGGACACTACGCTAGTGAGTGTCCCACTAAGAGTAAACCACTGGCACTAGTAGATACCACGTCTGACCCTGCTGAGATCGTTTATGAAGCCGGTACTGAGTCTGACGCCGAGCCGAGTGATATTGACGACGACTCGATTATGATGGTTATGAGATGTATTCTGAATACACCGCGAGCGACGGACGATTACAATCGGGCGAATATCTTCTCGGTAAATTTTAAGAACAGTGACAAGTGGTGTAAGTTAATAATCGATAGCGGTAGTTGTATGAACGTCGTCTCGGAGAATGCCATCACTCGAATGCACTTAGTCACTGAGCCGCATCCACATCCGTATAAGATAGCATGGGTGAACAAAACGTCCATCGCAGTTTCTAAGCGATGCTTGGTACCGCTTACGGTGAAGAACTACGTCGATAAGGTGTGGTGTGATGTCATCCCTATGGATGTCTGTCACGTTCTACTAGGACGTCCATGGCTTTATGATTATGACGTGACCCATTTTGGCAAAGCCAACACCTACGAGTTCAAGTTCAATGGTAAGACCATTGTTTTGAAACACACACCACCTAAGGACCCGTCGATTGCGTCCAAGGACACAGTGGTCCCTGCGGAAAGGAAAACGATAAGTCTTATAAGTAGGAAGGAGTTAGAACGTGAGACCTTTCTCGATGGCGTCATATATGCGTTAGTATGTCTACAAGTACAGGAAGATTCACCATCTTTAGAGAACATACCGTTATCTCTGTGCACATTATTTGAAGAATATAAGGACGTCTATCCGGTAGATTTACCTTCCAAGTTGCCACCAATCAGGGATATTCAACATGAAATTGACTTCGTCCCGGGCTCGTCCTTGCCTAACCTACCCCATTACCGACTTAATCCATCCGCACATAATGAACTACAAATGTTAATTTCTGATTTATTAGCTAAAGGATTTATACGTCATAGTAAAAGCCCTTGTGTCGTCCCTGCCTTGTTGGTCCCGAAGAAAGATAAGTCTTGGAGGTTGTGTGTAGACTACCGGGCCATCAATAAAATAACTGTCAAGTATAGGTTTCCCATCCCCCGTTTGGATGATCTATTGGATATGTTGTCCGGTGCCACCGTGTTCTCAAAATTGGATTTAAAGAGTGGTTACCACCTAATAAGGATTCGGGAGGGAGACGAATGGAAAACGGCCTTTAAATCTAAGGACGGGCTTTACGAGTGGTTAGTGCTAGGAGAGGGACTCACTGATGTAGGCTTCTACCGCGGACACTAAATGGGTTACGGGAATGAAACGAACGCCACACTCAATCCACAATCTCTCACGCACTAGATTAAACCGCAGCGCACTCGCAAACGTTTTACCACAGTTCACCAACGTACGGTAGCCACTCCGCGGGAAGGTCAAACGAACGGCTATAGGCCGACGTTCTCCCAAGCTAAAAGGACCAATGTTGGGTCCGACCGAGCGAAAGTTGTACCAAAGGAGGTCTACCCAAAATGCGATCGAAAAACGGTAGATCTCCCCCAACAAAAAAAATACGGGGTTCGTCAAACCCTTTCGGAAATATCGCGATTAAGGTTGATGCAAATCCAAATGGAAAACCACGAAGAATCTAACGATTCAAACCCAACGCAAAAATCTTTCCGACCACTAGAATATCAAGAGGGAAACACACATGAGTGGAGAGGATCGTTACCCAAGTCGGAATAGATGATTCCGACTACCTTTGAAGGGTCGCTCTTCCGCGGATCCACCGGAGTCGCGCCGGATGGAGAGATAGATCGTCCGCCTTGGCCGCTTCACGCCAAAGTTCAGATTTTCGCCGTAGAAGGAGGCCTTTCCGGTCAAAGCTTCGAGTGGAGGGGCTGTCGGGTTCCCTTCAAATGGGCTGCTCGGTGGAGGTGGTAGGTGGCCGGCCGGTTATGGAGGGTGGAGTTCGGGATAATGAGGGTATGTGGTGGTGGGGTCTTGGATGAGGGAGATGTGTGGGCTGGCCGAAACTTCTAGAGGGAGAGTGGGAGATGAGGGTGGCAGCTTGTGGAAGAGGGGGAAGTGAAGGTGCTGGCTGAACTTTTAGAGAGAGAGAGAGGGAGTGGGGGTGGCGGCTAGGAGATGTAGAGAGAGAGGGAGAGAAGGCTTAGAAATGAAAGACTTAGGGTTTTATTTTCTCATTCAACTTAAGTTAAACCAAACATACATGCCTATATATAGGCTTAAAAATAAGTCTAGGCTATATGTAGCCCAAAATAAAAATAAAAATAACACACAAAATGGCTACATGCAGCCCTCAAAACAATATCCCAAATAAAATAGCATAATGAAAATAAGATAAATCTAAAGATAAATTTAACTATATATTTGTCTTGCGCCGAGGGCGGAAATTGTAGCGCCGCTCCATACGAACACCTCGGCGACGCGAGTCCTTTGTTGGAGACGAAGGAGGGTCTTCCGTTAGCGTGCCGTCATCAACCACTTGGGGGCCGTCGTCAACTTGGGGGCCGTCGTCAACTTGGGGGCCGTCGTCGCCACCAATCCTCCCCCGCTTGAAAGGACTCATCACTGATGAGTTGTCTTGAAGATACCGTCGGAGAAGAACACCATCCAAGAGAGCCACTTCCGCTTCTAGGAGCCAAGAGTCATCAGAGGCGGGGCGATCACGCCAACGGATCAAGTAGCGGCGCACATCGCCATCAGCAGTGGGAAACACGTCATCCTGGAGAATCCTGTCGGGCAAAAATGCGGTCCTGGCAAACCTGGGAAAAGCATTAGGCAGCAACGGGGGAAAATCTATATCATCAACATGTAGCGTACCTCCGTTGGAGACCGACGGAGAGAGCGATCCCTTACCCCCCTCAACCTCATACCCATGAGAATCTATAGTGGAACTAAACAGAGAGGAAGATAGTTCTAGTGGCGGAGCAATATATGACGTTAAATCCGAAACATTAAAAACAGGGGAAATACCCCAATCAGTGGGCAATTCCAAAAGAAAAGCATTTTCTCCCAACCGTTTTAAAATCCGAAAAGGGCCAGCTCGCCGATCCGCTAACTTTTTTAAGGTGCCCGTAGGCAACCGTTCAGGGATGAGACGTACCATTACTAAATCGCCCACTTTCAAAGGAGACACTCTCTTATGTGCGTTGGCATGAACTTGATAAGACGCGTATTGAGTGGTAAGCGTTTCATTTATGCGTTTGTGAAGATCATGGATGTGAGAGGCAAAGTCCTGTGTAAATTGACTTGACTTAAACGATGGCGGTAACGGAAGCAAGTCAAGGGGCACGAGAGCTTTATAACCGTTCACGATCTCATTCGGGGACAAACCCGTGGACCTATTTTTGGAATTATTATATGCTAATTGAGCATGAGGGAGGATAAGGTCTCATGTACCCTTGTGGTCTCCCACAAGGCATCGAAGCAAACTACCTCAACTTCTGATCACAACTTCTGTTTGCCCATCCGTCTGCGGATGGTACGCGGAAGAGAATAGAAGTTCGGTGCCCATAATCCTCCACAGGGTCTTCCAAAAATAACTAGTAAATTTCACATCCCTATCAGTAACTATAGACTTCGGAACTCCTCGATGGCCTACCACCTCTTTAAAATATAAATGTGCGACGTGTGACGCGTCGTTGGTTTTATTGCACGCGATAAAATAAGCCATTTTAGAGAAACGATCGACAACAACTAAGATAGAGTCGCGACGTCGAAATGTGATTGGGAGGCCGAGAATGAAGTCCATGCTAACGTCTTCCCAAGGAATAGACGGAATCGGAAGAGGGGTATAAAGCCCCGCATTAGTTTTGTTCCCCTTAGCCAGTTGGCACGCCCGACAACTACCCACGATCTTACTAACCATGGCCTTAAGACTGGGCCAATAAAACTTGTCTTCAACTAACGTGATCGTCTTGTCACGGCCAAAGTGTCCCCCTAACCCTCCACCATGCAATTCCCACACTATGAAGTGGCGTAGGGAGGAACGGGGGGATGCAAAGCTTCGAATGGTTAAATAAGTAGCCGTCCTGAATGTAAAAAGAAGTAATGGTCGTCGGCGAGTCATCTTGGGTGGCGAAATAGATATCCTTAAAATCTGGGCAGTGGACGTACTCGTCCTTAATCCTATCAAAGCCAATCACTTTTACTTCTAGCGTGGAGAGCAATAACGAAACACGACTAAGGGCGTCGGCTACGCGGTTGAGAGTCCCCTTGAGGTATTTGATAATGAAAGTGTACTCCTGTAGATAGGAGACCCATTTGGCATGTCTAGGACTAACCTTAGTTTGAGAGTTAAGAAACCTTAGCGCTTCATGATCGGATAAGATGACAAACTCCTTAGGAAGTAAATAATGCCGCCAATGTTGGAGGCATCGAATGACCGCGTAAAACTCCCGATCATAATTGGAATAATTCAATTTTGGACCTGCTAGTTTCTCACTGAAATACCCCACAGGATGGCATTCCTGACTCAACACTCCACCAATTCCCACTCCAGACGCATCACATGACAACTCGAAAACCTTGGTAAAATCCGGTAGCCGCAAAAGGGGGGCTTCCGACAAGCGCGATTTAATTAATTGGAACGCCGCAGCGGCTGAGTTCGTCCATGTAAATTCACCCTTTTTCATGCACTCGGTAATAGGGGCCATAATACTACTAAAATCCTTAATAAATCGCTGATAAAATGTAGCGAGCCCGTGAAAACTCCTAACATCCCGAATGTTGGCGGGCTCGGGCCAATCTCTAATGGCTTACACTTTCTTGGGGTCTACGTGTATCCCCTTCGAACTCACAATATAACCGAGGAACTCAACCGATGTCACATGGAAGGTACACTTCTTAATGTTCACGAATAATTTTTCCGATCACAGCGTGGTAAGGATGGTCTGTAAATATGACTCATGATCAATCGTGGAGGTGCTAAATACCAAAATATCGTCAAAATATACCACGATGAATTTTCCCATATAGGGTTGGAAGACGTGGGTCATCATCCTTGAAAACGTGCTCGGCGCATTGGAAAGTCCAAACGGCATAACTAACCACTCGTAGAGCCCTTCCTTAGACTTAAAGGCGGTTTTCCACTCGTCACCTTCCCTAATTCGGATCTGATGGTAGCCACTCTTAAGATCCAATTTCGAAAAAATCGTGGCACCGGCTAACATGTCCAATAAATCATCCAAGCGTGGGATGGGAAAGCGATATTTAATAGAGATTTTATTAATGGCTCTACTATCCACACACATCCTCCAAGAGTCGTCCTTCTTGGGGGCAAGTAAGACGGGCACGGCACATGGGCTCTTGCTGTGGCGGATAAAACCCTTTCGCAATAAATCCGAGATCTGGGTTTGCAACTCTAAGTGCGCGGAGGGGTTTAGCCGATAATGTGGGAGGTTGGGCAATGAAGAGCCCGGAATGAAATCAATGGCATGTTGGATTTCCCGCAACGGGGGTAATTCAGCCGTTAGCTCTTCCGGGTACACGTCTACAAACTCTTCTAGGAGTTTTCTCAACGCCGACGGCAAGTTCTCAAAAGGGGCTGCGTCTTCCTTAACTTGTAGGCACACTAAGGCATAGAGGACCCCATCTACGAAGGTAGTACGCTTCAATTCTTTCCTTCCTATCAGTCTTAACGTCTTCTTCTCGACCGGGACGACCGTATCCTTTGAGGGGGCCGAAGGATCTTTTGGCGGGGCGGGTTTTAAGAGTATGGTTCTGCCATTAAATTTAAACTCGTAAGTGTTGGCCCGACCAAAGTGGGTGACGTCATGATCGTACAACCAAGGGCGACCCAACAAGACATGACACACATCTATAGGGATGACGTCACACCAAATCTGCTCAGAATAAGCTTTGATGGTAAGGGGTACCAAGCATCGCTTCGTCACGGGGAGGGACGACTTGTCTACCCATGCCACTTTATAAGGGTGAGGGTGTGGCTCGGCAACAAGAGACATTCGTCTCACCGCGGCTTCAGAAATTACGTTCATGCAACTACCGCTATCGATGATCAACCTACACCATTTTTCACCACTCTTAAAATTCAACGTGAAAATGTTCATCCTATTCCAATCGTCTAACGCTCGAGGGGTCGCCAGGATACACCTCATAACCATCATACGGGGGTCATCCTCCATATCACTAGGCACTCCGTCCGACTCGCTCTCTTCGCCCGCCTCGTAAGTAATGTCGTCGGCCCCACCGGCGGAATCTAACAGGGCTAATGGTCTGGGTGTAGTAGGACAATCACTAGCATAGTGCCCTTGGATCCCGCAAGCGTAACAGGTGACATTCGTTCTGTTGACCCGACCCAACGGGACTCTCTCACCAGAGGGGTTTCTATCATTCCTAGTCGTTACGACTATGGAGGTCGAGTCGGGGGACTGATACTTTCCTTTAGCCTTATAGGTGGCGGTGGGAGGCGGCCCTAAAATGGACTTCCCCTTTTGGAACGAGCGAGACTTGCCCTTAAGCGCGTTGTGCTGCTCAATATCTAAGGCAGCGTTGAAAGTGGTGTGCAAATCGGTGTGACCATAACGCAGAAGCTTTCCTTGGATATCGGGGTTTAGTCCGTTACGGAACCTGGAGAGGGTGACCTCGGGCATCTCTTTCACGTCACACCTAACCATCATGTCTTTCAGCAAACTCATATACTCAGACACCGACCTAGTCCCTTGCTTAAGGGTGGCTAAATCATCGAACATTTGTGTTCGATGGTAAGTAGGGACGTACTGTTCCGTTAGCCTAGCCTTCATTGCATTCCAGCCTATGGGCAACGCTCCGTTCTCGACCCTCATACGCCGCTCCTCATTCAACCAAAATATTTTGGCGCGCCCTAGCAACTTCATTCTCGCTACTCGCACCTTATCCGCATCGTTCAGGGTATACCACTCGAAATAACATTCGATCTCCATGATCCAGTCCTGGAAGACTTGGGGATCTCCTAAACCGTCGTAGGATGGTGGCTTGACTCGGACGGCCCGAGTAAGGTCAAACTCGTACGGTGCTCGTGGGGCGTTCTCATTAGGGGGTGGGGGTAAGGGTTGTGATGCTCTCCCACCCGTGGGTGACCGGGTTGATTACGGGGTGCCCCGTGTGGTAACCCCAATCCGTGAAGTGCTTCCCTAATGGCTGTCAACTGCTCCGTGAAATCCTGACGGAGCTCCTCAATCTCCGTGAGGGGACGCCCCTCACCCCGGTCATCATCCATATTAGACGACGATGGAGGATATTCCGTACCTAGCCTAGTACGCATGCAAATGGAAGACAACAGATTTCAGACAGAAGGAATTAATCCCGCTTAACGACTATAGGAAAATAAATTTTTTTTTTATTTTCTTGCAGGAAATAAAAAGAGGATTATTAAAAAATTTACTTTGATTTTTTTGGCTGAAAAATAAGAAAACTACGCCGCTATTGCCAGACCAAAGATAATTTTTTTTTGTGACAACTAACGCGCAAACACAAGTGCAGGTTAACGTGCTAAAAGAGGGGAGAGTGCCAATTAAAAAATTGACAAGAACCTCCCTCTGATACCAAAATTTGATGTAGGCTTCTACCGCGGACACTAAATAGGTTACGGGACTGAAACGAACGCCACACTCAATCCACAATCTCTCACGCACTAGATTCAACTGCAGCGCACTCGCAAACGTTTTACCACAGTTCACCAACGTACGGTAGCCACTCCGCGGGAAGGTCAAACGAACGGCTATAGGCCGACGTTCTCCCAAGCTAAAAGGACCAATGTTGGGTCCGACCGAGCGAAAGTTGTACCAAAGGAGGTCTACCCAAAATGCGACCGAAAAACGGTAGATCTCCCCCAACAAAAAAAATACGGGGTTCGCCAAATCCTTTCGGAAATATCGCGATTAAGGTTGATGCAAATCCAAAAGGAAAACCACGAAGAATCTAACGATTCAAACCCAACGCAAAAATCTTTCCGACAACTAAAATATCAAGAGGGAAACACACGTGAGTGGAGAGGATCGTTACCCAAGTCGGAATAGATGATTCTGACTACCTTTGAAGAGTCGCTCTTCCGCAGATCCACCGGAGTCGCGCCGGATGGAGAGATAGATCGTCCGCCTTGGCCGCTTCACGCCAAAGTTCAGTTTTTCGCCGTAGAAGGAGGCCTTTCCGGTCAAAGCTTCGCGTGGAGGGGATGCCGGGTTCCCTTCAAAGGGGCTGCTCGGTGGAGGTGGTAGGTGGCCGGCCGGTTATAGAGGGTGGAGTTCGGGATAATGAGGGTATGTGGTGGTGGGGTCTTGGATGAGGGAGATGTGTGGGCTGGCCGAAACTTCTAGAGGGAGAGTGGGAGATGAGGGTGGCAGCTTGTGGAAGAGGGGGAAGTGAAGGTGCTGGCCGAAATTTTAGAGAGAGAGAGAGAGGGAGTGGGGGTGGCGGCTAGGAGATGTAGAGAGAGAGGGAGAGAAGGCTTAGAAATGAAAGAATTAGGGTTTTCTTTTCTCATTCAACTTAAGTTAAACCAAACATACATGTCTATATATTGGCTTAAAAATAAGTCTAGGCTATATGTAGCCCAAAATAAAAATAAAAACAACACACAAAATGACTACATGCAGCACTCAAAACAATATCCCAAATAAAATAGCATAATGAAAATAAGATAAATCTAAAGATAAATTTAACTATATATTTGTCTTGCGCCGAGGGCGGAAATTGTAGCGCCGCTCCATACGAACACCTCGGCGACGCGAGTCCTTTGTTGGAGACGAAGGAGGGTCTTCCGTTAGCGTGCCGTCATCAACCACTTGGGGGCCGTCGTCAACTTGGGGGCCGTCGTCAACTTGGGGGCCGTCGTAAACTTGGGGGCCGTCGTCGCCACCACTCACCAATGGACCAAGTACTTTCTCACAATTAATGACTCAAGTATTTAAGCCATACATGGTAAAATTTGTCGTAGTCTATTTCGATGATATTTTGGTGTTTAGTACCTCGCCGATCGATCATGAAACTCATTTGCGGACAATCCTTACTACCTTGTGCCAAGAGAACTTATATATTAATTTTAAGAAGTGCGCATTCGGTGTGACTTCCATAAAATTTTTAGGATACATAGTGAACGTTGAGGGTATACATGTTGACCCTAAGAAGGTCCAGGTAATTAGAGAGTGGCCGGAACCGCAAAATATTCGGGAAGTTAGGAGTTTTCATGGATTGGCCACGTTTTATCGACGATTCATTCGCAATTTTAGTAGTATCATGGCACCCATCACTGAGTGTATGAAGAAGGGTGATTTTATTTGGACCAAATCGGCCGCTAGCGCATTTCAAATGATTAAGGATCGGATGTCCGAAGCCCCCCTACTACGGTTGCCGGATTTTAGTAAAGTGTTTGAATTATCATGCGACGCTTCGGGGATAGGAATTGGTGGAGTGTTAAGTCAAGAGGGACATCCGGTCGGATACTTTAGCGAGAAACTTGCGGGCCCAAAATTAAATTACTCTAATTATGATCGTGAGTTTTATGCCGTGATACGTTGTCTCCAACATTGGCGCCACTATCTCATACCGAAAGAATTTGTAATCCTCTCGGATCATGAGGCGCTAAAATTTGTAAACTCTCAAGGTAAAATCTGCCCTCGGCACGCCAAATGGGTCTCCTATCTTCAGGAGTACACATTCATTATTAAGCACCTTAAGGGTACGTTAAATCGAGTGGCGGACACCCTTAGTCGTGTCACCCGATTGTTATCTACTATGGAGGTGACGGTAATAGGATTTGAACACATTAAGGACGAGTATGTCCTATGCCCGGATTTTAAGGATATTTACTTAGCCGCTCAGGAACAGGCCCCCTCTACTATTTCAGCCTACTACATTCGTGACGGTTATTTATTCAAGCACACGCAATTGTGTATTCCCCGCTCTTCCCTACGCCATTTTATTATATGGGAGTTACATAGTGGAGGTTTAGGTGGACACTTCGGTCGCGATAAAACGATCACGCTTGTGGAGGATAAATTCTTTTGGCCGGGTCTCAAGCCAATGGTCAATAAAATCGTAGGGAGTTGTCGCGTATGTCAATTAACTAAGGGTAACAAGACCAATGCGGGCCTTTACACACCCCTTCCGATTCCCTCTGCCCCATGGGTGGATGTTAGCATGGACTTCGTATTGGGCCTCCCACTGACATTTCGGCGTCACGATTCCATCTTGGTCGTAGTGGACCGATTCTCTAAAATGGCTTATTTTATCTCTTGTCATAGCACCAACGATGCTTCCCATGTCGCTAAGTTGTATTTTAAGGAGGTCGTAGCACATCGAGGTGTTCCCAAAACCATCGTGACCTATAGATATGTTAAGTTTACTAGCTACTTTTGGAAGACACTGTGGAAGTTGTTGGGCACAAGGCTTATGTTTTCGTCGGCCTACCACCCCCAAACGGATGGGCAAACGGAAGTTGTTAACCGTAGTTTGGGAGGATTACTTCGTTGCTTGGTGGGCGATCATAAGGGTACATGGGATCTTATTCTCCCCCACGCTCAGTTAACCTATAATAATTCTAAGAATAGGTCCACCGGGTTATCGCCAAATGAGATAGTGCATGGATATAAGGCGCTCGTGCCTCTTGATTTGATTCTGTTACCACCATCATTTAAATCAAGTCAATTTGCACAGGACTTCACCTCGCACGTTCACACTCTCCATGAGCACATTGACAAGACGTTAGCTAAACAATATGTTATTTATCAATCGAATGCTAACATACATAAGCGAGCAGTCCCCTTAAAGATTGGTGATTTGGTAATGGTACGTCTTATCCCTGAACGGTTGCCCTCGGGCACCATAAAAAACTTAGCGAATAAGAGAGCCGGTCCTTTTCGGGTTTTGAAGAAGCTAGGTGAAAATGCATATTTATTACAGTTACCCGCTGAGTGGGGAATCTCCCCTGTTTTTAACATTTCGGAATTAACGCTTTATGTCGCTCCACCACCTGAATTGTCAGTCTCTCTGTTTCATATTTCCACTATACCGTCTAAAGGGGTGGGGGTGCGAATATTTATGTACCGCTCTCCCTTTCGGATTCTTCGGGAGGTACGTTGTCTATTTGTACAACCCCGTGTTCGGCGAGCGGGTCCCGCCAGGGAGGTCGAGCAGGCCTAGCCCCGCGACCCGCACCCAAGCAGCAAGCAGATATACGGCAGGGGGGCTGGCCCGCTCCCGCCCATTTCAGGCGAGCGAGCCGGGCGAGACGGTTCCCCTACTCCCCCGCTCGCGCAGAGAATCGCTTACCAAAGCGGGGGGTGCTCTTCGTCGCACCAGTACGAGCGGATGGGTTCGGCGACCCGCGACTAGCGAGACGATCGGGGGGGTCGCGATGGCCGCCGGCCAGCCCCTACACGCGACCTGGTCGCCTGTCCGCCCCGGCAGAAGACAGGCAGGTTGCGGCGGTCCGGCTCACGCTCGCCCAGGAAGAATAGGCGGACCGCTAGATCCAGGTCGTGCCCGCCTCCCGCGGAGGGGGATTGGAGGCGAGCTGACTCCCCAGGGGTGCGAATAGCCCCTCAGAACGGCGGAGCCACGCTGTTGGCAGACCAGGTTGGACTGCGTATAGCTACTCAGGACAGCGGAGTTTGGCTGTTGGCAGACCCAACCAGGGGCTTTTTGGTATTTTCAGGTCAGCTCTTTTGGTTATTGGCAGTTCAGATTCCGAAAAACTATAAATAAGACCCAAGGGGTACCTCAGAGGACACGCTGGGAGTACCTCCTTACTCTCGTTTTCAAGTGCTCTCTGAGGGTACCTTAGCTCGGCTTCTGGCTAAGGAGGGGAAGTGCTCAGAGATCTTCCGGGTTTGTGGTGGGACCTCCCTGCCGAGCCCTTGGGTCTGTTTCTTCTTGTCTTCTTCGTTGTTTTTCTTGCAGGAGAAAAGTAGGCGCGAGACCACCCCTTCCCCAAGGGTCGAATTCCACAAGAGGCCGGATTCCGGTTTCAACATTTTGGTGCGGTGAGCGTGGACAGTGGTCAGTGCAGAAAAGCTTCGGCGAGCTCAATGACGGGAGGACAAGGATCTGACAGGCAGGACTCACCAGCCCCCCCCCCCCCCCCCCCGCCTCTCGCAACGGTGGGGATGTTGGAGGACTTCAGGAACAAGGTGCTGGGCCTCGTCAAGTTCGCACTCGGCGCGCGGGCCGAGTACTCGACTCCGGCAGCCCAGATCGCGGCCGCCCCCTCTTTGGGCGAGGACGCCCCTGGCCGGCGAGCTTGGAAGGAAGTGGCCGAGGAAGGCCGAGGGTGCGAGCTCCCGGGGCGCGAGCTTTTCCCCAGCTCGGCAAGCCGAGGCAGGTTCGGCGAGTTGGGCTCGCGAGACTCGCCGGCTCGCCCAGCGGGGGGGAGTCCCTTCAGCGAGCTGGTCTCCTCAGCTCCCGTCCCAGATGGGTTCAGGGAACCCGAGATGTCTTACTACACTGGGAAGGGAGACCCGGTCCAGCATGTCCAATGGTTCGAGGATGTGGTCTCCATCCGACAGATGTCGGACGGATTCAAATGCCGACTCTTCGCCATCACCCTCTGGGAGAAGGCGAGGGAGTGGTTCCACCAGCTGCCGGCTAATTCCATCAACTGCTTCGAGGACTTGCGCCGAGGGTTCATGCTGAGGTTCACTACTTCGAAGAAGAGGAAGAAGGAATCTGAGTCTTTATTCCACATTAAGCAAGGAGTGAACGAGACGTTGGGGAGCTACATGGACCGATTCCAGGAGGAAGTTACCCAGGTCCAGGAGATGTCGGGCCATAGTCTGATGATGGCCTTTACCCTAGGCCTGCAGCAGGGGTTCTTCTACATGGAGCTGAAGAGAGTTCCCCCTCTCTCCTACGAAGAGTTGATGGAGAGGGCGGCGAGAGAAGTCGACGGGGAGGCGTCGAACCCGGAGTTTGCGAGAAAGCTAGCCAGGTGGGCCACGGAGGAAGATAAAGAGTCGAGAGGAGGAAAGGCACAGGAGGAGAGAAGGGGAGAGCCTAGGCAAAGGGAGCAAAGGCAGCTCCAGTGGCAACAACAGCCGAGGTGGGGCACCAGGAGCCCGACCGTCGGCTAGGCTGGAGACTTGAGTGGCAGGGGCAAGGGCCACCAAGAGGATACTACGGAAGGGGTCACCATCAGGGGAGGCAAGAGCAGTTCCATCTTCCGGGCTGGAGGCAGGGCCAGAGGCCCCGGCTCCCCGATCAGGAGGAGGCCATGGCCATAGCTTTGGGAGCAAGGAGGGGTATCATGAGGAGGAGGAGAAGGGAGGTCAGGGTGGAACTGCCCTATTGTGACTTCCATCAGGAAGAGGGGCACGCAACAGCTACATGCCCGGAATTCTTGGAGATGAGAGGGAATAGGGAGTGGCAGCAGCAGCAGGAGGCGCGGCAAGAAGTGAGGATCGAGGAGGTCCTGCCTCGGGCGGAGGAGGATCGTTGTGAAGACCGGGTGGATGTTGGGACCCGAGGAGGGATCGGAGTGATCCACGGGGGAGTGGGGATCGACGCTTCCCGCAAGGCAAGCCTCCACACCATGTACCGGCGGAGCGTCGCCTCTACATCCCAAACCCCACCGCCGGAGGAGAGGATCACCTTCTCTAGGAGTGATATACCAGACCACGAGGATCCGTTCTTTTATGCGCTGGTCATCAAGGCCGCCATCGAGAATTTCACTGTCTCTCGGATCCTCGTGGACAATGGGAGCTCCGTCAATGTCGTCTTCAAAAAGGCGTTTGACGCGATGAAGGTGGAGGCTAAGAGGGTGCTGGCCTCAGACGGGCCCTTGTTCGGGTTCTCAGGAGAAAGGAAGGAAGTAGAGGGAGGAGTTGGCCTCCATGTCATCTTGGGCGGGCAGTCCCGAAACTGCAAGTTCGTCATTGTGGACGCCCCCAGCAGCTACAACGCCATCTTCGGGAATCCTCTCATCAGCTCCTTCCGCTGCGTCACCTCGTCTTTCCATCAGTGTTTGAAGTTCAACGCTGAGGGGGTCCAGGTCAGGGTCAGGGGGGACCCAAAGGTGGCGCGGGAGTGTTATGTCACTACGGTGAACACCATCTCTTGGCAGGAGGGAGCCGAATAGATGGGACGGAGGATGGAGGAGGTCGAGCAGGAGGCAGGAGGGGAGGAGCCAGAAGTGAAGGACCACGCAGGAGAGGCGGCAGGAGGAGATCTGGGGGACGTGACTGAAGTGAGGGGCGCGGGAGAAGAGATGGAGGTAGAGGTCCCCATTCCAGAGGAAGGGGATGCCGAAGGATGGGGGGAGCGGTCCAGGATGGAGGCAGCAGAGGAGGTGGTGGAACTGGAGGTGCTCACCCGGGGAGGTAGGATGGAGAAGGTTCGTGTCAGCGGAGGGCTGACCCCGGAGGACCAAGGCAGGATGCTGGAGTGCATCCAGAAGAACGTGGACATCTTCACCTGGAACGCCGCGGAGATGCCGGGGGTTGACGCGGATGTGGCCTGCCACCGCCTCAACCCGGATCCGGGAACACGCCCCGTTCAGTAGAAAAAGAGGTCCACGGCGGACAAGCTGGCGGAGCCCATCAGGGAGGAGGTGGCAAAGCTTCTCAAGGCTGGCTTCGTGTCCGAGATTCAGTACCCCGGCTGGGTCTCCAACGTTGTGATGGTTAAAAAAGGAGACGGCCGATGGCGATTGTGTATCGATTTTTCCTTACTTAATAAAGCTTGTCCTAATGACTGTTATCCTTTGCCTTGGATCGACGCGCTGGTTGACTCAGCCGTCGGCTTTTCTGTAATGAGTTTTTTAGATGCCTTTTCAGGTTACCATCAGATCAGGATGCACCCCCCAGACATCAAGGATGTCTCGTTCATCACAGGGGATGGATGCTACTGCTACAAGATGATGTCGTTCGGACTGAAGAATGCTGGGGCCACCTACCAAAAAATGATGGATAGGGTCTTCAAAGAGCAGAGGGGGAGGAACTTGGAGGTGTATGTGGACGACCTCATGATCAAAAGTCGTGATGTGGACTCCCACCTCGGGGACCTGGAGGAGACCTTCGCCACCCTGCGCAGATACAAGATGCGGTTGAATCCCCTGAAATGTGTCTTCGGGGCCAGCCGGGGAAAGTTCTTGGGGCACCTCCTCACTCCCGCAGGGGTCGAGCCGAATCCGGACAAGGACAAGGCTATCTTAGAGCTGGGGTCCCCGCGGAATGCGAAGGAGGTCCAACGGTTGACGGGGAAGCTAGCAAGGCTGAGTCGTTTCCTTTCTCGGGCAGGGGAGAAGTGCTCCCCCTTCTTCAAAACACTGAGGGGTGGTCAGAGGTTTGAATGGACCAAGGAATGCGAGGAGGTGTTCCAGGCCCTCAAGGCGCAGTTGACATAGGCTCCGCTGCTCCAAGGGCCGAAGGAGGGGGAGGATTTGTTCTTATATCTCGGGGTCGGGGCAGAGGCTCTGAGCTCCATCTTGGTTCGAGAAGAGGGAAAGACACAGCTCCCTATCTATTACGTCAGCCGGGTCCTGAGGAAGGCCGAGCTCCGGTATCCGATCTTGGAGAAGCTTGCATTCGCCCTAATCATCTCGGCTCGGCGGCTGCAACCTTACTTCCAGGCGCACTCAATCCGAGTGGTGACCGACCATCCCCTCCGCAACATCTTCGAGGGGGTGGAGCATTCAGGCCGGCTGGCTAAATGGTCGGTGGAGCTGAGCGAGTTCGATGTCTCCTTCGTTCTGCGGCTCTCGATCAAGGCTCAGGCGATGGCCGACTTCCTGGCCGACTACGTGGTGGAAGTAGCGGAGGAAGAGCTCACCCGCCCGACTCCTTGGAAAGTGAGAGTGGATGGAGCCTCAGGGAGGCATTCCCTTGGAGTGGGGGTGGTCCTAGAAAGCCCTCAAGGGACTCGGATTGAGCAGACGGTGGTGGTGCACTTTCCCATTACCAACAACCAGGCTGAGTACGAGGCCGTGATAGCAGGGCTGCCCCTAGCCAGGGAGCTGGGGGTGCTGGATGTGGAGGTCCTAATTGACTCCATGGTGGTGACTTCCCAGATCAACGGGGAGTTCGAAGCAAGGGAACCCACCCAGAAGTCATACTTGGCCAAAGTGAAGGGGGTCATAGGCACCTTCCAGACCTTCTCCATCTGACACGTGCCAAGAGGAGAGAATGAACAGGCCGACCAGCTAGTAAAGCATGGCCCCCGGGCGGGGGGCACCATCACCGACCTGTTCTGCCCCTCCATCGAAGAAGGGGAGCTCATGGAAATCGACGAGCAAGCTTCGTGGATGGATCCAGTAGTATTTTTCCTCTCCACGGGAGAATATCCGGAGGGGTTAGACAGGAAGAAGCTGAGGCACAAGTCAGCTTACTACCTCCTTAGGGACGGGCAGCTATATAGGAAGACCCTCTCCGGGATGCTGGCCCGCTGCGTAGCCGAGGGCGAGGCGCAGAGGATCTTGGAGGAAGTCCACTCCGGGGAGTGCGGGAGTCATTCCGGGAGTCGGACCTTGGAGGGAAGGATAGTCAGGCAAGGGTATTTCTGGCCCACCCTGGGCCGAGACGTCCCGGAGTTCGCAAGAAGATGTCATAAGTGCCAGCTGTTCGCCCCTCTTCAGCTACAGCCGGCCCAACGACTCAAGAGTATCACGGCCCCCTGGCCCTTCGCAATCTGGGGAATGGATTTGGTTGGACCGTTCCCCCAGGCCAGCGGTCAGAGAAGGTTCCTCCTAGTGATGATCGACTATTTCTCGAAGTGGATGGAGGTGAAGGCACTGGCCAAGGTGACCTCCCAAGTGATCAGGAACTTTGTTTGGGGGGAGATCATCTGTCGCCATGGGCTGCCCCAGGCCATCGTCACAGACAATGGGCCCCAGTTCGCCAGTGCCGAGTTCACCAGCTTCTGCGAGCAGCTCGGAATCGACCTCAGGTTTGCCTCGGTCCACCACCCCGGGAGTAACGGGCAGGTGGAGGCCGCGAACAAGATCATCGTCAACCTCCTCAAGAAGAAAGTGGAAAATTTGAGGGGGAGCTGGGTAGAGCAGCTCCCCGCAGTTCTTTGGGCCCTAAGAACCACCCCTAACACGGCTACAGGGGAGACCCCCTTCAAGCTCTACCATGGGTGCGAGGCGGTGCTCCCTGTAGAATTTGAAGTCCAAACGCCGCGAGTCAAAGCGGCCAAAGAGGACCGAGAGGAATGGCGAGCCGAGAACGAGGAGGAGCTGAGACTCTCCCTTGACATGGTGGAAGAATTGAGGGACCTTTCGGCTGTCCAACAGGAGGAGGTAAAAAGAAGGATGGCCAAACATTTTGACAAGCATGTCAGGGTCAAGCAGTTCACAGAAGGAGACCTGGTGCTGAAGAAGGTAGACGCGGTAGGGAGGTCAGCGTCCGTAGGGAAGCTCAACCCCAGCTGGGAGGGGCTATTTATTATGAAGGAAGCTTTGAAGTCAGGGGGCTATCGGCTCCAAAATGTAGAGGGCGAGACCCTGAGTCTCACCTGGAGTGGAGACAACCTGAAAAGGTTTTTTCCCTAAACGCTTGTAAGCAACACTTTGATTGTAATGAATTCCTTTCCCCCCAGTATCGTCGTAGCTAGCCTGCATAAGAGAGATGGAATATGATTGGACCCCGAGAAGATCCCGCTGCCAGGCTCTCACCTAGCTGGCAGGGCCGGAAGTCACTCGGTGTCATCCTTGGCCTCGAGAAGATCCCGCTGCCAGGCTCTCACCTAGCTGGCAGGGTCATAAGTCACTCGATGGAGTATGTTTGGACCCCGAGAAGATCCCGCTGCCAGGCTCTCACCTAACTGGCAGGGTCGGAAGTCACTCGGTGTCATCCTTGGCCTCGAGAAGATCCCGCTGCCAGGCTCTCACCTAGCTAGCAGGGCCGGAAGTCACTCGATGGAGTATGTTTGGACCCCGAGAAGATCCCGCTGTCAGGCTGTCACCTAGCTGGCAGGGCCGGAAGTCACTCGGTGTCATTCCTTGGCCTCGAGAAGATCCCGCTGCCAGGCTCTCACCTAGCTGGAAGGGCCGGAAGTCACTCGATGGAATATGATTGGACCCCGAGAAGATCCCGCTACCAGGCTCTCATCTAGCTGGTAGGGCCGGAAGTCACTCGGTGTCATCCTTGGCCTCGAGAAGATCCCGCTGCCAGGCTCCCACCTAGCTGGCAGGGCCGGAAGTCACTTGATGGAATATGATTGGACCCCGAGAAGATCCCACTGCCAGGCTCTCACCTAGCTGGCAGGGCCGGAAGTCACTCGGTGTCATCCTTAGCCTCGAGAAGATCCCGCTGCCATGCTCCCACCTAGCTGGCAGGGCCGGAAGTCACTCGATGGAATATGTTTGGACCCCGAGAAGATCCCGCTGCCAGGCTCCCACCTAGCTGGCAGGTCCGGAAGTCACTCGGTGTCATCCTTGGCCTCGAGAAGATCCCGCTGTCAGGCTCCCACCTAGCTGACAGGGCCGGAAGTCACTCGACGGCAGCAGTTTGCGACCCAGAGCGAATCACGATGCAGGGCTCCCACCTAGCCGGCAAGGCCAAAAAAACTACTCAAATGGTGTTAATAATGGATTGTAATCGCGAAAATTAACCAAAGGGGGGGTCTGGCGCAACCGCCCAGCCCACAGATTGGCGACCGGGAGGAGGCGAGAACCCGGGCCCCGTCGCGAAGGGGTCGACCCTCCAGGGATCCGATGACTCGGGCAAACAGGGAAACCGCCTCGCCTCGCCTGGTCGGCGAGTGGCCTCGGCAGCAGAGGCCGTGCCGCTGATACAGGTCGCCCGTCGCGGGATGACCTGCCCGGTCCCCTATATGTCACAACCCGCATTTTCTCAACGATAAAATCGTATCAGAGCAAGAGAAAACACGTGCCGTGATGCCACGTTGTGTAGGGGATAACTGCACACGCTCAGGCAAAACTCCAGACCTTAGATTTAAGGAAAATCGTTGATTAATTATGAAAGAAAAGCAGTTGGGTTGATTGGTCGTATCCCTCGGCACGGTGGATCAGCTAGTCCACAATTAAAAGTATAAGTATACGCAGCAGAAAATAGTTTGGTTCAATTAAGTTGACACCCTAGTGAGCATAAGTGTCCCCGATGGGCAACTCATGGTATGCACGACTCTAAAGTGAATATAATAGATATAAAATGGTAGTCTTTTTTACGCTAAGGAAATATAGTGTCTTTGCTTTATAATTATGTTATGCATGATGTACATATAATAATGTTTTTAGGGTTTAAAATATCTAACATGAAACCTAACATAAATCCTTCCCAGAAGCAAGTAAACAACCACTAATAGGCAAAAACAGCAGTTTAAGTTCATACCCAGCATCGCAAGAAGCCACCAGCGGGCGCCAACAACCTGACACGAACCCACTGGTGAGTATGTATGTCTATACAGAAAAGTAAAGAGCTACCTCACAAAATCGGGATCAGCTGTCTCAGCTACCCAAGAGGCCACAAACCAGCCCCTCCAAAAGAACTAGCCGCTGAATCGGCTACAACCTGGACCTGAGGCATTCAAGAAAAGAACACCTCAGCAAGGAAATAATCAAAAGAGTAAGTAAAACATTCGAATTAAGAGCAAAAAGAAGGGTTTACCAACCCGGCAACAAACTGCTATAAGCAAAAGAAAGGAGATGACAATAAGAAAAGAGCACTGTCTAAAGCACAGCAAAGCACACCAAGTGCGAGCAATAAAAGCAACATGCTCAACGAAAGAGTCTAACATTCCTAATACGTGGGTAAGTGGCAGTGGTCAAAAACATGGATCTGAATACATAACCAAAATCAGATCAAACAAAAAGGGCTAAGGGGTCACCAGTGGCAGCTTTAGGGTCCCACACACCAACCCAAACCGGGGCAAAAAGGCGGTGGCCACAGCTCTCCACATCAAAATCCACCCCTCGAGAGGCCACTAAAACTCCACCACCTGCCACAACCCAAGAGTCGGCAAGCATAAATTAGCCGAACACCCAATGCCACCTCCTAAAGGAAGGGAAAAGTCACACTAACAATCCTAAGGTACACATGAACTCAAGACAGAAATGTCGAGCCCACTCGACGCAGCGTTGAGTAAGCTCCACTCACCTGACGCCTAAAAATACTTAGTCGCAAGTCCTACGCTGGGTGACGGCGTTGAGTGAGCTCGGATCACTCGATGCTATCAGCGCTTTCCACTTAGGGTAAACGTAAGTCTTGCTAAAATCGCAGCTTAAGCCCTCTCATGCGCGAAAACAGAGAGTTGGAGATTTAATCCCAACCCACCGTTCCGTCCTAACTACTCGGAGCTATCGCAACTAACCCTAAACAGTAACTAACAGTAACCTCACCCTAACTCTAGCTACCCACTGGACACTAAACCTCCGACAAAAAGAGAACATTGATTAAAATTCCAGAAAAAGAAATAAAGAATCAGCACTTGATTAAAAGCTTGATGTAATAACTCAACCTGCTGCCCTAGGGAGGAAAAAGACAAAGAGAACAGAGCTTATGCACAAGAAATAAAAACAGATCATGGGTTAGAAACAAATTTGGCAAGGGCAAGGGGCCACTTGCCTCTACCTCTTCGGAAAAACAAATAACAGCCGCACCACAGCTTGGCTCCGGCGGCAAGATCGACCACCTAGTAGACCAAAGTTGAAACTTGAGGAAGGAAAAGAAATCAGATGTTAACAAATTCCTGGAATTAAACCCTAACTCAAGAAAAACTTACATGGAAGGGAAGATCTATACGAGAGCAAGCCAAATCCGCTATCGCACGAGAAAACGAGCACTAACCCTCCCGAAATCGCCGTCCAGAACAACCACCGCCTCTTCTCAAAACCCTTCCACTGGGAGCTCTCCAGACTCGGGAACGATGAAAAACATGAGGAGGAAAAACGGTTCACGGCAACAAAAGATGATTCCCAGGAAAAGAGTACGGAACACGCCCAAGACACGCCCGTGACACGACCCGACACGCCCGTGTCACGGGGCATGTACTAACACACTCGATGAACGTCGATCTCCACTCGACGAAAACACGGGACACGCCCGCGACACGCCCGTGACACGGCCCGACACGCCCGTGTCACGGGGCGTGTACTCACACACCTACCCCACTCGACGACCGTCGATCTCAGCTCGACGAAACAGGTGACACGCCCTGTGACACGCCTGTGTCACAGGCCGTGTACCAACTCAACCACCACTCGACGATCGTGGAGCGCCGATCGTCGAACAAAGAGACACGCCCCGTGTCACGCCCGTGTCCGATGTGACACGCCCGTGACACGGCCGTGTTCTCACTAAAACACCGCCTGACGGCCATCGAGCGCAGCTCGACGAACCGAAGGGGGACACGCCTGTGACACGCCCGTGTCACGGCCGTGTTCCTACAAAAAAAAATCATCGACCAAAAATTCGTCGACCTGAGAAATGGGAGCTCTACCCGAGCACGACACGCCCTGGGTCACGGGCGTGACCCAGGCCGTGTCACCCAAACGTACACAGAAAAAGAAACCTGCTATCACCTAGCAAACAAGAGACAAGGCACCAACCTACAAGCTCAGCCACAACAGACCACGCACAGCACAGCAAACATTACAAACTTGCAGCTAACCAAAGATGAACGTCGAAACGACCTGAAAGCAAACGATCCCGGATCTCGACCAAAACCAAAACCAAAACAACGGTGAGGTCGAAGGCAACATCCGACGATCGCACACTCGGGCAACACCTCCCGAAGCCAAAACACAAGCATTTCCCTAAGAGGCCCAACCGAGTCACCAAAATAGACTCCAGCTAGCTGGGGAAACTTGCCAACTGGCTACAATCAGGCTACACAAGGAACCTACAGAGCTAGGACCGCTCTCTACAATGGCGAAGGGCCGGAAATGCGTCATCGTAACGCCAATCCAATATCCAACAAAAAAAAGAAAAAAACCGGGGGCGTTACAGCCACTCCCCCTAAAAGAAAGTTTCGCCTCGAAACTTTTACTCACAACACTCCTATGAAGGAGAGAGAAAGAGTCCAGGAAAAGACTATATAAACATAAATAAAACAGAACATACCAGGCACAAGCTCAGGGAAACAGATGAGGGTGAGCCTCCCTCGTAGCCGACTCCAACTCCCAAGTCGCGCTTTCTACATCCTGATTCCTCCATAAAACTTTAACCATCGGAATAGACTTCTTCCGCAGCGCACGAACCTGAGAATCCAGAATGCGGACAGGCACCTCCACAAAAGAAAGATTCGGCTCCAACTAAGGCACAGAATCCAAAATCTGCCTGTCATTCATCACACATTTCCGCAGCTGACTGACGTGGAAGACATTATGCACGTCAGGGAAATTTGCGGGCAAAGCCAGCCTATAAGCTGATATCCCAATCCGCTCAACAAACGGAAACGGCCCCACGAACCTCGGGTCCAACTTCCTGTTCTTGCCAAAACGCTTGACTCCGATCAACGGGGAGACCTTTAAGAACACTGAGTCCCCCACCAAAAATTCCAAATCCGATCTACGCCGATTGGCATTTTTCTCGTATCTCTCCTGGGCTATCCGAAGCTTTTCCCGTATAAGCTTTACAGCAGTTTCCATCTCCTCGAGTTCTTCTGGACCCAACAAAGGTCTCTCGCCAACCTCAGCCCAAAACAAGGGAGTCCTGCAGCGCCTCCCATACAAAGCTTCAAAAGGAGCCATTTGCAAGCTTTCTTGATAACTGTTGTTATATGCAAATTCCATAAGCCGCAACCGCTCATCCCACGCTCCTCCGTGGTCCAGAATATAGCATCGGATCATATCTTCCACAATCTGATTTACTCGCTCCGTCTGACCATTGGTCTGCGGATGATAAGCTGTGGAATATCTCAAATCTGTACCCAACCCTTCTTGAAGGCTCTTCCAAAAACGAGACGTAAACCTGGAGTCTCGATCCGATATGATACTCACGGGTACACCATGTAATCTGATAACCTCATCCAAGTACAGCTCGGCTATCTTCCTCATCGGATAATCGATCTTAAATGGTACGAAGTGAGCACTCTTCGTTAATCGGTCTACGATCACCCAAACTGAATCATGCCCTTTAGGAGATCTCGGTAAGCCTGTGATGAAATCCATCGAGATACTCTCCCACTTCCACATCGGAATCTCTAAGGGAGTTAGCTTGCCACCAGGCCTCCCATGGTCGGCCTTCACACGCCTGCAAGTGAAGCACTCAGAAACAAATTTGGCTATGTCCTTCTTCATCCCATACCACCAGGCAATCTGCTTTAAATCATGGTACATTTTGGTAGACCCTGGATGGTAGGCAACACTAGATCCGTGGGCTTCCCTGCACACCATACCCCGGATATCTCCAACTGCGGGAATGCAAAACCTGCCACGATACTTCAAGGTACCCGCATTATCTAAAGAGAAATCTGATAATTCACCTTTTTCAGCTCGAAGGTACAAATGCAAAAGATCGGGATCATCCTTCTGATGCAGTCGCGTAAGCGCAATCCACGAAGGTTCTGCCACTGCCAAGCTACTCTGCGAATCGCAGCTTCCCACAGAAATGTCCATCAAAAGGAACTCTTCTACTAGACGCTCGGCGGAGAGATTGAAAATCTTCCCTGACTTCCGACTCAGGGCATCGTCCACCACGTTCGCCTTACCCGGATGGTACTGAATTTCAACATCATAGTCGGCCACGTACTCCAACCACCGCCGCTGGCGCAGATTCAACTCTTTCTGAGTGAAGACATACTTCAAACTCTTATGATCAGTGAAAATCTTGCACTGCGCGCCATAAAGCAAATGCCTCCACAATTTCAACGCATAGATCACAGCTGCAAACTCCAGGTCATGCGTAGGGTAATTTCTCTCATGAGTCTTTAGCTGCCTCGACCCGTACGCAATCACCTTCCCGCCCTGCATCAATACGCAGCCCAGTCCGAAGTGCGACGCGTCCACATATATATCATACTCACTATCTTCAGTAGGCAAAGACAAAACTGGAGCTGAACATAACCTTCTTTTTAATTCCTCAAAAGCTTCCTCACACTTGCCATCCCATATGAAGGCTGCATTCTTCTGCGTCAACCTGGTCAACGGCGCAGACAAAGTGGAGAATCCCTCTACAAATCTTCTATAATATCCAGCCAAGCCCAAGAAGCTTCTGATCTCTTTGGGAGTAACAGGCCTCGCCCACTCCATAACAGCAGCGACCTTTTCTGGGTCCACCGATATTCCCTCCTTATTCACCACGTGGCCGAGAAAAGAAACTTGAGGCAACCAAAATTCGCATTTGCTCAGCTTGGCGTATATCTTGTGGTCTCTCAGAGTCGCCAAGACCAGACGCAAATGCCGATCATGCTCCTCCGCATTCTTAGAATACACCAAAACGTCATCTATAAAGACAATCACAAACTTATCCAGGAAGTCCTTGAAAACTCTGTTCATCAGATCCATAAAAGCTGAGGGCGCATTAGTCAAATCAAATGACATAACTAAAAACTCAAAATGCCCATGACGAGAGCGGAACGCCGTCCGCGGAACATCTGACTCCCGAATCCTCAACTGGTGATAGCCCGAACGAAGATCTATCTTGGAAAACACGGCACTACCACGCAGTTGGTCAAACAGATCGTCAATCCGAGGCAAAGGGTACCTGTTCTTAATAGTAACCTTGTTCAGGTCTCTATAGTCGATGCATAGCCTCATCGACCCATCCTTCTTTTTAACGAACAGCACTGGAGCACCCCATGGTGAAGAACTCGGCCTGATGAACCCTTTTGCCAACATCTCATCCAGCTGAATTTGCAACTCTTCCAGCTCTCGCAGGGCCATCCGGTACAGCACCTTGGCAATAGGACGCGTGCCTGGCTCCAAATCTATAGCAAACTCGACATCTCGATCGGGTGGAAGACCGGGAAGATCATCAGGAAACACATCAGAGAAGTCACACACCACAGGGATCTCTTGCAAACACGTCACTCTAACAACAGCCCCTACCAGAGAGACCACACAGGCAGAACAACCAGAATCAAGCAACTTCCGAGCACGCACCGCAGAAATGACTGGAGACTCCTGGAGAGAATTCCCATAAACGCTCCCTGGCTGACCGTTGTCCTTGACGAAGTCCAAGCGCTTACCCTTGCACTGGATCACAGCATCGTACCTTGACAACCAGTCCATGACCAAGATAACATCGAAGTCCTCCAGGTCAATCACCTTCAGATCTGCCTTGGCTAGAAAATCCCCCAACAAAATCGGACAATCAAGGACACCCAGGTCCTTAACCACAGAGTCACCGGAGGGGAACTTAACGCAAAAGGCACCACCAACACGATCTAGGCCCAAACTGAACTGCTCCACGAAGGATCTAGCCACAAACGAGTGGGTAGCGCCTGAATCGAAGAGAACGCGCGTCCAACGGTTCTTTACCTTAAATCATCCTACAAATAGCGCACGCATCTAAGGAAACAAACGCAAAAGAAAAATAAAAACTACAACCGTAAAGGGATCATAACGAAACGACTGAGGAGAAGTCAAACCTGAGATAACCTGGGTCGAAGTCTGCGCTTCGTCTGCCGAAAGCACACTCAGCTTCCCCTTTCCTCTATCCAATTGCTGAGGCGGCGGCAAAGCCTGGAGGGGTACTGGCTGCAGAATAGGCTGGGACTGTGGGCACTTTGTCTTGAGATGACCCTTCTGCCCACACTGAAAACAGACTTTATCTCTCGACCAGCAACGGGCCGCCTCATGCCCCTTCCTTCCACACAAGGCACACACAAAGTCTCCTCTGGGAGCACCCTGAATTGCGTGCACCTGTTCCTTCTTCTGCGCTCCAAATCTTTTGAAACATTTCTCAAATGGGTGGCCTGGTCGGCCACAGAAACTACAAACCTCTTTGCTCTTCTTTCTCGAGACCGCATCGGGTTCCTGAGGGCTCTTCCCTCCACCGAACTTTCACTTATCCTTCCACAACTGCTGACCTCTATTCTTGGCATTCTCAATGGCCTCAACCCTCAAGGCAGCTTCGACCACGTTGGCATAACTGACTGCACCGTAGGCATTCGCTAACTGCTGAATGTCACTTCTCAGTCCACCCAGAAATCGCTTAACTCGGTCTGCTTCAACACTCACCAGACCAGGAGCAAACCGACTCAACTTACTAAACTCAATCTCATACTCACTGACCGTGAGTTTCCTCTGCTTCAAATGGAGAAAGTCATTCATCAGCCGGTCCCTCTCGACTGAAGGCAAAAACTTACTCAACAGCATCCCTTTAAATGACTCCCAAGAGCATCCTGCCACCAAGCTCTCTTTCTCCCTCAACCACCAATTCTTTGCTAAGCCCTTGAGCTGGTAGGCAGCGAGCATCACTCTCTGATCATCCGTAATCCCTGAATAAGAGAACATCTCCTCAATAGTAATCAGTCAGTCATCCAAAATCATGAAATCTGCTTGCCCATCATAAGTAGGGGGTCTCAGTCGCTGAAACTGGGATATAAACGCCATCTCCGGGGGCACCACAACCAAAGGCACGGGAGGAGCAGGAGGGGCAGGAACAGCTACCCCCTCAGCGGGGTCCGGAACTCTCGGGCCCTGTCCCGCCACCACTGCTACAAGGGACTGAATCTGAGACTGCATAGCCACCACCTGCCTCGATAAGGCCTCATTGCTCTGCCGCAGGTTTTCCACCAGCGCCTCGCTCTGCGCTCCTGACGTCTCACCCTTGGATTGGGGGGTCGATCTCGTTGCAAGACGTCTCGCCATCCTATAATCGCACAAGCTTTAGAAAAAAAAACCTAGCCCAACAGCTAGAACAAGACTACCTGATACAAACAAACACACTTACATATGAACTTCAACTGCTAAACTTGCTCCGGGAGTTGTTTTTACCATGATGATGTTATGCTTAACCCTAGATGGCTCACCACCATCAAACTAACTCATGTGCCTAAACCATGAATGCATGTATTTGTATATTTTTTTGTTTGACTCAAAACCATGTGTGTATATATGTCATCTTGCAAATCTTTAGCTTGGCACGTTGTGCTTATGAAATGTTATGCTATTCATGGTGTGCTATGCATTCTAAAAAAAAGCCTTAATGCATGCCATGGGCGGCGTACACATGAAAATGTTATGCATCCCATACTACATAACATTCTCATGCAACGAAAAAAAGAAAACGTGCTAGCCGCATTCATGTGGTGAGGTTATGCATCCCATACTACATAACCCTCACATGTTGCCTCCTATGGTGGATCCATATACGAACACATATTATGCATCCCATTCTACATAATATGCCCCGTATACTTCTTTATGCTCATGAGTGTAGTGTTCGTGCTTTAGCCAAGACGTGCTGATGACATATCGGTGTGTGTATGGTATGACGCTAACCCCTAATGCAGACGAGGGAAAGGTTGCCCGACCATTTGTCAAGCAACCTCCCTCTGATACCAACTGTCACATCTTGCATTTTCTCAACGATAAAATCGCATCAGAGCAAGAGAAAACACGTGCCGTGATGCCACGCTGTGTAGGGGATAACTGCACACGCTCAGGCAAAACTCCAGACCTTAGATTTAAGGAAAATCATTGATTAATTATGAAAGAAAAGCAGTTGGGTTGATTGGCCGTATCCCTCGGCACGGTGGATCAGCTAGTCCACAATTAAAAGTATAAGTATACGCAGCAGAAAATAGTTTGGTTCAATTAAGTTGACACCCTAGTGAGCATAAGTGTCCTCGAGGGGCAACTCATGGTATGCACGACTCTAAAGTGAATATAATAGATATAAAATGGTAGTCTTTTTTACGCTAAGGAAATATAGTGTCTTTGCTTTATAATTATGTTATGCATGATGTACATATAATAATGTTTTTAGGGTTTAAAATATCTAACATGCAACCTAACATAAATCCTTCCCAGAAGCAAGTAAACAACCACTAATAGGCAAAAACAGCAGTTTAAGTTCATACTCAGCATCGCAAGAAGCCACCAGTGGGCGCCAACAACCTGACACGAACCCACTGGTGATTATGTATGTCTATACAGAAAAGTAAAGAGCTACCTCACAAAATCGGGATCAGCTGTCTCAGCTACCCAAGAGGCCACAAACCAGCCCCTCCAAAAGAACTAGCCGCTGAACCGGCTACAACCTGGACCTGAGGCATTCAAGAAAAGAACACCTCAGCAAGGAAATAATCAAAAGAGTAAGTAAAACATTCGAATTAAGAGCAAAAAGAAGGGTTTACCAACCCGGCAACAAACTGCTATAAGCAAAAGAAAGGGGATGACAGTAAGAAAAGAGCACTGTCTAAAGCACAGCAAAGCACACCAAGTGCGAGCAATAAAAGCAACATGCTCAACGAAAGAGTCTAACATTCCTAATACGTGGGTAAGTGGCAGTGGTCAAAAACATGGATCTGAATACATAACCAAAATCAGATCCAACAAAAAGGGCTAAGGGGTCACCAGTGGCAGCTTTAGGGTCCCACACACCAACCCAAACCGGGGCAAAAAGGCGGTGGCCACAGCTCTCCACATCAAAATCCACCCCTCGAGAGGCCACTAAAACTCCACCACCTGCCACAACCCAAGAGTCGGCAAGCATAAATTAGCCGAACACCCAATGCCACCTCCTAAAGGAAGGGAAAAGTCACACTAACAATCCTAAGGTACACATGAACTCAAGACAGAAATGTCTAGCCCACTCAACGCAGCGTTGAGTAAGCTCCACTCACCTGACGCCTAAAAATACTTAGCCGCAAGTCCTACGCTGGGTGACGGCGTTGAGTGAGCTCGGCTCACTCGACGCTGTCAGTGCTTTCCACTTAGGGTAAACGTAAGTCTTGCTAAAATCGCAGCTTAAGCCCGCTCATGCGCGAAAACAGAGAGTTGGAGATTTAATCCCAACCCACCGTTCCGTCCTAACTACTCGGAGCTATCGCAACTAACCCTAAACTGTAACTAACAGTAACCTCATCCTAACTCTAGCTACCCACTGGACACTAAACCTCCGACAAAAAGAGAACATTGATTAAAATTCCAGAAAAAGAAATAAAGAATCAGCACTTGATTAAAAGCTTGATGTAATAACTCAACCTGCTTCCCTAGGGAGGAAAAAGACAAAGAGAACAGAGCTTATGCACAAGAAATAAAAACAGATCATGGGTTAGAAACAAATTTGGCAAGGGCAAGGGGCCACTTGCCTCTACCTCTTCGGAAAAACAAACAACAGCCGCACCACAGCTTGGCTCCGGCGGCAAGATCGGCCACCTAGTAGACCAAAGCTGAAACTTGAGGAAGGAAAAGAAATCAGATGTTAACAAATTCCTGGAATTAAACCCTAACTCAAGAAAAACTTACATGGAAGGGAAGATCTACACGAGAGCAAGCCAAATCCGCTATCGCACGAGAAAACGAGCTCTAACCCTCCCGAAATCGTCGTCCAGAACAACCACCGCCTCTTCTCAAAACCCTTCCGCTGGGAGCTCTCCAGACTCGGGAACGATGAAAACAATGAGGAGGAAAAACGGTTCATGGCAACAAAAGATGATTCCCAGGAAAAGAGTACGGAACACGCCCAAGACACGCCCGTGACACGACCCGACACGCCCGTGTCACGGGGCATGTACTAACACACTCGACGAACATCGATCTCCACTCGACGAAAACACGGGACACGCCCGCAACATGCCCGTGACATGGCCCGACACGCCCATGTCACGGGGCGTGTACTCACACACCTACCCCACTCGACGACCGTCGATCTCAGCTCGACGAAACAGGTGACACGCCCTGTGACACGCCTGTGTCACAGGCCGTGTACCAACTCAACCACCACTCGACGATCGTGGAGCGCCGATCGTCGAACAAAGAGACACGCCCCGTGTCATGCCCGTGTCCGATGTGACACGCCCGTGACACGGCCGTGTTCTCACTAAAACACCGCCTGACGGCCATCGAGCGCAGCTCGACGAACCGAAGGGGGACACGCCCGTGACACGCCCGTGTCACGGCCGTGTTCCTACAAAAAAAACCCGTCGACCAAAAATTCGTCGACCTGAGAAACGGGAGCTCTACCCGAGCACGACACGCCCTGGGTCACGGGCGTGACCCAGGCCGTGTCACCCAAACGTACACAGAAAAAGAAACCTGCTATCACCTAGCAAACAAGAGACAAGGCACCAACCTACAAGCTCAGCCACAACAGACCACGCACAGCACAGCAAACATTACAAACTTGCAGCTAACCAAAGATGAACGTCGAAACGACCTGAAAGCAAACGATCCCGGATCTCGACCAAAACCAAAACCAAAACAACGGTGAGGTCGAAGGCAACATCCGACGATCGCACACTCGGGCAACACCTCCCGAAGCCAAAACACAAGCATTTCCCTAAGAGGCCCAACAGAGTCACCAAAACAGACTCCGGCTAGCTAGGGAAACTTGCCAACTGGCTACAACCAGGCTACACAAGGAACCTACAGAGCTAGGACCGCGCTCTACAACGGCGAAGGGCCGGAAATGCGTCATCGTAACGCCAATCCAATATCCAACAAAACAAAGAAAAAAACCGGGGGCGTTACACTATAACTCCTAAGCCGAATCCATAGGCATACGACCTCGTTGACGCAACGCGAGGTGAGCAGCGGCGAGCGGCAAAGCGGAAAAAATCACATCGCGCGATGACAGCAGGCAGACGTAAATAACAAGTAGGGAAACATGTATAAAAGCATTAATAGACGAGGATCAAAAAAATAAAGGCGCGGCCAGCGCTTACATCTCAAACAGCGAAAAAGAACTGTGTCATCTTGGTAACATACAAATATCAAAAATCGGGGGCGACGCAAGATCCGGGGGCAAGAAGTCCTAGATGCGCTGGAAGGACTGGTCTCCAGGGTCCGGTACGGGAAGGAATAGCGCCGGCACCACGTCGCCCGCCGAGAGTTCCGCCGCCTCGCTCTTGGGAAGATCCGCGCGTCGCAGCATCTGCATCGTGTACTTTACGGCGCTGGCGGCATTCGTTTACATCAGCACCTCCAACTCGTGGTCGGAGTGGTGTGTGAGCGGGCAGCCCCTGTTATCCGGCGGAGGGACAGCGGCGGCGGCCTCGAGCTCGCGTACCCGTACCTCCAGCGCTAACTTGTCCCGAGCTTGGGCGGCGATCTCAGCACCCATCCGACTGGCCGTCGCGGCATCCTGAAAATAGGAAAAGGAAGTTACAACGTGGATTCGCGGAGAGAGGCGGTCGTTGGAAGTGAGCACGTACCACCCCTCCCAAGTACTGCGCGAGGGTCTCCTCGACCGCGTCGGCCCGCCTCCTCTGAAGATCCGAGTCCTCCTGAGCGAGTTTCCGCGCCTCCTCCTTCTCGTCCGCCAACTTCTGGAGAGAGGCGGTGTTCCGCTCCAGGTGGATGCAGCGCCTCCCAACCATGTGGGCCAACTCCAGGCCGCATAGTTGGGCCCGCGCGCTCTCGTGCACCAGTACTCACGTCACCTCCTTGTCATAGATGGCGGCGTCCTCTCGCGAGTACAGGCCGAACGAAAAATTATATGCCTCCCCGCCGATGGTGTCCTGCTCCAGCCAACTCGACAGCAGAGTCGAGATCACCGCGTGATTAGACTCCTTGTCCCATGACAGGAGCGGGACGCCAAGCTCGTCCAGATATTTCTCGCCGTAGCCGAAGTTGCGATGCCCTCTCAGCACTGGCCTCGCGGCGGTTTGCGACCCATCCGGCGGCCTGGAAGTACCCGCCGCCTCGGCGGGGATGTCGTTGGTCGAAGCGACTATGGGGGGGGGAGCCCTCAGTCGGTAGATCAGCCGGGGCCTTGCCTTTTCTCTGGCCCCCGGCTAGTTGCTGACCCGTAGACTTTGCCGTCTTTGGCGGGGGAGCGGGCTGCTCGCAGCCCGGCCTCTTCTTGGCAGGGATCGGCGGAGCCTCGCGCTGAGCGGCGTCGGTGGCCTGAGCGCGAGTGAGGACCCCAGAGGCAACCCGAGCGCTCTCATAGGGGGGATGGAGGGGCACGTCTCGCTCGCCTGCCGGAAAAGGAAAGTAAGACCTAGGAAGCAAAGAGCGAGACAAGAGCAGTGGCGAGTGGCAAACCTCCCCCAGGCGGGACGGCAGCAAGGTCGTCAAGGTTGCGGCGCAGGTACACGACCTCGAATTTCTTCCCGGAGAAGAACCCGCACAAGTCGGCCTCATGGCCTCCCAGGCTTGGCGGGCGGTAACTCGCCTCGCTGAGCTGCACCGGCGAGTAGGGGACGTTGCCGAAATCCCCCTTGACGAACAGAAATTTCTTGAGCCAGTTGTGACTCTTGTTAACGGTCTCCCGCACCTTGAGGTGGGCGCTGGAGAAATAGGCGGTGCCATCCCGGTTCGCGCGGAAGGAGAATAGTTTGCGGAAAACCGCGAGATTAAACTCGATCTGCTCCTCCCGCAGGAAGCAGGCGAACCCTACCATAACGGCTACAGAGTTCAGGGTCATCTGGCCTATGACGACCCCGAAGTACTTCAGTACCTGACGAACCTCTGGCCAGAGGGGGAGGCGAAGACCCACCTCGAAATTGGCCAGGGGAATGGCGAGCTCGTTCCCGGATAGATCGTTGATCTTCTCCCCCTCCCCGGGCCGTCTCGCCGAGAACCCGGCCGGGATGTGGTCGCCTAGGGCCTCTAAGTATTTGCGCTCTGATATAATAGCGCGGGGAAAGTCGTGCTCCGAGAAGGTCCAGGCGCACTTGCTTCACCCGTCCGCGTCGCCGCCGCCGCCGCCGCCCATGCCGCCGTTCAAGCGAGACAGCCCCGATGAGCGAGCGCGAATCGTGCTTAGCGAAGAACAGGAGGCGAGTGGATGCTCTGAAGCGATGAAAGGATAAGAACCGGCCACGCCTATTTATAGGGGGAAAGAAAGGGCGGGAATTTTCCCGCCAACGGGAGGGGTGCGAGTAGCAAAAATCGAGCCTGACGGTTCGACTCCCCAGCGCGCAGCCACAGTGCCAGGACCGTTTAACAGTAGGTATCGCTTGGCCGCATCCGCGTGAAGAATGAGCGGGCGAGTCTCAGCCCGAGCCCCGCCCAGGATCCCGAGCGAGTCGGGGGGACTCGTGGCTGGCGAGCTCCTCGGCTCGCTCCCGCTACGATCAGAATGGCGGGTTGAGCGAGGTCGTCCCCAGACCTGCCCTCGCCACGGGAAGCAGACGAGGGGGGGGGGGGGAATGCGAGTACCCTCGAGCCCATTTCAAGGAAAATAAAAACAGCAACATGATAATTTTGGCATACATTAGAGATCAAACAGTCAGGCACATAGGCGGGCGAGGAGAGTCACAAATTGTTACAAACACAGGATGAGGCTTTGAAATAGTAGAAACTCCGCGATATCCCACGAGCGAGGGGAGAAAGGCTGGATCAGTACTGGATCCACTTCCACCTGCCCCGCCGCTGCGTTCCCGATCGCGGTGGCACGCGAGGATAGTGGTAATCGCGAACCGCCACCAGCTCCTGCTGAGCCAGGCCGACTTGCTCCGAGGCATTCCTAAGACGCTCCTCGGCTCGCGTAATGTGCACGCCCGGTGAAGTGACATCGCCGCCTTCTGCTGCGCGCGGGGCTCCCTCCAAGGCCGCGAGCTGAGCCTCGGTGTCGGCCTTGTCTTGATCGACCCTCTTCACGAGCTCCTGAAGCAGCAGCGTGTGTTTCTGGAACAGCCGCGTCACCTACCTCTTCATCCCCACCGCATCGGTCGGGTCGCCCAGGTAATCAGAAACACTGTCCACGTCGGGCGGAGGCGAATACCCTTCGCTCATCTCAGTTTCGGAGGAGACCATGTTGTAGCCTACAAAAGGGCGATTCAGAAGGAGCGAGCGGGGACAAAGCCAACGGTGAGTACTAGCTTACCAGGGGTTGGCACGTCGTTCGCGCCGATGGATGGACGAGAGGAGCCCGGCCGACCCTGAAAGGCTTCTCCCTCGACGGCCTCAAGAGATTTTCCCAGTCCGTGGGGAGCCGGAGAGCGAGGGGTTTTCGGAGGTGGGCGGTCCAGACCTGGGGGACTAGCAACCCTCTCAGACGACAAGGGAGGGGGGCGATCCTACCCCCCCCCCCCCCCCCCCCCCCCGTTCCCCATATCTTCACAAGGTATTGCCTGCAAGACAAAAGATCAGAGATACAAGAATAAACCGAAGAAGAAGGTCACGTACCCCAGGAACGACCTCAACACCCGCCGCCGAGCTGGAGCCCGGACAGTCACCCGCCGGAGACCGCCTAACAATCTTTCCCTTCGCCGGCCTAAAGAGAGGGCCGGGAGACCCACGTGCTAGCCAAGGGGCAGCCTCGAGGGCCTCCTCCTGAGTCTTCTGGCCCGCAGCCGCCAGGCGAGCTCGCACCTCTTCGCTGACCAGCATCGAGAAACTGTAGTCTGTTCAAGAAAAATGAGGGGATCTGGGGAGCCCCCCCTGGGCTCAGCGGTATATTTATAGCCTGGCAGTGGGGCCCCACCAGAAGATTCCCTACCAGCTCAGCACAGTACTCGCCGAACACGCTGGTTGGATGATTCTTTCCGAGCTTGTATCAAGCTCAAAAAGAGCGGGGATTGTGTACAACCCCGTGTTCGGCGAGCGGGTCCCGCCAGGGAGGTCGAGCAGACCTAGCCCCGCGACCCGCACCCAAGCAGCAAGCAGATATACGGCAGGGGGGCTGGCCCGCTCCCACCCATTTCAGGCGAGCGATCCGGGCGAGACGGTTCCCCTACTCCCCCGCTCGCGCAGAGAATCGCTGACGAAAGCGGGGGGTGCTCTTCGTCGCACCAGTACGAGCGGATGGGTTCGGCGACCCGCGACTAGCAAGCCGATCGGGGGGTCGCGATGGCCGCCGGCCAGCCCCTACACGCAACCTTGTCGCCTGTCCGCCCCGGCAGAAGACAGGCAGGTCGCGGCGGTCCGGCTCGCGCTCGCCCAGGAAGAATAGGCGGACCGCTGGAGCCAGGTCGTGCCCGCCTCCCGCGGAGGGGGATTGGAGGCGAGCTGACTCCCCAGGGGTGCGAATAGCCCCTCAGAACGGCGGAGCCACGCTGTTGGCAGACAAGGTTTTACTGCACATAGCTACTCAGGACAGCGGAGTTTGGCTGTTGGCAGACCCAACCAGGGGCTTTTAGGTATTTTCAGGTCAGCTCTTTTGGTTATTGACAGTTCAGATTCCGAAAAACTATAAATAAGACCCAAGGGGTACCTTAGAGGACACGCTGGGAGTGCCTCCTTACTCTCGTTTTCAAGTGCTCTCTGAGGGTACCTTAGCTCGGCTTCTGGCTAAGGAGGGGAAGCGCTCAGAGATCTTCCGGGTTTGTGGTGGGACCTCCCTGCTGAGCCCTTGGGTCTGTTTCTTCTTGTCTTCTTCATTGTTTTTCTTGCAGGAGCAAAGTAGGCGCGAGACCACCCCTTCCCCAAGGGTTGAACTCCACAAGAGGCCGGATTCCGGTTTCAACACTATTGATGATGCAACTTGTTTTTCTTCTTCGCCTAACGCTTTTCCAAGGTTCCCCCGAACCGATTTCTTGCCTGACAAGATTTTGCAGGATGCGGTGTTTTCTACTCCCGACGGCGACATTCATAGGTTTTTGGTTAGATGGCGTGGTCGTCCAGCTTTGGACGACTCTTGGCTTTCTTCGGCAGACCTGGCTCTTCTCGATGCAGATCTCCCCCACCGTTACCGTCCAGCCCACTCATCGGTGATGAGTCCTTTTGAGAGCGGGAGGATTGATGGCGACGGCCACCACGACGGCCAATTGGGTGATGAAGACGACGACCATGGCGGTGTTACCGTGACAGAAGATGACGACGATGCTCCACCATCAAGAGACTTGCGACGTCGTAGCGGGCACGGCTACAATCTTCGCCCACGCAACAAAAATAAGCTTTGAATTTATTTTATTATTTGGTCTGCCTTTATCTGTTTATATATGGTATTTGACACTATGTTATTTTGTCATTTTATTTTCTGCAACATTTTTATTTTGGGCTGCTAATAGCCACATGGTTGTAAGCCTTATATAAGGCCAAATTATCATTTGTTATGGAGACAATTATTGAAATCAAAAAGAGCTTTGCTTTCCTAATACTAATCTCCTCTCCTCCTCATCTTAGCCGCCGCCCCCTTCAAGGCTTCCCTTCTAGGATTCCGGCCGCCCCTCTCTCCATCCCTCTCGGCCACCCCCTTTCTACTCCCCTCTCCCTCTAGCAACCCATCATCCCCGTCTCTCTACCTTCCATCCACCAAGCCATATTCAACCTCTTAACTATTTCGGCCACCTTGGAGGAGGAAGATCTCGTGCAAGGAAGAATCAAGGTTGGGGTAATCAACCACGGCGAGAAGCAAAGGAGGCAAACAAGATCTTCATCCGTGGCGCGTTTCCCGTGGATTCCAAAAGGGAAGAGCGATCGTTCTCTGTGGATCCAACATCTCGGATCTACGTTTCCGAGTGGGGTAACTAAATTCCTACCTAAGAGATTCTCTTCTTTGATTAATTCTTGTGGTGGACGGATTTTGCGTGATTTCTCGAATTGCTAAATTTTCGCGGTGTTCCTAAAAACAGATCTGAGATTTTCAGTTGGTTTTCCGAAAAGATCTCGCGAGAGGATTGGAGCTCCTCGCTTTTGTTTTGTTGGGATAGGTCCTACCATTTTTTCGAATCGTGAATATTTTTCTGGTGGATCTATTTTGGTACAACTCCAAAGCTCGATCGGAATTAATATTATTCCATTTAGCCGGAAAGGATTTTGGCTTATAGCCATTCTCCGTTCCACTTGCGGATCGGCTATCCGTATGTTAGCACGACCGATAAAAAAACAATCATTGTGGTCGCTGAGTTGCGTTTGTGTGCCTGTTAGGGAGCGTTAACGTTGCCAAGGTCGTAGTCATGCCCTCCGTGTAGGATCCCAAAGGCCTAGCCTACATCAGTCCCAGGTCGTGTCCTTCTCGAGTTGTGAGCCGGGATGTGTAAGGGATTGGACACGGCCTGGAGCCCAGGCGTGTTCAGGTTGGACACGGCCGTGTCAAATGTGACACGGGCGTGTCAAGGCCCCATGTCTTGTTTTGGGTACGATGGTTTCGGCGTCGATTGGGGAACACGGCCTTGGATACGGGCGTGTCACAAGCCGTGTTCGGCCCAAGTGTTTTGATTTTCAGTTCGAATCGTGGTCGTTCTTCCCTTTCTTTTGGGATCTGATGGTCCAGGATTGCTCTTGCTGAGTTAAGTCCAAGAATAGAGTTATAAATCCTCATTCTTCTCCAAGCTTTCTCTTACTAAAGTTCTAGAGAGAGAGGAGAGCAAGGAAGAAGGTGCAGAAGAGATCCGGCTGTTGGAGAGGCTTCAGTGCTCCAAATCGCGAGCCGAGTCCAAATCCGTGGAGGCTAGATCGTTGCAAAGGTTTTCATCCGGCTATTTTTCCATGGCTAGGAAGAGGAGTGGGAAGATAACGACACTTCTCCTCTTGGTTTTAGGATGCATGTTTTAGCTTCTTTTATTTTCTAGTTTTTGGGCACCAACTCTCAAATGAGAGGGGTTTGGGTCGCTAAGGTTCAAGAGGAACCTCCGGGTCGATTGAGTCCGTCCCCGGCATGTTTTTGCATTAGAGATCCACTTCGTTAGTGGATTAGTCATGGTGGGTGAAGCCGTAGTTGCGACTGTTAGTCCGACTCGGTGATGTTGCATATGAGATTTAAGGATTTATAGAGATCTGTTGCGGCAAGAGGCCGTTTATGATGTTTGTGATGTTTGTGATGTTCTTCCCTTTATCTTGCGTGAGTACGTGTGGCCGGTACCGGAAAAGGTTAGCTCCTCATTGGCGGTAGATGGTTTCCTTGGTGGACAAGGTTAGCTCCGCATGGGTGGTAGATGGTTCCCTTGGTGTACGGGAACACTGCAGTACGAATGAGGGATTAGGGTGGAATTGTCTTGGATTGTGATGTGCCAAGGCGTGGCTGTGTCTTCGTGGTCGGCTGGATATCCCGTGACGTGCACGTTATATGTGGAGAGTGTCCCGGCGAGACAAGTCCCCTTCTGTGAGACTGACGAGAATGCCAAGCTTGGGGCAAGCCCGGGCAATGAGGCCAAGAGCGGGTGTGGTCCAGCAAGGATTCTTAGAATCGATCTGTGTGTTTGTTGGAATCTTGACATGAGAAGTCAGATCTTGCAGGCAAGCCCAGTTTTAAGACCTTGAGCGGGTGGGGCCTTGGTAAGAGTTCCGTGTGGCGGCTTATGTGTCGTTGGGGGGAATGTTGGTAAAACCCCTTTGTTTGCGGCTTTATGCCAATGGGGAAATGATGAGTACCCATATGATGTGATGATGTGCTAGATGCATACGCGATAGGGTGCCTTGGGTGAAGCCCGGGTTGTTGCATACATGTTGCATAAGTAGGCCACTTTTATTATATGCTCAACAATAGAGAACATGTATGTTGTTTGAGACATCCAAGCCTGTTCTTAGTGCATTACTTGTTTATATATATATTGCATACGAAGTGCTGACTTGCAGGTTGGAGGGTTCCCGGGGTCCGTTCGGGGCGGCCGGGAGGAGATGTGTTGGTTACACAGTTTGAGGTCATCCTTTGCTGACCCACGTTACTAATAATTTTTACAGGGCAAGGATCGCAAGTAGGAGCTAGCTCGTCGGCCAGAAAGGCCTAAGCCTCATGAAGTGTTACCTTTTTGCTTTAGCTCTACTTTTATGACATTGTATGTTTGATACCCATGTTGACCGGCTTGCATGCCGAGGTAGACTGGGAGTGCTAATGCACTTTTATGACTGATGTATTATTTGAGTTTGGACTCACTTTTGTTGTAAGGCCTTAAGGCCATTTCGTTACTCTTGTAGGTGTGGATAACTTCTAGTCTTGCTTGTTGTTTCTGTTGTGTTGTGTTATGAGTTTTGAGATTGGGTAGCTATGTCATCTTATAATACTGAAGATGTGGCGTCTGTATGTTGTGGGGCCCCGGCCGGACCCATATTATACTTTTATTATAGGGGAAGTGTTACAAGCTCGTCCTCTCAACGCAGTGTTTTCGGTAACTATGGTGTCGCATTGGTTTGCGAAGGACTTTTTACTGCCTCCTACTTGAGATTGAGAAAGCTTTAAAGATCTCTCTAAGACCTCTTTCTCTCTTGTAAGAGATTCAACCCGAGACTGAGACTTAGAGAGATCTTTCTCAAGTTCTAGTATCCTTGTCGAATAGGGACAACCCTCTTGACAAGTTGCTTTCTCCTTCCCAAGTATTTTTTACTTAATTTTTTAAAACTTTATTATATTTTATTAAATGTTTATTTTAAAATTTAAGTACTTGAATTTCATCCATTTTTATCTAAATATTTGCAGATTCTTAAAAATTCAGAATATAAATCATCGAAAGATTCAGGAGTTACCTCAGTGTCGCTCTGGATACTTCTCTCTTCATCATGCACTGAAATGCTCTTTCCCATCAGGCACATGTTGGCCACCTCTTCAGTTTCTGAACATGAATCGCTTTATTCCTCAGAAGTGGTGTCATCCCATATTGCTGCCTTCAGAACTTTATTCTTGTCTTTCTTCTTGTGCCGCTTCTCCTTCTGCTCTTTCAGATATTTTGGGCACTTGCTCTTAATGTGGCCAACTCTCCTGTAGTGATAACACTCAGGTGGTGATCTCTCTTCATCATCCTCTCCTTTAGCTTGGGCTTTGCCTTTCCTATATCCAGAATCTTGCTTCTTGAAGAATTTCCTAAACGAATTTCTCCTTTCAGGATTTCTCATGAACTTCCTGAATTTCTTTACGAACATGCTCTCTTCATCTCCATCATCACTCTCATCGGACTCACTTTCCACTTCCTTCTTGGACTTCAACGTCAAAGCTTTCTTTCTTGGCTCTAGGTTATACTCCTATTGTTGAATCCACAACTCTACTTCATGGGTTTTCAGATTGCCTACCAGATTCTCAATTTGGAGAGACTTTAGATCGTGTGACTCCGAGATGGCATTCACCTTTGGATTGAACTTCAGGGGAAGCGATCTAAGTATCTTTCTCACCAAATCTCCGTTTGAGAAACTCTTTCCAAGGATCCTCGAGTCATTCACTATCTTACTGAACCTTGTGTACATGGAGTCTACATTCTCATCAACATCCATCTTGAACTTCTCAAACTCTGACTCTAACTAGAAAAGCTTCGAGTCTTTTAACTGTGATGTACCTTCATGAGTAACTTCAAGGAGATTCAATATATCATACGCAGTTTCACATGCACAAACACGATGTGTGGAGTCAACCTCCATGTGAGTCTGCTCCACTTAGTGAACCTGCCTTTGATTCGATATATACTAGCTCTCTTTTGAGTGTAGATTCCTTGCACACTTCGCCTTGTGGTGCACCGAGTCACATCACCACACCCGATGGCACATCGAATCACATCACCACACCTGATGACGCACCGAAAGGTTATAAGGTCAAGTACTTTCAGTGTATTTGTTATTTTATTCCTATGGAAGTATGTGGACATTCATGATAGTTGTTATTCAATTATGGGTTCTTTCCAACTATTTAAAAGCTTCCGCTAGAATGCTTTGTGTTAGGGCGAGTAGTTATAGTTGGATTTTTGATATTCTTATATAACCCTTCCGACTGTCCGTGGTATATGGCGTCGGGTTCCAGCTGGACCTTCTGTTATATGTCATTCGACAGATGGGGGTGTTACAATTTGGTATCAGAGCCCAGGTGTCAGTCTTCTTTATTTGAATTCATGGGTAAATTCTTTTAAGGGTTGGTGAGCACATGTATGTGCGTCATCGTTATAACATAAAAGAACCCATGAATGTCCACTTAGGAATGAAAAATACATTTGTTTTGAGGAACTTGAGTGTTCCAATGATTGCTTTTAGCAATCTGTTTGTTTCCTAATCAAGGGTTTATGCTATTATAGGCAGCTAGGAGCGGTGCTGGGCAATCGGAACGTCTGTGATCGGCATAAAGTAGTGCACCGAATGACGTGGCTACAACACCTCCTTCAGCAAAAACCATCAGATTGGTGGCTGAAGCAGTCTTTGTTATGATAAATGCCCAACCTGCAGGGAAAATGCACCACGCACCACCTGTTAATGAGCAAGAACCGATTAGGGAGGCAGAGCCGGGAGTGGTAGAACGCGTGGCAGTTGATCAAGTATCACCAAGGAGGGCTACAGAGAAGTATCTCAAGCATGTAATGAGCTTTAATCCTCCGATGTTCGACGAGATTGGAACGCCAACTCAAGCTGAGGATTGGATCTCTATGATAAAGAGAGTCTTGACGGTCATGTTAACTGAGGAGTGGCAGAAGACCACCATAGCAACCTTCCTATTGGCTGGTGAGGCGAGGCTGTGGTGGGACGAGTTGGAGGTTCACCTCTTAGTGGGAAGGCAACTTGCAGATGTGCCTATGGAGGAATTCTCAAGGTTGTTCTTGTCCAGATATCTATCCTCTGCTCAGAAGCTTGAGATGGAGAATCAGTACCTTGGTTTGACTCAGGGAGACAGAAGCGTGGATGAGTATCTCCACGAGTTTACACGGTTGGGTCGTTATGTTGGTGCTACGTTTACTGAGGAGCGGAAGACCAACCGATTTTATGAGGGTCTACGTGGCGACCTACAGCTACTCCTTGCTGGGCCTAAAGCGCAGGGCTTCCTAGCCTTGGTCAATTCCTCCCGGTCATTGGAAAAGGTCGTGAAGAAAGTGCAAGATAAGAAGGACCCAGGGGAAAAGAAGTCAGAGTTCAAAGTGTCGAATACAAAGTCGGGTTTCCGCATATGGAACAAGAAGCCGAAGACTTCGGGCTCAGTCCCATCATCTGGTGCGACGGGGGCATTTTGCTCGTGAATGTTGGAGCGGACGTGCAAAGTCCGAGAGGATGCTTGGAGCAACATATGAAGAAAAAGGGAAGGCGGTGGAGTCAACCGCGTCCCACCATGCTCTAGCCCAGCCTAGAGTATATAATCTTGGTCTGCAATAGGCCATAAAACAAGCTGATGTGGTGACAGGTATGAGCTAAGTTATAGCAGTTTAACTTTATGTAGTTGTTACCTTTTTATATGTTAGCTTATAAATGTTGGTGCTAGGTTTTGTGTTGATTTTTGAGTGTCCGGCGAGAGCCCTATTTGATACGGGATCTTCGCATTCCTTCTTCTCCGAAAGATTCGTATCGCGCATCGGAGTCCCTTTCTTGATGGAAAAAGACAAGTTGGATGTGTTATTGCCCAATGGGTGCTCAATGCGCACTGATAGAATCTGTGTGGTAAAGATACGAATTGGGGACCAGGAGTTTGATTTGCGAGCGTCGGTACCGTCGTTGGTGGAGTTCGACGTAATCTTTGGTATGGACTGGCTCTCGGAGCAGCGAGCATGCATTGATTGCAACCGAAAGGAGGTTAAGTTGGGACTGAATACTGATCAGGAGACTATGTTTGCGGGCATGAATGGGTCGAGAAAGATTTTGATGTCGGCCCATCAGGTGATCAAGGCAGTTTAGTCTGGGGCAGAGCTGTTTGTCACATTAGTGCATACTTCAACGCCTAAGTCAAGTCTGGTCAGTATTCCAATTGTGTCCGAGTATCCTAATGTGTTCCCAGATGATCTCCCAGGAGCACCTCCTCAGTGGGAGATTGATTTTACTATTGAGCTAGTGCTGGGTGCCAAACTGGTGTCACGCTCTCCGTATCGAATAGCGCTAAGGGTGATGGCTGAGCTGAGGGTGCAACTGCAAGAGTTGTTGGAGCAAGGGTATGTGCGTCCAAGTTCGTCGCCTTGGAGCGCACCGATCCTCTTCATTAAGAATAAGGATGGGAGCTTGCGACTCTGTATCGACTATCGGGAGTTGAACAAGATTACAGAAAATAATAAGTATCTGATCCCAAGGATTGACGATCTATTTGATCAGTTGGTCGGGTCAACAGTATATTCGAAGTTATATCTGAAATCCGGCTACTACCAATTAAGGATAAGGGAAAGCGACATCCCAAAGATAGTGTTCAGCACACGGTTTGGGCATTACGAGTTCACGATCATGCCGTTTGGGTTGACCAATGCGCCATCCGTGTTTATGGATCTGATGAACAGGACGTTCAGAGAGTACATGGACCGTTTCGTGATAGTATTTATCGACGATATCTTGGTGTACTTGCAGTGTGAGGACGATCACTACAAGCATCTGCATATGGTGTTGGAGACGTTGAGAAGTAATTAGTTGTATGTTAAGTTCTCCAAGTGTGAGTTCTGGTTATCCTCGGTAGTGTTCCTTGGTCATATTGTTAGTGGAGAAGGGATAGAGGTGCTGGCGAAGATAGTGGCGATATGGGAGTGGCCTGTGTTGTCTACAGTGGCGGAAGTTCGGAGCTTTTTGGGGCTTGCCGGCTACTACAGGTGCTTCGTAGAGAACTTCTCATGGATAGCGCTACCACTCACGATGTTGACAAGGAAGGATCAAAAGTTTGTGTGGTCGTTGGAGTGCGAGTAGGCTTTTGAATAATTGAAGAGGCGGTTAACCATGGCGCCTATTTTATGTTCGCTGAGAGGGACCGAAGGGTTTGAAATCTATAGTGATGCTTCGTGCAGTGGTTTGGGCTGTTTTGCTACAGCATGGGAGCGTGATAGCCTATGGTTCACAATAATTGAAGGTTCACGAGAGGAATTATCCGGTTTACGACTTAGAGTTATCGGTCGTGATATTTGCTCTAAAGCTGTGGAGGCACTACTTGTACGGTGTGAAGGTCGATATCTACACCGATCACAAGAGCCTGAAGTACTTGTTAGATCAGAAGGACCTGAACATGAGGCAGCGGAGGTGGATGGAGTTCCTGGGGGACTACACCTTCGAGATACATTATGTGTCTGGGAAAGGTAATGCAGTGGCAGATGCATTGAGTCGCAGGGCACCTGCGTAGGCCAGCTGGTTGTCAGTACATGATGAGAGTTTGGTCCATGATTTGGAGGCATTAGAGATCTCTTGCATCGACAAGTAGATTAGTGCTGAGGCGAAATTGTATTGGACATAGGTGCAGTATGACCTGGCTGATAGGGTTCGGCGGTCTTTGGTTCAGGATAGCAGCATGAAGCAGATCTTAGATGAATCTTTGGATGGGTCAAATTCCCAATTTGCTGTAGAGGATGGACTGTTATGGAGGAACGGTCGCCTATGTGTCCCTAGTGCGGATAATCTTCCGAAGGAGTTGATGTATGAGGCTCATCATACCAAGTACTCAATCCACCCAGGGAGCACGAAGATGTATAAAGACATGAAGAAGTTGTTCTGGTGGCCAGGATTAAAGAAGGATGTAGCACTTTATATGGCCAAGTGTCAAACATGTGCCTTGGTGAAGGCGGAGTGCCAGAAGCCCGGAGGATTCTTGAAGTCCTTACCTATCCCGGAGTGGAAGTTCGACGACATTTCTATGGCATGGTTTGCCAAAGTTGCAGAAGGAAAACAACAGCTATCAAGCGAGTATTTGAATGGCGCCTTTCGAGGCCTTGTATGGGAGAACGTGTCGCGCGTCGTTGTCTTGGTTGGAGACAGGCGAGTCAAAGTAATTCAAACATCAAGCAGTGGTATATGCACTTCAATGATACGTACAATTCAGGAACGGTTGAAGATCGCTCAGGACAGACAGGCAAAATACTATAACGCCAAGCATAGGAACGTGGAGTTCGGTGTTGGCGACTGGGTGTATTTGAAAATCAAGCTGTTCAAGGGTGTCTCGTGGGTTCGACGCTTGAAGAAGTTGAGTCCGAGATACCTTGGACCGTTTGAAATCCTGGAGCGAGTTGGTGAAGTAGCATATCGATTGAAGCTATCAGTGGAGTTGAGTGGGCTACACGATGTGTTCCACATATTGGTGTTGCGGAAGGCGGTGCAAGAGCCTTCACAGGTCGTTGCGGTCGATCTAGTGCCGGTTGATTACGGGTTGACCGCAAAGGTCAAGCCAGTGCGCATTGAAGACTTTGAAGTCAAACAACTCCGCAACAAGGAACTCCAAATGGTTAAAGTCTGTTGGGATAACTGCGGACGTGAGGAGCTTTCATGGGAGCGAGAGCAGACTATGTTGGAGGAATACCCCGATTTATTCCACTCAAGTAACATTTAAATTTTGTGTACCTTTACATAATTTTGGGACGAAATTCTTTAAAGAAGGGAGATTTGTAACAACCCGAAAATCGTAATCAAACCGGTCGCATCCTAAGGAATTTTTGGTGCCTTAATAGGGGTACACGGCTTGGGACACAGGCGTGTCCGAGGCCGTATCTTTCTTTGTATTGTCCGGCTGTGTCCAGAAAAGTACACGACAGGAAACACGGCAGGGACACGGGCGTGTCAAGCATGACACGGGCATGTGCATACCCGTGTCACCACTCGTGTTCCCAAGAGACATGACGGTTGGCGTGGCGGTTATCTATGGCACACCCCTAGGTCACGGGCATGTCAGAACACGACACGGGCATGTCAGGTTGAGACACGGGTGTGTATTGACCCGTGTCCTTTTCTGTGCTCGACGATCGTTCCTTGATCGGGGTACACGGCCTGAGACACGACCGTGTGCAAGGCCGTGTTCGGCTAAGGATTGAGGAATTTTGGGCGGATCTGAGTCGTTCGTTTTCTTTAAATAAGATCTGATGGTCCAGGTGTGTTCCTACCTGGTTATGGCCGGGAATTGAGGACTAATTCCTCATTTTCTCATAAGCTTTCTCTTTCTAAGGAGTTAGAGAGAGGAGAGAGCAAGGAGGAAGGAAGAGGAGGATTCCGGCTGCCGGCAGAGCATCGGAGCACCGAATCGAGAACCGAGACCGGATCCACGGAGGAAATTCCCTTGCGAAGCTTTCCATCCGGATAGATTCCTATAGCGCAAAAGAGAACTACAAGGGTAACGATTCTCTACTTGAGCATGTGAAGCTCTCTTTCTTTTGCATAAGGAAACCCGCTCCCGCGAGTGTGCGGTGAGTGTGCAGTGTTCCTTGGGGTCGATGTGAATAGTCCCCCTAGTGTTGCATATATAGTCCGGAATCGAAGTACAGACATAGCCATTGTGTGTGAAGCCTACCCGGACGTGTTGGTCTGGATCGGTGATGTTGCATATTGTATGGTTTGCCGGAGAAGACTCTGTGCTTTGTGTTTTCGATTTTCTACACGGTAAATTGCAGTAGGGATCCTTGGGGATTAACTCCAAGGCGCACCCAGAAAACTGAGCGAAAACGTAGTTCTGCTAACTTAGCGGCCGAGAAGCCGGCCTTGAACATAACTGGGTTATGTGATGTTTGGAAATGTTTTGGGATCTGAGAGAAGCTTGGCCCGTGCGTACTGTAACACCCCGAAAATCATAATCGAACCGGTCGCGTCCTAAGGAATTTTTGGTGCCTTAATAGGGGTACACTGTAAGACCCCTCCTCCCGGATCCCAAAACACGGCACGAAGAGGGAGTCTTATGCCCGGAACAGCCGCCTTGCGGTAGCATTAGCACACGGGCTAACCTGTACCACAAGACGCCTATTCCGCCGCTGAAACCAATATCAATATATCATGCCAACCCAACCAAATAAATAAGCAAGAGAAGTCAAAATCCACACTAAGTATGGTAATGTCCAAAAACATCAATAATGAGAAGCTAAACATGCTTCTACAAAATATCAGAGTACAGCTAATCATTGCCCAAACGGGCTACATCAGAGTAAGCAAAACACTAACATCAGTAACAGACGGTATCGACGGCACGTCACATCAGGCCCTGTCTCCCTGGCCTGGCTGCCCTGCTGCGTAGTCTGCGGCTGCTCTACCTGCGGCGTGACCTCCTAAAAAGGAAGACGTAGCAACCGTTAGTCGAAACGACTAAGTGGTTTCACATCCGCTCCCCCGGCGACTCCTCGGCACCGGGCGGAGAAAAGGAACAAGAGTATAGTATCTATCAAGTAATGCAAGTAAAGGAAAAGTGCAAGCAGGTGGCAGTAGTGTAAGAGTATCAATGTATAACTAGCAGTTCTATAAAAGCTACCAATATGTAAACTAACCATTCTACAAGAGCCATCAAGGTATAATAACAAGTGTAATAAAGCTACAGCAGGAAAGTAACTTAACTTATAAGAATGCCCATACAAACTTATAAGTTAAGGATCGGGTTACATAAAGTAACTCATCGTATAGGAGTGCCCATACAAACTTATACGATGAGGATCTTGTTGTGCAATGTATGAAATGCTATGAATGCTATGCAATGACTCACCCATGCACACCCATGCAATAGCTATGTCGACACAGACTGTAGTTCCCACTTTTCGAGCAGGTAGCTAACCTCTCAGGCATCAGCCGTCGTGGCCAGGCGGTGACAGTAGAACGGGCACTTCTACTACTAGGCGGGTATCACACTACTTCACCTAGGCCTCCGTACGCCTCAACGCTAAGAACACAACAGCGGAGCCCATGCGTACTATGGCCCAGCGGGGTCTTGGGTAGATGTGCACCAAGAACACAGCCCGAACTGGCCTTGTGTGACCCGGAAGGGGCCTCGGAAGAAAGCACGAGGACACAGCCCAACCGTCCACATGGTCGGAGGGGCCTCGGGAAGTGAACACCGAGGACACAGCCCAAACCGACCAAGTCTAACTGCCAACTCCCGTCGGTGTGACGACTGGCGAGCCCGTAGACCTGCCACACTATCCTTAACCCGGGATTACGACACCGCGTGTCGACTCACACCACATGCAATCTCACACCAACGTCACATGGAAGGGGCCTCGGAAGCAAGCACGAGGGCACCGCCCAACCATCCATCCACACCTCATCTCAACACAACCAAAACAAGTGGCGGTCAACACCGCACTCACAAACTTACACAATACTACTCATAGGGAGATGACTCTCTAAGTATTGGACTACCAAATTCAATCCACTAATCAACATACACATGGCCATAGTTTAATCTTCTATATGTCATTCCATATGAACTCTACATAAGACTTATATGATGCGCATATGTTATAGTTTAACAACATCTTATCAATTCGATTCGATTAAACATAAAGGAAACCTTCCAAACCTCAAGACATCTTGCGATAAGAAATCAGTTGTATGCATTCCAAATAATAAACACCATCATTCACAGTTCTTCGGTGAGTAGCACAAATTATTTAATCTTGACAGAATTCCACCGACTCTTGTTGCACTTTATATAAAACCAGAATTCTAAGTGTATCACTAATCTGGACAGCAATTTCGACCGGAGATTCCCGAGGTTACAGGAATCCGGTGAAGTCGTGTAACCCCTCGTTGGAAAGATCTTTTCATGATCTACAACTTTCATATTCAGGTCACAACCCAGATCTGACAATAACTTATTCGAAATCGGCTTCAAGTTCACTGCGCACAGAACACAATTTCTGTGTACAGGAATTGCCGGACAGCAAACTCGATTTGGTTTTCCGGGGCCACAGACATCACCTGAAGTCGTGCAACCACTCGTTGGAAAGGTATTTCCAAGGGCTACAACTTTCGTGTTTAGTCGAAAGCCCAGATCTGCCATTATCCTACATAAAAAGGGCCTAGAAGATCGCTGCGCGCAGAATACAGATTCTGCGCGCATCTTAAAGAAAATGAACGGCATCGGTTCGTCTTCCTCGTCAAGGCGATCGTTCCTAAATTTTCCAGAATTATTCTCCTCCCTTATTCAACCTCAAAGGCCATAAACTCCTCACGAGACCATCCACCCATCGTCATATTGAAGAAAAAGGGGAAGGGTTGAAGAGATCTAAAATCTAGGATTCAAATCCTAGCATGGCCAAACCTAGAAAACTTCTCCTCACCATCAAGTTCTCTTGAACCGATGTCTCTCCTAATTATCTAAGATCTAGCACCAAGAGAGAGGGTAGGAAACTCACGTTGACTCCAGCGGTACCACCATTTCCGGCCATGGATCGCGTAATTCTCCTTGGCGGCATCTTCTCTTTCGCGGCGATGGCGGATCTCCTTCGGTAAAACTTGCTCCTGCAGTTTTTCTCTCACCAGGAAGTCTCACAGGAAATAGGGGAAGGAAAAGAGAATGAAAAACGGCTAGGGTTTCTCTGCCCCTTATAAGCAAAATGTGACACGGGTAGGGACACGGCCGTGTCCGTACCCGTGTCCTGCTTCCGCGAAACGGCCGTGGCGGTTTCCATGTCGGTTCACTGTTTGACACGGGTAGGGACACGGCCGTGTCCCAACCCGTGTTCACATGACACGGCCGTGTGCCTGGCCGTGTCATTGGCCGTGTGCATCTTCAGTTACATCTCGCCACTTCTCGTCGAGCCCAACTCGGCGCACACGGGTAGGGACACGGCCGTGTCACTACCCGTGTCACCATCTTGACGACTCTCGACGATTCTCGACGATCTCGACACGCCTCGTCGAGATCGTCTCGACGCACACGGGTAGGGACACGGCCGTGTCACTACCCGTGTCACTTCTCTCTACACTGATTTCTCCACTTCTCCACAAGTGCAGCCCAACTCCCTGCACTTCTCAGGACTTGAGTCAACCCTCCTGACTCAAAAACTCACACACTAGGGGCCTAGAGCGATTCGGGTCGTTACAAATCCTATAAACAAAATAAAAGATTTCGTCCCCGAAATCAGGCTTAAGCTGTGTGGAGAAAACTTAACAGGAAGTTTATCACATGTTTTTAAATAAGGTTACCTTGGGCAAACAGCTCCGGGTAGCGTTGCTGCATCAAATCCATTGGCTCCCAAGTGTACTCCTCCTTCCCATGATTCAACCATAGCACCTTCACTAAGGGGACACTTTTGCGGCGTAATGTTCTTGTCTCGCTGTCAACAATCCGCACCGGCTCTAGTCGCACAGATCTATCCGACGCCACTACACCATCAGTAGTTGGAATAAATTGGTCGGGCCGCAATAGTGCTTTTCGAAGCGACGATACATGGAACACGTCGTGAAGATTTTCTAGTTCCGGTGGTAACTCCAACCGATAGGCCAACGGGCCAATTCTTTCCAATATAGTATAAGGCCCAACATACCTTGGGCTGAGCTTTTTCACTCCCCGCACCCGCGACACTCCATGCATCGGCCGAATCTTGAGAAACACTTTTTCGCCCACTTGGAACTCCACCATCCGGTGCTTTTTATTGTAATATTTCGCCTGTCGACTTTGAGCCTCCAACATGCGATCCCGTATCAATCTGACCGCCGCATCAGTATCATCTATGTATTCGTTTCCCAATGCCTTCGGATCTTCATCTTGCACCCAAGACAAGGAAGTCCTACACCTTCTTCCGTAAAGGGCTTCATGGGGCGCCATACCGATGCTCGCTTGATGACTATTATTGTAGGAGAATTCCACCAGGGGCAAGAGTCTTTCCCACGGCTCTCCTCTGTCCAACACACATAGCCTCAACAAATCCTCCAGCGTTCTGATGGTCCGCTCTGACTGCCCGTCAGTCTGTGGATGAAATGCGGTACTAAAAGTTAGGCGTGAGCCCAAGTACGCCTGTACCGCCTTCCATTCATTGGATGTAAACCGACCATCCCGATCCGAAACAATTGTCTTGGGAACGCCAAGATACCGTACAAATTGCTCCACCAAAAAGGCGTACCAAAACATCCACGTGTGCTTCCTTCTTCATTGGAATGAACCGGGCCACCTTTGTCAGTCGATCCACAATAACCCACACCGAATCATTCCCGGAGCGGGAACGAGGTAACCCATGAACAAAGTCCATGGAGATATCCTCGAACTTCCATTCGGGGATGGGCAGCGACTGCAACAAACCACAGGGACTCCTGCATTCAGCCTTCACTCTTTGGCAAGCTTCGCAATGTGTAACATAGTAGCGAACATCCTTCTTCATTCCCGGCCAACACATGGTCTTCCGCAGTCCGGCGTACATCTTAGCAATACCCGGGTGCACTGAATATTGAGAGGAATGTGCCTCTCTCAATATATCCTCCCGAATTTTGCCGCCCTTGGGAATATAAAGTCGGCCACGAAAATAAACGAGGCCGTCTTTGAGTGTGTACTCATCGGTGGTCCTATCTTCAATTGCCTTGATTGCCGGGGCCAAGGACGCATCCATTCCTTGCTCCACCCGTATCCGGTCTCGGATATCACAAACTATGCTCATGTTGGCCAAATACTCCGCATATTCCGCCGAAGGATCCTTGAATACTAGAGTAATTTCCATCTTCTCGATCATCCGAGCCAACTCCATACTCATCAGCCGAGACTCTGGGCTAGAGCCTGGCACTTTTCTACTCAAGGCATCGGCTACCGAGTTCGCTTTCCCGGGGTGGTAGTTCATGGTGAACTCATAGTCGCATAGAAATTCCAACCACCGCCGTTGTCTCAGGTTCAACTCCTTCTGAGTGTGAACATACTTCAAGTTTTTATGATCGGAAAAGATCTCGCAGTGGACGCCATATAAATAATGCCTCCAGACCTTCAAAGCGAACACCACTGCTCCTAACTCCAAATCATGAACCGGGTAATTGATTTCATGTTTCTTTAACTGCCTTGAAGCATAAGCGATCACATGCCCGTGCTGCATCAGCACCGCTCCCATCCCTTGATATGATGCGTCTGTGTAAACCTGAAATCCTTCCTTCCCAGACGGAAGTGCAAGGATGGGGGCGGAGGTAAGCCTATCCTTCAACTCTTGAAATGCTGCTTAACATTTAGGTGTCCACTCAAATGGCACACCCTTCTTCGTCAAGGAGGTAAGAGGAAGGGCAATCTTGGAGAATCCTTTCACGAACTTGCGGTAGTAGCCAGCAAGTCCAAGAAAGCTTCGTACATCGGCCGCCGACTTCAAGGGCGAACCACTCCTTCACGGCCCGCACCTTAGCTGGGTCCACAGCTAATCCTGCCCCACTGATCACATGCCCCAAGAAGGCAACCTCCTTAAGCCAGAATTCACACTTGCTAAACTTGGCATACAAGGCGTGCTCCTTTAATTTCTTCAAAACTAAGGTCAGGTGCTCGACATGCTCCACCTCCGTCTTTGAGTAGACCAAGATGTCGTCGATGAAAACAATGACGAAGATGTCCAGATATGGTTCAAACACCTTGTTCATCAGGCTCATGAAGGCCGAAGGTGCATTTGTGAGCCCAAACGGCATCACTGTGAACTCATACAAACCATATCTCGAACTGAAGGCTGTTTTCTGAATATCCCCCTCTTGTATCCTCAACTGATAGTATCCAGAGCGCAAGTCTAGTTTAGAGAACCAGTGTGCTCCCACTAATTGATCGAACAACTCGTCGATCCGAGGTAGCGGATAAGTGTTCCGCACCGTTAATCGATTGAGTTCCCGATAATCTATGCACAATCGCAGGGTTCCATCCTTCTTCTTCACGAACAGCACCGGGGCACCCCATGGTGATGAACTGGGGCGAACGAACCCTGAATCTACTAGTTCTTGCAATTGAACTCTAAACTCCGCGAGTTCTTTCGGGGCCATTCTGTACGGGGCCTTAGATACAGGCTTGGCACCTGGTACTAAATTAATCTGAAATCGACCTCTCTATGCGGTGGTAATCCTGGTAGCTTCTCAGGAAATACCTCGGGAAAATCCCGCACAACCCGTACATCCTTTAATTCCAACGCTTCCTCCTTCAACTCGAACCAGATCATGAAGACCTCGTCCCCCTTCATATGAGCTTTTACAACCTGGACGGAAGATAACATCATGCGAGGAGCGAAGCCAATACCTTGGAAGATGACGTCAGAGTCTCCATGTCTCAAATAGATCCGCTTCTCCGCGCAGTCGATCCTTGCAAAGTGCCAATCGAGCCATGCCATGCCCAAAATGATGTCAAACTCCGGCATTCTCAGAACCGTGGCCGGTGTATCAAAGGCCTTCCCATCAATAAATAACTCAAACTCGCACTTGGCGGTCGCGATCATCTCCGAGCCATCCGGAAGGCGTACACGTCGGGCTATTCCCGTGAAGTACTGAACATCCCCCATGTCTTTTATGAAATCCTCGGACACAAAAGAGTGTGAGGCACCGGTATCGAACAGCGCATAGGCCGTCTTCCCGCCAATACTCACGGTGCCTAAGTGCCAACGACCAAAACTTATTGCTAGTGTCTAATAAGTTCTAAGCAACTCATGTTAAACCATGCAAGTATGTAAACTAATTAAATCATACCTGCAATCACATCTTGTGGGTTCCGTTCCTGCGCCATATCAAGCGCGTACACTTGATCCCGGACCGGTCCGGGGTTTCCTCTTGGCGGTCCTCGTCCTCGACCACGCATATATCCCCGTCCTCGTGGAGCTGGTGGAGGGAGAGCAGGAGGGAGAGCAAGAGGGGCGTTCCCATATAGCTGCGGGCAGAAACGCCGGATGTGGCCCGGCTGGTTGCATTCGAAGCACACCAGACCACGACGCCCTTCAGGTTGTTGAAATCGCTGAGGCTGTGGGGGTGGGGGCAACGCAGGCAGCTGCGGAACTGGATGCTCCACCCTATAGTTTCGGTGGACACGCCCTCCACCTCTTTGATAACCTCTTCCTCCTCTAAAGTCCCGTCTCCTTCTATTACTTGGGCCGGCTTCCATCACGTCCTCCGCAGGCCTCTTACTACATCCCATGTGGTCCGCCTCCAATCTTTTCGCCATATCAATGATCTCCGCCAAGCTACCATCCGCTATAAACAAAAGGGACTGCCTTAGGGGATCTCGCAGCCCTTTATAGAAGTGCTTGGCATAACCTCTGTCATCCAACTCATAAGAGTCCGCAAACCTTGCGAGATGCTGGAATTCCCGCTGGTATTCTGTAACGACTTTGATCCCTGCTTTAGTAGAAGGAACCTCTGCTCAAGCTCATCTCGGGCCGATGTAGGGATAAAGTGCTCCAAGAAAACCTCCGAGAATTCACTCCAACTTATCTCTGTGTAGATCCGGCCTTGGAAGGTAGAGCCCATGAGGGACTTCCACCACCTCTTCGCATGTAAGTCCAAGACAGACACTGCCAATGTTACTGCCATGTTGGCCGGGCAACGGATTCCAGCCAACAACTCTTGTATCGTGTCTAGCCATTCCTCTGTACGTACGGCTGACTCCGTCCCAAGGTAGACGGGAGGGGAGAGAGCCCGAAAGGTGCTCAGCCAGTTGGAGCTCGGGGCATGTTGTTGCACCGGAGCCTGCTGTGCCTTAAAAGCATCAAGAATGGCGGTGAGTGTTTGCCCCAACTCAGACTGTTGGAACTGAGTGGGTATGGGAGGGGTAGGAGTACCCCTCATCGGCTCAACATGCAGTGGAACCTACACGTACATGACAAATTTGTGGTCAGGTTGGCTAATCGTAGGGTCAAAGTTGGACAAACTTAATGTGAATTACATATGGGCACACCACTGCTTCCGCTAAGTCAGTTTGTCCCCAAACTGACTAATCAAACGGGGTGGCACCATTGTTGAATGACTTCTTAGTTGAGGATCGTGGCAGTGGAAGCGTGGTGGGCCCATAACCCACAGGTCCCAGGATCGAAACCAGCCTCTGATACCATTTGTAAGACCCCTCCTCCCGGATCCCAAAACACGGCACGAAGAGGGAGTCTTATGCCCGGAACAGCCGCCTTGCGGTAGCATTAGCACACGGGCTAACCTGTACCACAAGACGCCTATTCCGCCGGCTGAAACCATATCAATATATCATGCCAACCCAACCAAATAAATAAGCAAGAGAAGTCAAAATCCACACTAAGTATGTAATGTCCAAAAACATCAATAATGAGAAGCTAAACATGCTTCTACAAAATATCAGAGTACAGCTAATCATTGCCCAAACGGGCTACATCAGAGTAAGCAAAACACTAACATCAGTAACAGACGGTATCGACGGCACCGTCACATCAGGCCCTGTCTCCCTGGCCTGGCTGCCCTGCTGCGTAGTCTGCGGCTGCTCTACCTGCGGCGTGACCTCCTAAAAAGGAAGACGTAGCAACCGTTAGTCGAAACGACTAAGTGGTTTCACATCCGCTCCCCCGGCGACTCCTCGGCACCGGGCGGAGAAAAGGAACAAGAGTATAGTATCTATCAAGTATGCAAGTAAAGGAAAAACAAGCAGGTGGCAGTAGTGTAAGAGTATCAATGTATAACTAGCAGTTCTATAAAAGCTACCAATATGTAAACTAACCATTCTACAAGAGCCATCAAGGTATAATAACAAGTGTAATAAAGCTACAGCAGGAAAGTAACTTAACTTATAAGAATGCCCATACAAACTTATAAGTTAAGGATCGGGTTACATAAAGTAACTCATCGTATAGGAGTGCCCATACAAACTTATACGATGAGGATCTTGTTGTGCAATGTATGAAATGCTATGAATGCTATGCAATGACTCACCCATGCACACCCATGCAATAGCTATGTCGACACAGACTGTAGTTCCCACTTTTCGAGCAGGTAGCTAACCTCTCAGGCATCAGCCGCCGTGGCCAGGCGGTGACAGTAGAACGGGCACTTCTACTACTAGGCGGGTATCACACTACTTCACCTAGGCCTCCGTACGCCTCAACGCTAAGAACACAACAGCGGAGCCCATGCGTACTATGGCCCAGCGGGGTCTTGGGTAGATGTGCACCAAGAACACAGCCCGAACTGGCCTTGTGTGACCCGGAAGGGGCCTCGGAAGAAAGCACGAGGACACAGTCCAACCGTCCACATGGTCGGAGGGGCCTCGGGAAGTGAACACCGAGGACACAGCCCAAACCGACCAAGTCTAACTGCCAACTCCCGTCGGTGTGACGACTGGCGAGCCCGTAGACCTGCCACACTATCCTTAACCCGGGATTACGACACCGCGTGTCGACTCACACCACATGCAATCTCACACCAACGTCACATGGAAGGGGCCTCGGAAGCAAGCACGAGGGCACCGCCCAACCATCCATCCACACCTCATCTCAACACAACCAAAACAAGTGGCGGTCAACACCGCACTCACAAACTTACACAATACTACTCATAGGGAGATGACTCTCTAAGTATTGGACTATCAAATTCAATCCACTAATCAACATACACATGGCCATAGTTTAATCTTCTATATGTCATTCCATATGAACTCTACATAAGACTTATATGATGCGCATATGTTATAGTTTAACAACATCTTATCAATTCGATTCGATTAAACATAAAGGAAACCTTCCAAACCTCAAGACATCTTGCGATAAGAAATCAGTTGTATGCATTCCAAATAATAAACACCATCATTCACAGTTCTTCGGTGAGTAGCACAAATTATTTAATCTTGACAGAATTCCACCGACTCTTGTTGCACTTTATATAAAACCAGAATTCTAAGTGTATCACTAATCTGGACAGCAATTTCGACCGGAGATTCCCGAGGCTACAGGAATCCGGTGAAGTCGTGTAACCCCTCGTTGGAAAGATCTTTTCATGTTCTACAACTTTCATATTCAGGTCACAACCCAGATCTGACAATAACTTATTCGAAATCGGCTTCAAAGTTCACTGCGCACAGAACACAATTTCTGTGTACAGGAATTGCCGGACAGCAAACTCGATTTGGTTTTCCCGGGGCCACAGACATCACCTGAAGTCGTGCAACCACTCGTTGGAAAGGTATTTCCAAGGGCTACAACTTTCGTGTTTAGTCGAAAGCCCAGATCTGCCATTATCCTACATAAAAAGGGCCTAGAAGATCGCTGCGCGCAGAATACAGATTCTGCGCGCATCTTAAAGAAAATGAACGGCATCGGTTCGTCTTCCTCGTCAAGGCGATCGTTCCTAAATTTTCCAGAATTATTCTCCTCCCTTATTCAACCTCAAAGGCCATAAACTCCTCACGAGACCATCCACCCATCGTCATATTGAAGAAAAAGGGGAAGGGTTGAAGAGATCTAAAATCTAGGATTCAAATCCTAGCATGGCCAAACCTAGAAAACTTCTCCTCACCATCAAGTTCTCTTGAACCGATGTCTCTCCTAATTATCTAAGATCTAGCACCAAGGGAGAGGGTAGGAAACTCACGTTGACTCCAGCGGTACCACCATTTCCGGCCATGGATCGCGTAATTCTCCTTGGCGGCATCTTCTCTTTCGCGGCGATGGCGGATCTCCTTCGGTAAAACTTGCTCCTGCAGTTTTTCTCTCACCAGGAAGTCTCACAGGAAATAGGGGAAGGAAAAGAGAATGAAAAACGGCTAGGGTTTCTCTGCCCCTTATAAGCAAAATGTGACACGGGTAGGGACACGGCCGTGTCCGTACCCGTGTCCTGCTTCCGCGAAACGGCCGTGGCGGTTTCCATGTCGGTTCACTGTTTGACACGGGTAGGGACACGGCCGTGTCCCAACCCGTGTTCACATGACACGGCCGTGTGCCTGGCCGTGTCATTGGCCGTGTGCATCTTCAGTTACATCTCGCCACTTCTCGTCGAGCCCAACTCGGCGCACACGGGTAGGGACACGGCCGTGTCACTACCCGTGTCACCATCTCGACGACTCTCGACGATTCTCGACGATCTCGACACGCCTCGTCGAGATCGTCTCGACGCACACGGGTAGGGACACGGCCGTGTCACTACCCGTGTCACTTCTCTCTACACTGATTTCTCCACTTCTCCACAAGTGCAGCCCAACTCCCTGCACTTCTCAGGACTTGAGTCAACCCTCCTGACTCAAAAACTCACACACTAGGGGCCTAGAGCGATTCGGGTCGTTACATACACGGCCTAGGACACGGGCGTGTCCAAGGCCGTGTCTTTCTCTGTGTTGGTCGGTTGTGTCTAGAAAAGGACACGGCACGAAACACGGCAGCATGACACGGGCGTGTCAAGTGTCACACGGGCGTGTGCATACCCATATCACCACCCGTGTTCCCAAGAGTCGTGTCGGTTGGCGTTGCGGTTCTCTGTGACACGCCCCTAGGATACGGGAGTCTCAGGATACGACATGGGCGTGTCAGGTTGAGACACGGGCGTGTTTTGACCCGTGTCCTTTGCTGTGCTCGACGATCGTGCCTGGATCGGGGCACACGGCCTGGGACACGGCCGTGTGTAAGGCCGTGTGTAACGCCCCCGATAGTTCGATGATTTTATTTGTTTGGGCAACGTCAGATTTATGACATCGTGGCGTTACCTTTTAATGTCGAGTTAACGACGCAATGTCGTTAAGGCAGTTTCGCGTCCGTGCGGTCGAGTAGGCCGAATTCTTGTTGTAATGGGAAAATTTTGCATTTGGAATTTAAGTTGAGTAATTTTGGACTTGCTCGTCAAGTTTCGTCGCAATCCGAGCATTTTTGGAGTCTCGGCGCGCGATTGAAGTTTTGGATTGTTTATGTTTGTCGTATACTTCGAAGATTTATATCTCGGGAATGGCTTGTCGGATTCTGGTTTTGACTTCGTCGTTGTGTTCGTAGTGTCAGTGTTTGCCTACGGTGCGAGTTTCGTTTAATTCGGTGCGCGTTTGGGCCTCCGTTTTGATCTCGTAGTTTTCTTATTCAAAAATATATAAATATGAATATTTTAATATTAAAGTACTATTCAAAAATGAAAAACACTATTCATTCATATAGTTTAATTTCTTGGATATATTTGTAAAAGATTTTACAGATTTGTAAAAATTTATATACTTACTCGAGTACCTTGATATGCCTACCCGAGTACCTCCTCCCTGTCTCGAGTGTTATTTTTCATCTACTCGAGTACTATTTTCCTCTTACTCGAGTAGAATTTTCTGACATACACGAGTGAATTTTCTGAACTACTCGAGTAGTCACTTGAACTACTCGAGTAGCTTTTCCGAACTACTCGAGTAGCCTTTCCGAACTACTCGAGTAGCCTTTCCGAACTACTCGAGTAGCCTTTCCGAACTACTCGAGTAGCCTTTCTGAACTACTTGAGTAGTCGTTTTCTACCTACTCGAGTACCCGTAAGCTTGTTCTCGTGTAGTCTTTTGCTGTTTAGGTTCGGGAGCCTTTTTGAGTGTCAAAACGATGTTGTATGGAAAAATGGTTAACATAAAATTTGTGCGTCTCGACGAGATCTACAACTTTCATGTTGACTACGTTTCGATTTGAAGTCATCCTAAACCTTTATTTTCGTCTTCCGCGCACCCGCGCATATATATAGCTCGTTTTTAGACATAATTTTTTTATGAACATATATATTTATAAATATATTTATATATCTTTATATATATATATATATATATATATATATATATATATATATATATATATATATATATATATATATACATATTAATACTTAGGTTATTAGAAAGAAAAAAAAATTCCTTCTTCTTCTCCGATTCTTGTCTCCCGAACCAGAGCGGCGTGAGCGTGTGAGTAAATATTTCATGAACCTTCCGGTGGCCGCCGACGGTGCTCCGGTGCTCGAAATCTTCATCCAAGCATAGATCCGGAAAGCTCTCGCCGAGAGCTTCGCCCTCGTGGTAATTTCTTTTCCGTTTCTTGAGATTTCTCGTTAGGGTTTTTCAGCCCTAACCTCTATTTTGGCCATTTTTGTCTAGATTTCAATTTCTCCCGCATCATTTTGCCCCGATCTACGACGTGAAGTGATTCGGTGGACTTTTTCGGTAAAACCAAGGCAAGTGGTGGTTTCCCCTCGTTTCTCCTTGTCTGATTTGATGGTAACGACTATATTTTCATGTTCCTTAAATTTTTTACACCTATTTTTGCAAATTATTGTTATGATTTACCTTCTCAATGATCACATGATGTTGTGATGTTTCGTCATGGTAAGCCCGATTTTGTCCGGATGTGTTGATCGTTCTTGAAGTGTCTTATGATGGCTTTAAGTGCCTTAGTTTCCGTTATTAAATGCGTTAGAATTTATCTAGGACTGTAAATTGCTCCTAGAGGTTGATCAACCGCGTCTTGAGTTTGGTAATGTCAAGTAGAATCTGTCGAGTCAAATCCCGAGATATTTGTGTTGTGGTTTCTTTGGGTTTTTGAATGCGGGAGTTAGTGGACGATTCCACCTCCGCAGTGTTTGCTACCTTCATTAGTGCCCTGTGGAAGTCTACTTGGTTTTTCGATGTCTGCGGTGTATGATGGAGAGTATGAGACTCACTCGCAGTTTGACAGATTATATATCCGTTTTGTTTTTGGGTGGTGTGTCCAAGAGTGACCATCTCGCCCGTGTTTTTGGGTGGTGTGTCCAAGAGTGACCACTTCGCCGTGTTTTTGGGTAGAGTCGACCACAGGTTCCTAATAAAGGTGTTGTATTTTCCTTTCTGGTGAATTATTTATGTAGTCACCTTATAGCCTTGTGCGTCTGGTGCACCCTTATGTAACGTGACAAGTCACGTAGGAGTTCTTTTCCTGTTGATGCCCCGTTCTCTTTTGTGCTTTACTTTAGTATTTTATTTGGTCTTGGGTTGGTACCCATGTTGACCCTTTGTTTATTTCGGTTTATTACTTTTCCTGCCACTACCTGTACCTTCTTGCTGAGGTATTCTGTTTTTTTTTTTGGAATGCCTCAGGTTCAGAGCAGTAGCAGTTAGCAGTGCTGGTGTTGGATTTCTGGCGGCAGTGTTGGCCGTGGTTGTTGCCTCGTCATAGCGAGGTAGTCTATTATTTGTTTTGTTTTACTAGTTCAGACATACTTTTGTTCGTGGGTTCGTGTCAGCTTGTTGGCGCCCACTGATTTGTTAGTTGTTGAGACTTGCTAGCTGTTCATTTATTTAAATTTGGATGTTTTACTTGCTCTCTGGGAGGATTTATGCTAGGAATGCATGTTAGGTATTTTCAATTATAAAATCTACTACAATTACTTTATACATTGCATAATTTGAAACTCTAACCTGTTATTTTTAGCGACCGTAAAAGCTGTCTTTCCTACCATAATAAATTTAGAGTTCTGCATAGCATGAGTTTTCCTTTGGGGACGTTTATACTCATATAGGATGTTTGGGTTAATCTAATCAAGTATTTTTTTCGCAGCGTATAATATATTTTAATTCGTGTACTAGATGAGCCACTAAGCCGAGGGATACAGCTAACTTCTGCACGTAACTGATTTTCCTTAAAATAACTTTAAAAGAACTTTTCTTCATGTTTAGTTGGTGTCTGCCTGAGCGTTCGCAGTTATCCCCTGCTGACGTGGCATCATGACGCGCATTTTCCTTTACTCTGATAAGCTTTATTTGTGGTGAAAATGCGGGTTGTGACAGTTGGTATCAGAAGGAGGTTGCTTGACATTTTGTCAGGCAACCTTTCCTTGTTGGTATTAGGTGTATAGCATCATATTATACACACACCGATATGTCATCAGCACGTCTTGGCTGAAGCACGAACACTACACTCATATCATAACATGAAGTATACGGGGCATATTATGTAGTATGAGATGCATAATATGTGTCTGTATATGAATCCACCATAGGGGTAACATGTGAGGGTTATGTAGTATGGGATGCATAACCTCACCACATGAATGCGACTAGCACGTTTCTTTTTCGTTGCATGAGAATGTCATGTAGTATGTGATGCATAACATTTTCATGCGTACGCCGCTCATAACATGCATTAGGGCCTTTTTAGAATGCATAGCACAATCATGCATAGCATAACATTGCATAAGCACAACGTGCCAAGACAATGATTGTGGGATGACATATGTACACACATGGTTTTAAATCAGAAAATGAATATAAGTACATGCATTCATGTCATAGGCACAAGAGTCAATAGGATGAGAGGATATCATCCTAAGTAGGACATAGCATCATTATAAAATCCCAGAGCAAGTTGCAGCGTATGCAAGTGTCTTTTAAGTATGGTCTGAACTAGTTGTGTGGCTTTGTCGTAAGCTAGGATTTTGATGAGTTGTTCGTTTGCTTTTTAGAATGCCGCTAAAGCATCCTGCGATGAGGTCAACTCCCCAGTCACAGGGTGAGTCATCGGGTGCGCAAAGTGACGCGATTATCGAGAGTCTGTGTTAGAGCAATGAGGCTCTGTCAAGACAATTGGTTGCGATGCAATCGCAAGTTGAGTCTTTGTTGTCTGCCGCTCCCGCACAGCAACCTTCAGCGCAAGAGCCTGCCTCGGGCTAAGCCGTGCCCGATACCCCTGCTCCTCTGGTGCCCCCGATGGCGATACCACCAGAAATGAATTTCATATCGCACTTACAGCGGTTGGGACCTCCCACCTTCGACGGGAGTGCTGACTTTGTGGTTATAGATGATTGGATTATCTCCATCGAGGAGATGTTTTCATATTCTGGAATTCTAGAAGCCCAAAAGGTGATGATTGCAGCCTATCAGTTAAAAGGTCTGGCAAAGAGTTGGTGGATTCGTGAAAGAGAGAGCCTGAAGGAAGGTTGTACTTGGGAATCCTTTAAGAAGATGCTACTGAAGAAATTTCTACCCTCGGTCGAGCAAGACCGCCTGATGAATAACTTCCTATATCTGAAGCAGAGACAGCTCACCGTGAGCGAGTACAAGATTGAGTTTAGCAAACTGAGCAGGTTCGCTCCGGATTTGGTAGCTTCTGAGGAGGGTGGAGTGAAACGTTTCTTGTGAGGACTAAGAAGCGATGTCCAGCAGTTGGCATGCGCTTACCAAGCTGGAAGTTATGCTGAAGCAGTGGAAGCCACTTTAAAAGTGGAGGCGATTGAAAACGCCAAGAACTGCGGCGCTGCGGCAAGGAAGGAGAAAAGAAAAGGTGTTGAGGATGGTAGCTCCAGGTCATCTGGCCCTTCTTCAAAGAAGAAAAGTAAGGATGTGTGTAGCTTCTATGATCGACTTGGCCACCCCTACGAAAGGTACTTTAAGAGGACTGCCACCCTGAAGCAACAGCAGGTGCATGCCATCCAAGGTGCACCTAAGGGAAAGCTGGTGTGCTCATTCTGTGCAAGGAAGGGTCATGACGTGACTCGCTGCCGGATGAAAGAAAGGGTTTGCTTCCAGTGTGGGCAGAAGGGACACCAGAAGTCTTCGTGCCCCCAGGCTCAGTCCCCACTGCAGCCTGCCCCACTTCGAGCTCTACCACCGCCACCAAGCCTAGATAAAGGAAAAGGAAAGCTGAACATGATGACCAGCGAGGAATCCCAAACCTCTACGCAAGTGATATCAGGTTAGCCTCAGTTTAATTTTATCCTTGTTAGTTATCTTCGTTGCCCTAGTTTTCGTTCGTTTAGTTATGTATGTTACGTTTTAGGGGAGTTTAAGGTGCGGAATAGATGGGCGCGTGTTCTTTTCGATTCGGGTGCCACCCATTTCTTTGTGGCCCGGAGATTTGTCGATAAGCACCGTCTGAGTGGGTACCAATTAGGAGGCTCCTTCAATGTCAAGCTCCCTTTCGGTGATTCGGTGATATCTAACCAAGGAGTTCTGAGATGCCCTATTTATCTTGGGAATTTTATGGCTTATGCGGATCTGATGATCTTGGAGCTGTCTGATTTTGACGTGATTCTGGGCATGGACTGGCTGTCCAAATATGATGTGGTCATCCAGTGCAAGGCTAAGCGATTGGATTTCAGAATGGACGACGGACAACCTATGAGCATCTATGGATTTCAGGACAGAGTTTCTCTTGTCATTTATGCGGTACATGCTTATCGTGCTATAGAGTCTGGTTGCGAAGCGTTTTTGGTTTCTATTTCTGCTTTGGAAATAGCTTTTGTTACGCCACATCTTGAGGATGTCTCGGTGGTTTGAGAGTTTCCAGATGTTTTTCCTGATAGTCTTCCAGGACTTCCTCCTGAAAGGGAGACAGAGTTTGTGATAGACCTCGAACCAGTTACTCGTCCTATTGTTAAAGCACCGTGTCGTATGGCTCCGCGTGAGTTGGATGAGTTGCGTACTCAGCTCGATGAGTTGCTCAGGTGTGGTTTTATTAGGCCAAGTACTTCTCCATGGGGTGCTCCTGTTTTGTTCGTCAAGAAGAAAGATGGATCGATGAGACTTTGCATCGATTATAGGGAATTGAAAAAGGTAACAATTAAGAATAGATATCCCCTGCCAAGGATTGATGATTTGTTCGACCAATTGCGTGGTAGCTCGGTATTTTCAAAGATCGATCTTCGCTCAGGCTACCACCAGTTGAGGATTCGAGAGGCAGATATTCCCCGAACCGCTTTCCGTTCTCGGCATGGACATTATGAGTTTTAGGTGATGTCTTTTGGTTTAACCAATGCACCCTCTGCTTTCATGGATTTGATGAATCGGGTGTTTAAGGATTTCTTGGACCGATTTGTTATTGTGTTCATAGATGATGTCTTGATGTATTCTCGCAATGTTGAGGAGCATACTCAGCATTTGCGTCTGGTTTTGTCGACCCAGAGGGAGCATACGTTATATGCGAAGTTGAGCAAGTGTGAGTTTTGGCTACCTCAGGTGTCCTTTCTGGGTCATGTGGTAAGCAATGACGGTATTTCTGTAGACCCGACTAAGATTTCTGCGGTAATAGAATGGGAGAGACCTTCTACACCGAAGGAGATTAGGAGTTTATTTGGCCTAGCTGGCTATTGTAGAAGATTCGTGGAAGGATTTTCGGTGTTGTCTGCTCCACTAACTAGATTTACTCAGAAGAATACTGCTTTCATTTGGAGTGATAAATGTGAAGAGGCTTTCCAAGAGCTGAAGAAGAGATTATGTACTGCTCTGATTTTAACCTTACCTACTGAAGGAGTTGAGTATGTTGTGTATGTTGATGCGTCACATATCGGACTTGGTTGCGTTTTAATGCAAGATGGTAAGGTGATTACGTATAGATCGAGACAACTAAAGATCCACGAGAGAAACTATCTGACGCATGATTTGGAGTTTGCTGCCGTAATTTATGCATTGAAGCTTTGGAGACACTTATTATATGGCGCGTTGTGCAAGATCTATACGGACCATAAGAGTTTGAAGTACGTCTTCACTCAGAAAGAACTAAATCTGCGCCAGCGTCGGTGGTTAGAATATGTGGCGGATTATGAAGTGAAAATTCTCTATCATCCAGGAAAGGCTAATGTAGTAGCCGATGCCTTGAGTAGGAAGACTGCTAAGATTTTTAATCTGTCGGTGCAGTCCTTGATAGAAGAATTTTTGTTGATGGATATTGAGGTTGGGAGTAGTACTGTGCCTGCTTGTCTATAAGCAGAAGAACCCTCTTGGATTTCCCTTACTCGAGCACATCAGAAGGATGATCCTGATTTGTTGCACCTCCGGAATAGAACTTTGAAGGGAGAGCTACCCGATTTCTCTGTGGACGAGTTGGACACCCTGAAGTATCGGGGTAGATTTTGCGTCCCCGCCTTTGGCGATATTCGAGCTAAGATCTGTGCTGAAGCTCATGGTTCCAGTGTGGCCTACCACCCTGGTTCCACAAAGATGTATAAAAATCTAAAGCAAATTATTTGGTGGTCATGGATGAAGAATGACATCGCCAGGTTTGTATCTGAATGTTTTACTTGTCAGCGTGTTAAAGCTGATCACAGAAGGCCTGGTGGTAAATTGACACCGCTTGATATTCCAAGTTGGAAATGGGAGAGTATTTCAATGGATTTTATCACCGGTCTGCCAAAATCTCCCCGTGGGCACGACTCTGTTTGGGTGATAGTCGACAGATTGACAAAGTGTGCTCATTTTGTTCCATTTAAGATTGGGTACTCGATGAAGAAGATAGCTAAGTTATATCTTGAAGAGATCATCAGGTTACATGGTGTGCCTGTTAGCATCGTATCAGATCGGGACTCTAGATTTACGTCTCGTTATTGGAAGAGTTTACAGGAGGGGTTGGGTACCGATTTAAGGTATTCCACCGCCTATCATCCGCAGACTAATGGTCAAATGGAAAGAGTAAATCAAATCGTAGAAGATATGATCAGGTGTTATATTTTGGATCATGGTGGTGCTTGGGATAAGCGTCTCAGACTCATGGAGTTTGCTTACAATAACAGTTATCAAGAGAGTCTGCAGATGGCTCCGTTTGAGGACTTGTATGGGAGGCATTGTAGAACTCCACTGTTTTAGGCTGAAGTTGGTGAGAGGCCGTTGTTAGGTCCGGAACCTCTTGAAGAGATGAATTGTGCTGTGACCCACATTCGGGAAAAGCTTCGTGTGGCTCAAGAGTGCTATGAGAAGTATGCGAACCTACGAAGGGTCAATCTGGAGTTTGCGGTTGGAGACTTGGTTTTTCTGAAAGTTTCTCTGATGTCTGGCGTTAAAAGGTTTGGAAGGAATCACAAGTTAGACCCCCGGTATGTGGTACCCTTCCAGATTCTTGAGCACATCGGAGTGTCGGCTTATAGGTTGGAATTGTCTGCGACCTTCCCTGGTGTCCATGATGTGTTCCATGTGAGCCAGTTGCGGAAATGTGTTCGTAATGATCGTCAAGTCCTCGACTCGATACCCCAGATTCAGCCCAACCTTACTTATGTGGAAGAACTTATTCGTGTTCTGGATTTTCAAGAGCGTGTGTTGCGAAGAAAGACCATCCATATGGTCAAGATTCTTTGGAGAAATCAAGACGTCGAGAGCGCGACGTGGGAATTGGAATCGGCGATGAGGGAATCTCATCCGCACCTCTTCTCTTAGTTTCGGGTATGTTGCTATGTTTTCAGTTATGCATGGTTTTATTGATTTTGGTTTGGTTTTGGAGTTGTGATAAGTTTCGGGACGAAACTTCTTTTTAGGGGGAGTGACTGTAACACCCCCGATTTTTCGATGTTTTTATTTGTTTGGGCAACGTCAGATTTATGACGTCGTGGCGTTACCTTTTAACGTCGAGTTGACGGCGCAATGTCGTTAAGGCAGTTACGCGTTCGTGCGGTCGAGTAGGCCGAATTCTTGTTGTAATGGGAAAATTTTGCATTTGGAATTTAAGTTAAGTAATTTTGGACTTGCTCGTCAAGTTTCGTCGCAATCCGAGCATTTTTGGAGTCTCGGCGCGCGATTGAAGTTTTGGATTGTTTATGTTCGCCGTATACTTCGAAGATTTATATCTCGGGAATCGCTCGTCGGATTCTGGTTTTGACTTCGCCGTTGTGTTCGTAGCGCCAGTGTTTGCCTACAGTGCGAGTTTCGTTTAATTCGTTGCGCGTTTGGGCCTCCGTTTTGATCTCGTAGTTTTCTTATTCAAAAATATATAAATATGAATATTTTAATATTAAAGTACTATTCAAAAATGAAAAACACTATTCATTCATATAGTTTAATTTCTTGGATATATTTGTAAAAGATTTTACAGATTTGTAAAAATTTATATACTTACTCGAGTACCTTGATCTGCCTACCCGAGTACCTCCTCACTGTCTCGAGTGTTATTTTTCATCTACTCGAGTACTATTTTCCTCTTACTCGAGTAAAATTTTCTGACCTACACGAGTGAATTTTCTGAACTACTCGAGTAGTCACTTGAACTACTTGAGTAGCTTTTCCGAACTACTCGAGTAGTCACTTGAAATACTCGAGTAGCCTTTTCGAACTACTCGAGTAGCCTTTCCGAACTACTCGAGTAGCCTTTTCGAACTACTCGAGTAGCCATTTTCTACCTACTCGAGTATCCGTAAGCTTGTTCTCGTGTAGTCCTTTGCTGTTTAGGTTCGGGAGCCTTTTTGAGCATCAAAACGATGTCGTATAAAAAATGGTTAACATGAAATTTGTGCGTCTCGACGAGATCTTCAACTCTCATGTTGACTACTTTTCGATTTGAAGTCATCCTAAACCTTTATTTTCGTCTTCCGCGCACCCGCGCATATATAGCTCGTTTTAGACAGAATTTTTTTATAAACATATATATATATATATATATATATATATATATATATATATATATATATATATATATATATATATACATATTTATACTTAGGTTATTAGAAAGAAAAGAAAATTCCTTCTTCTTCTCCGATTCTTGTCTCCCGAACCAGAGCGGCGTGAGCGTGTGAGTAAATATTTCGTGAACCTTCCGGTGGCCGCCGACGGTGCTCCGGTGCTCGAAATCTTCATCCGAGCATAGATCCGGAAAGCTCTCGCCGAGAGCTTCGCCCTCGTGGTAATTTCTTTCCCATTTCTTGAGATTTCTCGTTAGGGTTTTTCGGCTCTAACCTCTATTTTGGCCATTTTTGTCTAGATTTCAATTTCTCCCGCATCCTTTTGCCCCGATCTACGGCGTGGAGTGATTCAGTGGACTTTTCCGGTAAAACCAAGGCAAGTGGTGGTTTCCTCTCGTTTCTCCTTGTCCGATTTGATGGAAACTGTTGGGTATTGTATCCACAATTACCTGGATTTGAGGAAGCCACCTGTCAAGCTAAGATGAATTCACAATGTATTTGATGAAACCTCTTAAGTTGTGCTTGCAGTTCTTCCACGCTAAGTACACACCAATGTCAGGGTGCAGTAGGTCAATATACACGGGTCTGCACGACGTAATCCCTCGTTGAGCAGATCAGTGTGTTGGCCTACGTGTACTCTCTCTATTGGAGTGCACTTACTTTCAAGTACAGGTCCGTGTTTATGCAAGAGAAGACAGGGAGCAATGATGGGTCAAGGAGCAGCTCTTAGGTGGAAAGACAAAAATTCGTCTAAGCATAATTCGACGAGAATCACTAGTGATTCTCGCCGATTCGGCGAGAATCACTAGTGATTCTCGCCGAATCGTCGAGAATCATTAGTGATTCTCGCCGACTCTTTCCGGCTACCTCAAAACGGTGCCAAGTAAGATTCGGCGAGAATCACTAATGAATCTCGCCGAACCCATCGCTGAGCAGATCATGAATACCAAGTAATATTTGTTGAGAATCACTAAGTGATTCGGCGAGAATCACTAGTGATTCTCGACGAATCGTCGAGAATCACTAACTGATTCTCGCCGATTCGTCGAGAATCACCTGCGATTCTCGCCGATTTTTACTTGGTGTTTTCTCTGGAAGCTGCTGGACCGGATTCTGCCGCTGGACTATTTTGAACCGGTTTTCGGGTTTCTACGTGTGGGACCCACAACGGTCATATTGTAAGTGTCTACAGTGTATAAATACATGGGTATTTTTGAACAGTAAGCAGAGCGAAGAAGATAAGAAATACGCGAGCACAGATGAACCCTAAAATCAGAGCTCCAGTGTCCGTGTTAGAGACTGAAGAGGCCAGTGAGGAAAGCAGCTCTGATGAGGATGAGACAATGGTCACTGGCTCTAATGACAATAACACAGAAGAGCATGTAACTTCTTCATCATGCCCCGTATCTCTTGAAGTTTCTGAAGACAGGAACTGCTTTCCTTCAGAAGATTTTGATTCCCTGAAGAGAGCCCTTCAGAAAAGCAACCTACTTGCTGAGGAGCAAGCTCAAGAGATTGCTCGACTGAAGATCTTGTTGGTTCTCCAATTGGCGTCCAACAAGATCAAGGACTCTAAGATCTCAGCTCTAGAGAGTAGTCTAGAGAATGAGAAAAGAATAGTATCAAACTTTTTCAAGGTTGATGCTATAAAGAGAAAGCAAGAAAACGGGTGGATCTCCCGGATTATCAATTCGTGGAGAAATGGGGAAACGGTATTCCGACCCCCCACTCCAAGCAGGAAGGCAACTCATCATGCCTTCAGGTATGACCACAGGAATAGTCGTGGTCACTGCAAGGGTGATCTGTCCCCATGTGGAGACACCCGTAGTGCAAGGGCCGTCGTGGCCACCCATGAGAGAATACCTAAGGCTCATTCTGAGCCCTTTGTATTCACTGCCACTGCCTCAACTCGGTGCGAATCCGCATGTCCCAGCTCACAGAAGACTTCTCACCACCCGAGGACACAGGATAGGGAGGTTAGAAGTCATGGTGTAAGTTTTCATGAGGCCTCAGGAAGGGGGTTGCCTGAAAGGAAGGCACCACCTCCCCGGCCTCATGCCGCTCGCAACATGCATTCCTTCCACCCTTCCACGTGTCACGGTGGAAGAGAAAATTTTGTTATAAGATCATGCCCTATCCCGTTGAGACCTGGGACCGTGACTACCTCAGTCACTATATCAGGTCAGAAACGGCGATACAAAATTCACCCGTGTTGGTGCTGTGGTAAAGTGGGACACTTTGCCATCGACTGTTGGCACAACCCCTCTGTGTCAAGGGCAAGGGCCTATCCACATTTTCTGAGCAGAGGTAGCCTTCCTGACAGGTTTTCTGAAGGAAGGCAGTCGAGTGCTTATGCTAACAGGAACCTAGGACCCAATATGATTTGGGTTCCTAAGGTAAGGTAATTCTTTCTTGCAGGGTATTCTAGGTTCCCGTAAATATGATGGGAACTAGACAGTAGGTGTTCCAAGACTGAATTGGAACATGCATCTGGAATAACAGAAGTGATATTTATATAAGCATACTCACATCGAGCACCTGGTATGTTATAGTCAGAGAGACTTAATGTTAACTCTCATAATCACAGGTACTTTTGATCAGTTCAAGGACTTGAGTCATACTGTATCCACATTCATATATATATATATATATATATATATATATATATATATATATATATATATATATATATATATATATATATTTATATATGTACATTTATACTTATGCTTATACATATATGTGTGCACATCTCAGGATAGGTCAACAAGGTAAATACGAAGATTAGATACATCATTAAAGAGTTATCGGCAATTCCACTGGTAGGCTCGAGATCTAATATCTATAGGCTTAAATTTGCTCACTAAAAACTAGCGAAGATTGTCATCAAGAAATGTATGGAAAAGCTGGTTCAAACCCCAAATAGTGGCTTTAAGAAGTATTCACATATTTAGAAGATTTTTAAATTAACTTATATGGAAAAGCCGGAAACCCGTTAAATTCATTCTAAATCCCGTCAATCTCACGTAGTCTCCCGCCGAACTCACCTTTATATGTTTAGAATCCCGCCGACCCTTCACCTTCCATAGGAATCCCGCCGAAGGAGCAAACTCTCCCTGGTATCAGTCGAATCCCGCCGAAGGAGCAAACTTTCCCATACCCGCCGACTCGCCGAAGCCCGCAGGAAAACTCGCCAACTCTCTCCGCAGGGGAAACTCACCGGAAGGGAAGCTCGCCGAATCGACTCCTCCGCCGGAAACTCGCCGACTCCCGCAAGACTCTCGCCGAACCGGTCTCCATCGAAGGTCTCCCGCCGAATCCCGCTGGAATCTCCCCTAATCGTCTTCCCCTTTCATCGCTTCTCACCGCAAGTTTCCCGCAGGACGCTCACCTTGCTCTTGGACGCTCTTCCGGTTTTGATTCTTGCTTCCAGGAATTTCTCTGCGTGCACTCATCAGGTGTCCCTTGTCTTCATCGCACTAACTCACCGTCTACACCTTTAGGTAACCCCCCCTCACCCTTACTTGGACTTGATCACTAGTGTCGCTTCCTTTTTGATTTTTGATTAAGCGTAGAATAGGGCTTCTCTCCCTAGATCTGCAATGGCTCCAAGGACAACCGCTGGGTTGGTCACTGGTTGCGAGCTAGTTCGAACTGGGTTCTCTCATGCCTCTGACGAATTCAGAAACATCATTCTGATGCTGGAAGAGGCTGGGCTCTCATTCGTCCTGGAGCACCCGTGCAAAATCTTGGACAAAGAGGTGCTGGAGTTCTTCGCTACCGCAAAACTCCGGAATGGCGACTCTCTAATCAAAAGCAAGGTGGCTGGGGCAAAGGTCAAGATGTCTGCCAGCAAGCTGACCCGCTTCCTGCAGCTCTCTAGCTCGGAGCACGAGGACTATCTTGAGGAAGAAGACAAAAGCAGGACTCTCTTATTCTGTGGTCTCCCACGAGGAACTCGGTCAATAAAGCGCAAGGATATGAATGAAGAAGGGAAGCTTCTGTCAGACATAATCAGAAAAGTACTCATCTGCAAGCCAGGCTCTCATGATCATATCTCTGCTGACATGTTCAAGATCCTGGTGGCTATTGTCTGCAGAAAAAGGTTCAACTGGGGGGAGTTGCTGTTTGAGAAGATAAAGGATACCCTGCGATCTCCGAGCTTTGGCCGAATCATAAGTCTGTATCTCAATCAGCTGAATGGAGACAAGTATGACATGAGCAAAGGTGTTCCTCTACACTACTTAAAGAAAATGGACTCAAGTGTGTTTGACAGATGGGAGAGGCGAATTGGGCAGGCTGCCATGGAAGAACAACAGGAAGTATCTCCAGCAGCAACCCCCAGTGAAATTCCTGATACTTTGACTGCAGGAATTGAGGGGGAGCCTCTACCCACTCATGCTGATATAGTATCTGACATCTCCCAGATGGCCCGGGATGCTGTGGCAGAAATACAAGAAGAAAGTGAAACTGTGCTGGAGCATAAGGAGGCCCTGAACCGGAACGATCAAGGAGCCGAAGCTGCTATACAGGAGACTGCTGACAAAGAGTTGGAAGAGGATGCTGATGAAGATGATTTCATGGATGATGAAGGAGAGGAAGACGGCCATGAGGGACATGAAGCATTGGAGACTCAGGATCTCATTGAACCTCCATCTGACAAGCACGCACCTGAAATCATTCCTGAAAACATTGGTGCACGAGTGGATGGGGAGTCCGAGAAATCTACAGATGCTGTCAGTATTCCTCCCTTAGAGGTTGTGCTCCTGTCCAGCTCTACGGGTGCATCTGATGAAGTGCAAGGCCAAGCAGTGCCTACGGATCTTCCATTACGAGATGCGCTAGCCACTCACACCGTGAGTGTCATTCAAGGCATAGTGGATGAGCTTAAAGGCTCTTTTGAAAAAGCTCAAAATAAAATGCTGAAAAGGATTAAGAAGTCTGAAAATCTCATGCTCAAGAACATGGTGGAGATCAACCATAAACTTGACATGATGGACAAGAAATTTGAAGAAAAGTATATGGCGGCCGGCCAAGCGGTCACTCTTCTTATGGCCGGATTGAAAAAGAACACTAATACTCTTGTCGTAGTGAATCAGAATGCTCATGTTGTAGCAAACAACATTCAAAAGTTCGACGGTAATATGGTCACTCTCAACGCCAATCAGCAGGCCTTGGTCACTGAATTCTCCAGAACTACCAAGCATATTGATGACTCACTGCACTCCTATGCAAACTCCATAGCAGTCGAAGCCAAAAAGGGGGATAAGGAATACATAGCGAAGATGGCTGAGCTCCGAGAAGTCATGATCAAAAACTTCGAACAGTCAAACAAATACGTCTATGACAGCTGCTGGTGGATGCTTCAACAGGCGTCAGACGTCGTGTTGCCTGAAAATCCTGCGGATATTCATGCTCTTGAGACTTCTACGGCCGCTGAGGGAGTAAGTGCTGCTGAGGGAGTAAGTGCTGCAGATGTTTCCATGAGTGAAGCTGATGCTAGGGTTGTTTCCAAAGCTAAACTGAGGAGCATGTTTGACCAAGAGGCCCTAGCAAAATCCAGGGGCAAGAGAAAAGCTCAAGAAGGGACCTCCAAGGAGACACTAGCTGAGAAGAGAATCAGACTGAGTGAGGAGGAAGTACGAAACGAAAAGTGGAGTCCAGTTTCAAAGAATATCATCTTGGATACCTTCTGGCTACAAGAAAAAGGAGAACTCAATCGAAACGAAGTATACAGCCAGTATGAGTGGGAAATGCACAAGACGTATGAAGCGAAACGAAACATCTTCTTCAGGAACAACACGGCAGCAGATAAAGTTCCTCCTCCCAGATATTATCCGAAGCCTAAAGAGTATATGGAGAGGCAAAGGAAGAAGTATTTGGCGCAAAAACTCAAGGATGACTTAGCCAAGGAAAAATAGTCAACAATTTATAGCTTGTCATTTTCTCTTAAGAACAATTAATGCTTATTGTTATTATATGAACAATTCTGAGATTATATATACATATATATATATATATTTGTATATGTATTTGAATTTGTGAATGACTTAAGTCTTGATCTGATTACTTATATTCTTTTGTGCTGAATACTTAAATTCTGAATGTTGCTTATATTATCTGGTTGGTGTTATTCATCTTAGCTAGTAGGGTTTTGGCTTCGTCAAATAGGGGGAGATTGTTGAGTATTGTATTCACAATTACCTGGATTTGAGGAAGCCACCTGTCAAGCTAAGATGAATTCACAATGTATTTGATGAAACCTCTTAAGTTGTGCTTGCAGTTCTTCCACGCTAAGTGCACACCAATGTCAGGGTGCAGTACGTCAATATACACGGGTCTGCACGACGTAATCCCTCGTTGAGCAGATCAGTGTGTTGGCCTACGTGTACTCTCTCTATTGGAGTGCACTTACTTTCAAGTACAGGGCCGTGTTTATGCAAGAGAAGACAGGGAGCAAGGATGGGTCAAGGAGCAGCTCTTGGGTGGAAAGACGAAAATTCGTCTAAGTATAATTCGACGAGAATCACCAAGTGATTCTCGCCGATTCGGCGAGAATCACTAGTGATTCTCGCCGACTCTTTTCGGCTACCTCAAAACGGTGCCAAGTAAGATTCGGCGAGAATCACTAATGATTCTCGCCGAACCCATCGCTGAGCAGATCATGAATACCAAGTAATATTCGTTGAGAATCACTAAGTGATTCGGCGAGAATCACTAGTGATTCTCGACGAATCGTCGAGAATCACTAACTGATTCTCGCCGATTCGTCGAGAATCACCTGCGATTCTCGCCGATTTTTACTTGGTGTTTTCTTTGGAAGCTGCTGGACCGGATTCTGCCGCTGGACTATTTTGAACCGGTTTTCGGGTTTCTACGTGTGGGACCCACAACGGTCATATTGTAAGTGTCTACAGTGTATAAATACATGGGTATTTTTGAACAGTAAGCAGAGCGAAGAAGTTAAGAAATATGCGAGCACGGACGAACCCTAAAATCGCCGCTTCCGCTCCGTCGCCGCCGCCGCCGCTCGCGACAAGTTGTTCGCCGGTTGATCGTGGTTTCGCCCAGATCCTCCTGCGACAGAAGCCTAGCTAAGCTCAGCGTCTCACATGTCTAACCGGAGATCTCTTGTCTCTCGATTTGTAGATCGGGAAAGTCTTCCCCATCCGAATCGATCGAGATGATTGATCCTAGTGTGACTGTTGGTAGACCTAGCTAGCTTCGCTACGAAGTTTGGATCTCTAAAGAACAGCAGCCGCACATCGTCGTCGTCGCCGATCCCGTGAACCTTGCCGCCGTCCATCTTGCCGCCGCCGGTTCCGGGGAGATCCTCTCCAAGAGAGATCAAGGGTTGTGGACTCTTTGTGGACTTCAAGAACACGTAGTCAACAAAGAGGGACACCTTAGTCTCCAAACGAAGTTTGTATCTCGTGTACATTCTAGTTTTACTTTTGTTGTAAAGGAACGTTTGTTCCGTGTTGTAAGGGTTGGGTGCAACCCGGTTTGTGGGAGTGTTGACTCCTACGTGTGGAAGGGTTCCTTCCGGTAGTGCAAAGATTGGATTTCAATCCTGTTGGAGAAGTGACCGAGTCGTCCCTTGTTGGGAGATAGGTCGAAGGGGGAAAGTGGATGTACCCAAGTCGGGGAACCACTATAAATTGCATGTGTATTCTGTGTGCTGTGCTGTTTATTTTTATTTTGCAGGTACAATCTTAAATTCTGCAAAAACGCTGCACGTCACCTATTCCCCCCCCCCCCATAGGTGAAGCTAGTTGACACTAGGTGGACTTTCAGAAACGACTATGTTTTCATGTTCCTTAAATTTTCTACACCTATTCTTGCAAATTATTGTTATGATTTACCTTCTCAACGATCACATGATGTTGTGATGTTTCGTCATGGTAAGCCTGGTTTTGTCCGGATGTGTTGATCGTTCTTGAAGTGTCTTATGATGGATTTAAGTGCCTTAGTTTTCGTTATTATATGCGTTAGAATTTATCTAGGACTGTAAATTGCTCCTAGAGGTTGATCAACCGCGTCTTGAGTTCGGTAATGTCAAGTAGAATCTGTCGAGCCAAATCCCGAGATATTTGTGTCGTGGTTTCTTTGGGTTTTTGAATGCGGGAGTTAGTGGACGATTCCACCTCCGCAGTGTTTGCTACCTTCATTAGTGCCATGTGGAAGTTTACCTGGTTTTTGGATGTCTGCGGTGTATGGTGGAGAGTATGAGACTCCCTCGCAGTTAGACGGATTATATATTAGTTTTGTTTTTGGGTGGTGTGTCCAAGAGTGACCACCTGGCCAATGTTTTTGGGTGGTGTGTCCAAGAGTGACCACTTCGCCGTGTTTTTGGGTAGAGTCGACCACAGGTGCCTAATAAAGGTGTTGTATTTTCCTTTCTGGTGAATTATTTATGTAGTCACCTTATAGCCTTGTGCGTCTGGTGCACCCTTATGGAACGTGACAAGTCACGTAGGAGTTCTTTTCCTGTTGATGCCCCGTTCTCTTTTGTGCTTTACTTCAGTATTTTATTTGGTCTTGGGTTGGTACCCCTGTTGACCCTTTGTTTATTTCGGTTTATTACTTTTCCTGCCACTACTTGTACCTTCTTGCTGAGGTATTCTGTTTTTTTGGAATGCCTCAGGTTCAGAGCAGTAGCAGTTAGCAGTACTGGTGTTGGATTTCTGGCGGTAGTGTTGGCCATGGTTGTTGCCTCGTCATAGCGAGGTAGTCTGTTATTGGTTTTGTTTTAGTAGTTCAGACATACTTTTGTTTGTGGGTTCGTGTCATCTTGTTGGCGCCCACTGATTTGTTAGTTGTTGAGACTTGCTAGCTGTTCATTTATTTAAAAGTGGATGTTTTACTTGCTCTCTGGGAGGATTTATTCTAGAAATGCATGTTAGGTATTTTCAATTATAAAATCTACTACTATCACTTCGTACATTGCATAATTTGAAACTCTAACCTATTATTTTTAGCGACCGTAAAAGCTATCTTTCCTACCATAATAAATTTAGAGTTTTGCATAGCATGAGTTGTCCTTTGGGGACGTTTATACTCATGTAGGATGTTTGGGTTAATCTAATCAAGTATTTTTCCGCAGCGTATAATATATTTTAATTCGTGGACTAGATGATCCACTAAGCCGAGGGATACGGCTAACTTATGCACGTAACTGATTTTCCTTAAAATAACTTTAAAAGAACCTTTCTTCATGTTTAGTTGGTGTCTGTCTGAGCGTCCGCAGTTATCCCCTGCTGACGTGGCATCATGACGCGCATTTTCCTTTACTCTGATAAGCTTTATTTGCGGTGAAAATGCGGGTTTTGACACCGTGTTCGGCCTAGGATTGAGGAATTTTGGGAAGATCTGAGCCGTTCGTTTTCTTTAAATAAGATCTGACGGCCCAGCTGTGTTCCTGCTTTGTTAAGGCCGGGAATGGAGGATTCGTTTTTCATTTTCTCTTAAGCCTTCTCTTTCTAAGGAGTTAGAAAGAGGAGAGAGCAAGGAGGAAGGAAGTGGAGGATTTCGGCCGCCGGCGGAGCATCGGAGCACCGAATCGAGAACCGGGACCGGATCCGCAGAGGAAATTCCCTTGCGAAGCTTTTCATCCTGATAGATTCCCATGGCGCAAAAGCGAACTATAAGGGTAATGATTCTCTACTTGAGCATGTGAAGCTCTCCTTCTTTTGCATAAGGAAACCCGCTCCCGTGAGTGTGCGGTGAGTGTGCGGTGTTCCTTGGGGTTGACGGGAATAGTCCCCCTTGTGTTGCATATAGAGTCCGGAATCGAAGTATGGACATAGGCATTGTGTGTGAAGCCTACCCAGACGTGTTGGTCTGGATCGGTGATGTTGTATATTTTATGGTTTGCCGGAGAAGACTCTGTGCCTTGTATTTTCGGGTTTCTATGCGGTAGATTGCAGCAGGGATCCTTGGGGATTAACTCCAAGGCGCACTCGAAAAACTGAGCGGAAACGTAGTTCTGCTAAACTGGTGGCTGGGGAGCCAGCCTTGAACATAACTGTGTTATGTATTGATTGGAATGTTTTGGGATCCGAGAGATGTTTGGCCAGTGCGTACGTCTTAAGGTGACTACGTGGAGTGAGCAACGGGCAAGTGGAATCGGATCTGGGATATGTGGTTCGGTGTTAGAGACCCATAGAGGGACTGGCCGTTGGCATAGTCGGGAGTCTTAGACGGTGGTCAGAAATACTAAAATGCTCACGATGTTGTCATCCCGGGGATGGTGTTGAAGCCACAGAATTGACCGGATTCACCGATAATGTGCCTTGAGTGCACGGGGTGTTTGGTCGTGCGAGCCTACACATGTGGTGAAGTATGTTTGTACTTTATTTATAGCTTGGCTAATGAAATGCAGGGAAGGAGCACCGTCGTCCCGAGTAAGTGGCGGGGTCGTTATAATTTGATCATCTTTGGATGACCATTACTTTGTTTGCCACCATGCGGTGGAATGTTAATTGCAAGTGCGCGGAGCCAAGTACCAAATAGCGGGTTGAAGTCTGTGTTGCTGGGCTGGCCCTCGAAGTCCAAAGCGAGTTGTTGTTTTTATTTTTGTCATGTGTGGCCGGCCTGCAAGCCGATGTATGTAAAACACTAATTTGTTAAGTAAACTCTTGTAAGGTCATAAGGTCAAGTACTTTCAGTGTATTTGTTATTTCATTCCTATGGTAGTATGTGGACATTCATGATAGTTGTTATTCAATTATGGGTTCTTTCCAACCGTTTAAAATCTTCTGCTAGAATGCTCTATGTTAGGGCAAGTAGTTATAGTTGGATTTTTAATATTCTTATATAACCATTCCGACTGTCTGTGGTATATGGCGTCGGGTTCCAGCTGGACCTTCTGTTATATGTCATTCGACAGATGGGGGTGTTACAATTTGGTATCAGAGCCAGGTGTCGGTCTTCTTTATTTGAATTCGTGGGTGAATTCTTTTAAGTGGTGGTGAGCACATGTGTGTGTGTCATCGTTATAACATAAAAGAACCCATGAATGTCCACTTAGGAATGAAAAATACACTTGTTTTGAGGAACTTGAGTGTTCCAATGATTGCTTTTAGCAATCTGTTTGTTTCCTAATCAAGGGTTTATGCTATTATAGGCAGCTAGGAGCGGTGCTGGGCAATCGGAACGTCTGTGATCGGCATAAAGTAGTGCACCGAATGACGTGCCTATAACACCTCCTTCAGTAGAAACCATCAGATTGGTGCCTGAACCAGTCTTTGCTATGATAAATGCCCAACCTGCAGGGTAAATGCACCATGCACCACCTGTTAATGAGCAAGAACCGATTATGGTGGCAGAGCAGAGGGTGGTAGAACGTGTGACGGTTGATCAAGTGGCACCAAGGAGGGCTACGGAGAAGCAGCTCAAGCATGTAATGAGCTTTAATCCTCCAATGTTCGATGGGATTGGAATGCCAACTCAAGCCGAGGATTGGCTCTCTACAATAAAGAGAGTCTTGACGGCCATATTAACTGAGGAGTGGTAGAAGACCACCATAGCAACCTTCCTATTGGCTGGTGAGGTGAGGCTGTGGTGGGACGAGTTGGAGGTTCCCCTCTTAGTAGGAAGGCAACTTGCAGATGTGCCTATGGAGGAATTCTCAAGGTTGTTCTTGGCCAAATACCTATCCTCTGCTCAGAAGCTTGAGATGGAGAATCAGTACCTTGGTTTGACTCAGGGAGACAGAAGTGTGGATGAGTATCTCCACGAGTTTACACGGTTGGGTCGTTATGCTAGTGCAACGTTTACTGAGGAGGAGCGGAAGACCAACCGATTTTATGAGGGTCTACGTGGCGACCTACAGCTACTCCTTTCTAGGCATAAGGCACAGGGCTTCCTAGCCTTGGTCAATTTGGCCCGATCATTGGAAAAGGGCATGAAGAAAGTGCAGGAGAAGAAGGACCCAAGGGAAAAGAAGTCAGAGTTCAAAGTGCCAAATACAAAGTCGGGTTTCCGCAGGTGGAGCAAGAAGCCGAATAATTTGAGCTCAGTCCCTTCGTCTGGTACGTCAGGGGCAACCACAAGTCGAGTCCCAGGAGCTTGTTACAACTGTGGAAAGATGGGGCATTTTGCTCGTGAATGTTGGAGCAGACGTGCAAAGTCCGAGAGGAAGCTTGTAGCAACTTATGAAGAAAAGGGGAAGGTGGTGGAGTCAACCGCATCCCACCATGCTCTAGCCCAGCCTAGAGTATATAATCTTGGTCTGCAAGAGACCATAAAACAAGCTGACGTGGTGACAAGTATGAGTTAAGTTATAGCAGTTTAACTTTATATAGTTGTTACCTTTTTACATGTTAGCTTATAAATGTTGGTGCTAGGCTTTGTGTTGATTTTCGATTGTCCAGCGAGAGCCCTATTTGATACGAGAGCTTCGTATTCCTTCTTGTCCGAAAGATTCGTATCGCGCATCGGAGTCCCTTCCTCGATGGCAAAAGACAAGTTGGTTGTATTGTTGCCCAATGGGTGCTCAATGCGCGCGGATAGAATCTGTGTGGTAAAGATACGAATTGGTGACCAGAAGTTTGACTTGCAAGCGTCGGTACTGTCGTTGGTGGAGTTCGACGTAATCTTTGGTATGGACTGGCTCTCGGAGCAGCGAGCATGCATTGATTGCAACCGAAAGGAGGTTAAGTTGGGACTGAATACTGATCGGGAGACTACTTTTGCGGGCTTGAATGGGTCGAGTAAGATTTTCATGTCGGCCCTTCAGGTGATAAAGGCAGTTCGGTCTGGGGCAGTGTTGTTTGTCACATTAGTCCAGACTTCAACGCCTAAGCCAAGTCTGGGCAGTATTCTTATTATGTCTGAATATCCCGATGTGTTCCCAGATGATCTCCCAGGTGCCCCTCCTCAGCGGGAGATTAATTTTACTATTGAGCTGGTGCCGGGTGCCAAACCGGTGTCACGCTCTCTGAAAGAATTAGTGCCTAACCACCTAGAGGGGGGTGAATAGGTGTAATTCCTGTTTTTCTTTTAAGGCAGAAAAGCTGATCAGTTAACTAATAATAAACTGCAAATTCTACAGCTAACACAACACAACAATCACAGACCCATTCAATCACAGAGTGCACATAGTTTTTATAGTGGTTCCCCAAGGTCTGGGTACATCCACTTTCCCCCTTCGCCTATCTAGCAGTGTGCTAGATTCGTCCTAACTTCTTCTCTTCACCTCAGATCCTCAGATCTTACAACTCAGAACCCCAAACAAGGCTCCTACAACTCAGGCAATCTGCCCTACCTCAGCCTACACAAGGCCTACAACTCAGAGATATAATCTCCTACAACTCAGGCTCGCAGCCCTACCTCAGCCTTCAACAAGGCCTACCACTAAATTACACTCCTACACTCAGCCTTTATAAAATAGGCTTACAGCTCAGATCTAGAATAGATCCTACAGAAAATAGTGTTTACAAAGTGTTATACCACCACCCAGGTAGAGAGAGAAGGGATGGATGTTTCTTGATCAGTTCTTGGAAGAAACTGATGGCAGAGCACAACCTCTCTTAGCTTTCTTCAAAACTTCTTGAATCTGAACTCATTAGGGTTGAACTCTTGAGAAGTTGATCTTCAATCAGCTTCTGACTTGTGATTCAGATCTCAATCTGAATCTTTCTTGGCAGCCTGGTTCAGCAACTGCACTTCTTAGATGGAGCTCTCTCTCTCCAACTACTTAGATCTTCTATCGAAGGTCTTCTTCCTTTTTTTGTGTTGTTATTTCTCTGTGTATTTTCTTCTTCTTAATTGTGATCCTCACTTCTGTTGAAGCAGAAAGCCTTTATATAGCCTTCCTCCATGGTAACCGGCTGATCCGGTTTCTAACAACCTTCTGACAGCTTTGACAGTTGCAGTAGACCGGTTAGAAATGGCAGCTGTCAAGTCATCCAGTAACTTCTTGAAATACTGTCTCTGTCTGAAAGTGTCGAGACTGAACTTCATCATGTGTCGACACAAGTAGACTAAGTGTCGACACAAGTGGACTAAGTGTCGACACAAGCCTTGGTGGTGTCGACACATCTCCTTTGTTGTTGTTAATACTTCTCGACATAGCCTTCTATAGAATGTGTCGACACTGATTCTGTGTGTCGACACAGTTACTCCTTTTCTTCATACAAATTTACTTTGTTGAAATTCTATTGTGTGTCGACACAAGTCCTGTGTGTCGACACAGTTGATGTCGACAAGATCTTCTGTGTGTCGACACTGCCTCTTGGTGTCGACACAATTGATGTCGACTAAGTATTCCTATGTGTCAACACTGTCTCTTGGTGTTGACACAGTTGATGTCGACAATACTTCACTGTGTGTTGACACTACCTCTGCATGTCGACACTGCTGATGTCGACAAAACTTCTCTGTGAGTCGACACTGCCTTTGTATATCGACTTAGTTTCTTTAGGTGTCGACACAGCCTTTCCAAGTGTCGACACAATTAGCTCCAAGTGTCGACACAGCTTTTCTCCATTGTCGACACAAGGCTTCATAAGTGTCGACACAGCTTTTCCTGGTGTCGACATATGGACTTAGAAATTTTTCTGCATTCCTGCATTTACTTAACCTGCACATATAAACTCAAAACAACATCAAATACACCTTGATGCATATCATTGAGTAGGGTGAGGCTTCTTCAAATCTGGTACACTTTTTCCAATGTACCCAACAATCTCCCCTATTTGGAAAAGTCATAACCCTTAGTCAATGATATACATCATTCATAATAAATACACATTATGATATATAGAAATATTATATGACAGGGTAATTTCTAAACAAACCATATATAACAAATTATCACAGAATAACAATGCAACCAGAATGAGCATTAATCATGTTTTGTTCAACTTCAAAAGTTTCTTTCATAATAATTTTACATAGATTTTAAACACTAAAGTTTACAATGTGATAGAATCTAGTAAATCTAATCTAAGACAACTCTGGCTCCTTGATGACAATTCCTTTGCCTGATTGGACCTTGGCTTGTACAGGAGCATCAGTGTCATCAACAGGCTTCTTGCCCTTTAGATCTTTCTTCTTAAGTTCTTCAGCCCTTATTTTTTGTCTTTCAAAGTAGTGAAAGGGCTTAGGGAAATATTTGATAGGCTCCTGAGCATTATGAGGTAGCTTCCCAAGTTTTGCCTTTCTTCTGTACTGAACTATAGCTTCTTGCCTGGCTTCATGCTTTTGTCATTCTTGAGCAGAGTACCATTTACCCCTATCATGAGTTTTATCATTTACAGCTTTCCAAGCAGTCAGTATAATGTTCCTGGAGGTTGGACTTCACTGCTCAAAATCAGGCTTTAATTCAGCCTGTTCTCTAAATCTTTTCTTAGACAACAGAGCTTCTTGCTCTTTCAAAATTGCCTCTGACACTGGCTTGTCTACGTTCTCAAGGATAACATTTTGAGCACCTTCTGGAGGGCTGTACATAGACTGTACTTCTTGTTGTATCATCTCAAAATCTGCTGGAGGATATATTACTTGAGCAACTTCAGCTTGTTCACCTCCAAAAGAAGCAGGGTGTATTCCAGACTCAGCCACATTGTTATCATCACAAAGGGGTGGATATCCAAGTGTGGCTCTGATGCTATTGGAAATCCATTTAGCATGGTCAGATCCAGCTTTGACTAATACTCTCTCCCCCTATGACTTCTCTGGCAACATGATCTCTAAGATCATCTTTCTGAAATCTGACTTGCTCATCCATATAATTTACACCATCTTTGTAAAAAGACTTTAACTTTAGTAGTTGTGCAGAAATAGTCTTTTGAGAGTCCTGAATAGCTATTGTTACAGCAGCTATTCCTTCCTGGAAGTGCTTATCAAACTTTGCCTGGGCTGTAGCCTTTTCCTCAGTCTGGGCAGTAGCAAGATTCTTCATCTCTGTGACAACCTCAGTCTGGGCAACACTTTTCGACACTGTTGAAAAGTTTCGACACAGACTTTTAATATCTCGACATAAGTGTTGACTTCTATGTGTCGACACTTATTCCTTTGCGCTCGACGATCAGTCGATTCTCCACTCGACGAAATCTGTGTTGATCCTAAGTGTCGACAAAAACTCTAGATGTGTCGACACCACTCCTGGATGTGTCGACACAACTCCTGGATGTGTCGACACTATTTCTCTGAAGTGTCGACACCAATTTTCGAGATGTGTCGACATCATTTCTCTGGAATGTCGACACCACTTCTATGTGTCGACACAGACAACTCCTTGTGTCGACACTATTTTACTTAGCCAATTTTGTTAAACTAATCTATGTTCAACATTCCTAATTCAATTTTAAACTTATTGAATTTAGTTTCATTTAGAGGCTTAGTAAACATATCTATAATTTGATAATCTGTTTTAACAAATTCTAGTGAGATGTCCTCTTTCTCGACATGTTCTCTAAGAAAATGGTATCTAATTTCTATATACTTAGTCCTACTATGTGAAACAGGATTATTAGCAATAGAAATAGCACTTGTAGAATCACAATGCAAAGGTGTTCTACTTACCTGAATACCATAGTCTTCTAGCTGGTGTTGAATCCACAACAGCTGTACACAGCAAATTCCTGCTGCCACATATTCAGACTCAGCTGTGGATATTGCCACACTAGTCTGCTTCTTACTGCTCCAAGACACCAGTCTTCCTCCTAGAAATTGACAGGTGCTTGTAGTACTTTTTCTATCTTCTTTGCAACCTACAAAATCTGCATCGGAATAGCCTGTCAGTAGAAAATCTCCATTCCTAGGGTACCAAAGACCTAGATTAGGTGTGCCCTTAAGATATCTCAAAATCCTTTTGACTGCAGTCAGATGAGATTCTTTAGGGCAGGATTGGTACCTAGCACAGACACATGTAGCATACATGATATCTGGTCTACTAGCAGTCAAATATAGGAGGGAGTCAACTATCCCTCTATACAAAGTTTCATCTATAGGTTTCCCTGCATCATCTTTGCTTAGAGATACACTTGTCCACATAGGAGTTCTTATGGTAGTGGATGATTCCATACCATACTTTTTAATTAACTCCTGGGTGAACTTAGACTGGGATATGGACAAGCCATCTTAAGTCTGTCTTACTTGGAGACCCAAGAAGAACTTAAGTTCTCCCATATTGCTCATTTCAAATTTCCTTGCATAAGTTTTGCAAACTTTCTACAAAGGTTACTTTCAGTAAACCCAAATATTATGTCATCAACATATATTTGGACTAGGATAATCTTTCATTTAGATTCCCTAAGGAATAGAGTCTTGTCTATTTTCCCCCTTGAGAATTTGTTCTCAATGAGGAAAGTAGACAGGGTTTCATAACAGGCCCTTGGGGCTTGTTTCAACCCATATAATGCTTTCCTAAGTCCATAAACATAATCAGGTTTGAGATGATCAACAAAACCTGAGGGCTGCTCTACATAGACTTCTTCTTTTAGATTTCCATTTAGGAATGCTGATTTTACATCCATTTGGAATACCTTAAAGTCTTGATATGTTGCATAAGCAAGGAACATCCTAATTGCTTCTAGTCTTGCTACTGGGGTAAAAGTTTGATCAAAATCAATATCCTCTTCCTGCATGTATCCTTTTGCAACAAGTCTTGCTTTGTTCTTCACAATGATCCCATTCTCATTCAGTTTGTTCCTAAAGATCCACTTTGTTCCAATGATGTTGTGGTCTTTTGGTTTAGGAACTAATTTCCAGACCTTGCACCTTCTAAACTGATTCAGCTCCTCTTGCATGGCATCAATCCAATGTGGGTCTAGAACAGCTTCTTCAAATTTCTTGGGTTCCACTTGTGATAAGAAACTAGAGCACAGAACTGTGTTCAGATTCTTGCTGTTTGTTTGTACTCCTTGTCTTGGATCACCAATTATCTGATTTGCTGGATGATCCTTTAAGTGTCTATTAGCTGGAGGTAGTTTATCTTCAGGTTGAACACCTCCAGTCTCTTCATTATGCTGCACCTCTTGGTTTTCATCAACATCTAGAGAGTCTTTTACTCCCCCTGGACAGCAGCCACCATTTTCCAATTCCTGCTTTGCAGTTGAATCTTCTATAATGGTAAGCTTGTCCATTCTCTCATTTATACCTGTAGAACTGCAAGCACTACTTGGCAACTCACAGTTAATCAGTCTTGTTTCATCAAAGACAGCATGTATAGACTCTTCTACAACTTGAGTAATCAAGTTGTAGACCCTATAAGCCTTACTATTGTTGTTGTACCCAACAAATATCCCATCATGGTATATGGCAGCAAACTTAGTTAGATAAGACTTGTCATTGTTAAGGACATAACACTTACAATCAAAGATCCTAAAATAAGATAAGTTTGGTTTTCTGCCCTTCATAATCGCATAGGGAGTCTTTTTGTGGCTTTTGGTGATAGAAGCCCTATTGATCACATGACATGCAGTGTTTACTACCTCAGCACAGAAATATTCTGGGAGAGAAGTGTCACTCAATCCTCAATCAGTGTTATATTCTTCCTTTCAGTAATACCATTTTGCTGTGGTGTTCTAGGTGAGGAAAATTCTTGAAAAATCCCAAATTTTTCACACAGTCTTGTCATACTCTCAGATTGAAATTCAGTGTCATGGTCACTTCTGATTTTGACCACAGTACTGTCCAGCTCATTCTGAATTTGTTTGACAAAACTATATAAAACACTTGGGGTTTCAGATTTTTGTCTCAGAAAGAATACCCATGAATATCTAGAATAGTCATCCACCACCACAAAAGTGTAGACTTTACTACCTAGACTATGAACTGGCATAGGACCAAATAGATCCATATACAAGAGGTATAGACACCTCACTGAATCCTTGGTTTTAAGGCTATGAAAGGAGGATTTGGTCTGCTTGCCTTTTTGACAAGCTGAGCATATCCCATCCTTTATACACTTAACTTGAGGACCATTCCTCACTAACTCTTTACTAAAGAGTTGGTCAATAGTCTTGTAGTTAAGATGGGCCAGCCTCTTGTGCCATTTAACAGAATGAGGGGCTCTCTCATCAGCTACAAGACAAATAGGAGAAACATTGTTCTTACACTCAAAGTTGAGACAGTACACATTTCTTTTTCTATATCCTATCAATATGACCTTTTGATCACTTGACCTTTTGATATGACAACCATTCTTGACAAATGAAATGTCATAACCTAAATCACTCAGCTGACTTATGCTAATTAGGTTGTGTTTCAAACCCTTTACATAAGCCACTTGAGTGATTGTAACTGAGTTGGTAGAGATGTTACCAAATCCTTTGATGACTCCATTTTCTGAATCACCAAATATTACTTTAGGCCCATTCAGCATAGGTGAGTAGTCCTTCAACAATCCCCTAGTTCCAGTCATATGCCTAGAACATCCACTGTCCAAGTACCATATAGGGGCATAGCCACTTGGACTCACCTGCAATAAAGACTACTTAACCTTAGAACCCAAATAAGTTTTGGGTCCTTGGTTCATGTTAGTTTGAAATTTGACAAATCTGCATGCAGCTCTTCTAACAGGCAGATTGCTATTCTCCTTGACACTGGAATTGTGTCAACAATCTAAGGCAAAGTGGCCTACCTTACCACAGCACCAGCACTCAAACTTGTTATACCTTTGTTTAGGTACAACCTTAGCTGAATTGTTTACAGCAGGTCTCTTGTTTTGTGCTGGGGCTTTGCTTTTCTTATTGGACTTGGCAGTCCATGCTGTTTTCTTAAACCCTAATCCAGTCTTACCCTTTTGTGACACAAAATCATCTATTAAGGGTAATACAGATTTGGCTTAGAAAAACTAGCCACAATCTCTTTCTCTTTCTGAAGTCTAACCTCCAGATTTCTAATCTGATCATTCTTGAATGTGATAGTACTCATCTGAATAACAGTAATATTTTTCAGTCTGGCTATCTCATTCAACGTTTGATCCAGCATCTTCTCTAAATCTGATGCTGCCATCTTAAGATCTGCAATTTCCTTAGCCAGAGTTTTGGCCAGGTTTTTGCTTTTCTTTAGTGCCTGCAACAAGCCCCCATATTCATCTATCAGCATATGAATATCACCTTCAGACTCAGACCCATCCACATCACTTGATGCAGATGTTACTGACTCTGACTCAGTACTACAATCTTAATTTCTAGAAAGACAATGTACCTTACTAGGACAAGGCTGATCCTGGCACTTGTCTTCTTCTGACACAGCCATCAGTCCCTTGCACTGATGGTCTTCTTGTTCATAGATAGAGTTCAGCACTTGCATAAACTCTTCTTCTTCATCTGCTGCATATAGACCAATGTATGCCTCAGCTTCAGATTCTGACTCTGAAGATGATTGTTCTGTCAAGCTCTTCTCCTTCTTAGTAACAAAGGATTTCTCCTTCTTGCTCTGGTGTTGAATCTTCTTTTTATCAGCAGACTCTTTTCTTTTATCTGGACACTCAGCCACAACATATCCAGGCCTATTACAGTAGTAGCAAACTATCTTTGATGTTGTAGATTTGCTTGGCTTAGACTTGCTCCTGTCCTTCCTGGATGACTTCCACTTTTGATAATAATCATCCTTAAGCTGAGATGTGGAAGGCTTAGACTTCCACTGCTTCTTCTTCAGGAATCTCTGAAACTGTCTTGCAAATGCTGTAAAGTCTTCATCTGAGTCACTGCTGTCTGAACTTTAGTTGTCTGAATTATCTGAAGTAATTTCAGCAACTATCTTAGGAGGTGATGGAGACATCCTACTATTCTTCCTAGTGGCTTCAACCTTGAAGGCCACAGACTTTTCTCTATGCTCCCCTTTTGCACTTTTCTCTTCCTCTTTCCTAGTCATCAACTATATCTCATATGACAATAATTTTCCAAATAAAGTTGGAGGAGAAATATCTGCAAGTTTAGCCACTTCTCTTATGACACAAATCTTAGTGTCACAATCCTTTGTCAAGGATATTAGGAATTTATCATTCAGTTCAAAAGTACTGAAGATTCTTCCATAGGACATCAGCACATTTACTATTCTATAGAACTTTTTATAACACTCAGTTATACTGTCAGATTTTTCTTGTCTGAAACTCTCATATTCCTGTTTCAGCATAGATTTTCTATCTTGTCTGACTTCTTCAGAACCCTTCATGTAAACTATCAAAGTATCCCACATTTCCTTGGAGGTCTTGTAGTGAATCAAATTTTGAAAAGTTGCATCATCTATGGCACTTACTATTATATTCTGGGCTCTTTTATCCATAGTTGTCAGGATGATCTCATCCTTAGTATCTCTGAAAAATCTTTGGGAATTCTTTGGTTTGCATCTAAAACTGAAATCTTCATAGGAATATAAGGACATTCCTTTACTGTAATATAGATTCTTGGATCAGAAGTCTCCATAAACAGCCTGACCCTTTCTTTCCAAATGCCAAATATCTCCTTTCTGCATATGGGTAATTTCATAGAACCTAGTTCCTTATGATTTTCTCCTGAACCCATTTTCTTGATCTTGAATCTGCCATAAGGATCTAACTCAGACTATTAAGTCCTTCTTTGAGGAACCTGGCTCTGATACCACTTGAAAGAATTAGTGTCTAACCACCTAGAGGGGGGGTGAATAGGTGTAATTCCTGTTTTTCTTTTAAGGCAGAAAAGCTGATCAGTTAACTAATAATAAACTGCAAATTCTACAGGTAATACAGCACAACAATCACAGACACATTCAATCACATAGTGCACACCGTTTTTATAGTAGTTCCCTAAGGTCTGGGTACATCCACTTTCCCCCTTTGCCTATCTAGCAGTGTGCTAGATTCGGCCTAACTTCTTCTCTTCACCTCAGATCCTCAGATCTTACAGCTCAGAACCCCAAACAAGGCTCCTATAACTCAGGCAATCTGCCCTACCTCAGCCTACACAAGGCCTACAACTCAGAGATACAATCTCCTACAACTTAGGCTCAAAGCCCTACCTCAGCCTTCAACAAGGCCTACCACTCAGAGAAATTACTCTCCTACACCCAGCCTTTATAAAATAGGCTTACAGCTCAGATCTAGAATAGATCCTACAGAAAATAGTGTTTACAAAGTGTTTTACCACCACCCAGGTAGAGAGAGAAGGGATGGATGGTTTCTTGATCAGTTCTTAGAAGAAACTGATGGCAGAGCACAACCTCTCTTAGCTTTCTTCAAAACTTCTTGAATCTGAACTGAGTAGGGTTGAACTCTTGAGAAGTTGATCTTCAATCAGCTTCTGACTTGTGATTCAGATCTCAATCTGAATCTTTCTTGGCAGCCTGGTTCAGCAACTGCACTTCTTAGATGGAGCTCTCTCTCTCTCCAACTACTTAGATCTTCTGTCGAAGGTCTTCTTCCTTTTTTTGTGTTGTTAGTTCTCTGTGTATTTTCTTCTTCTTAATTGTGATCCTCACTTCTGTTGAAGGAGAAAGCCTTTATATAGCTTTTCTCCATGGTAACCGGCTGATCCGGTTTTTAATAACCTTCTGACAGCTTTGAGAGTTGTAGTAGACCGGTTAGAAATGGCAGCTGTCAAGTCATCCAGTCACTTCTTGAAATACTGTATCTGTCTGAAAGTGTCGAGACTGAACTTCATCATGTGTCGACACAAGTAGACTAAGTGTTGACACAAGTGGACTAAGTGTCGACACAAGCTTTGGTGGTGTCGATACATCTCCTTTGTTGTTGTTAATACTTCTCGACATAGCCTTCTGTAGAATGTGTCGACACTGATTTTGTGTGTCGACACAGTTACTCCTTTTCTTCATACAAATTTACTTTGTTGAAATTCTGTTGTGTGTCGACACAATTCCTGTGTGTCGACACAGTTGATGTCGACAAGATCTTCTGTGTGTCGATACTGCCTCTTGGTGTCGACACAATTGATGTCGACTAAGTATTCCTGTGTATCGACACTGCCTCTTGGTGTCGACACAGTTGATGTCGACAATACTTCACTGTGTGTTGACACTGCCTCTGCATGCCGACACTGCTGATGTCGACTAAACTTCTCTGTGAGTCGACACTGCCTCTGTATGTCGACTTAGTTTCTTCAGGTGTCAACACAGCCTTTCCAAGTGTCGACACAATTAGCTCCAAGTGTCGACACATCTTTTCTCCAGTGTCGACACAAGCCTTCATAAGTGTTGACACAGCTTTTCCTGGTGTTGACATATGGACTTAGAAATTTTTCTGCATTCCTGCATTTACTTAACCTGCACATATAAACTCAAAACAACATCAAATATACCTTGATGCATATCATTGAGTAGGGTGAGGCTTCTTCAAATCTGGTACATATTTTTCAATGTACCCAACACTCTCCGTATCGGATAGTGCCAAGAGAGATGGCAGAGCTGAAGGTGAAACTACAATAGTTGTTGGAGCAAGGGTATGTTCGTCCAAGTTCGTCGTCTTGGAGCGCACCAGTCCTCTTCGTTAAAAAGAAGGATGGGAGCTTGCGATTCTGTATTGACTATCGGGAGTTGAACAAGCTTACGGAAAATAATAAGTATCTGATCCCAAGGATTAACAATCTATTTGATCAGTGGGTCGGGTCAACAGTATATTCGAAGTTAGATCTGAAATCCGGCTACTACCAATTAAGGATAAGGGAAAGCGACATCCCAAAGACAGCGTTCAGCATGCGGTTTGGGCATTACGTGTTCGCGATCATGCCGTTTGGGTTGACTAATGCGCCATCCGTGTTTATGGATCTAATGAATAGGATGTTTAGAGAAGACCTGGACCATTTTGTGATGGTATTTATCGACGATATCTTGGTGTACTCGCAGTGTGAGGATGATCACTACAAGCATCTGCATATGGTGTTGGAGAAGTTGAGAAAGAATCAGTTGTATGCTAAGTTCTCCAAGTGTTAGTTCTGGTTATCCTCGGTAGCATTCCTTGGTCATATTGTTAGTGGAGAAGGGATAGTTGTGCATCCGGCGAAGATAGTGGTGATACGGGAGTGGCCTGTGTTGTCTACAGTGGCTGAAGTCTGAAGCTTTCTGGGGTTTGCCGGCTACTGCAGGCGCTTCGTAGAGAACTTCTCGCGGATAGCGCTACCACTCGCGATGTTGACTAGGAAGGATCAAAAGTTTGTGTGGTCGCTGGAGTGCGAGCGGGCTTTTGAAGAATTGAAGTGGCAGTTGACCACGGCGCCTATTTTATGTTTGTCGAGTGGGACCGAAGGGTTTGAAATCTATAGTGATGCTTCGGGCAATGGTTTGGGTTGTGTTCTGTTACAGCATAGGAGCGTGATAGAATATAGTTCACGACAATTGAAGGTTCATGAGAGAAATTATCTGATTCATGACTTAGAGTTAGCGGCCATGATATTTGCTCTAAAGCTGTGGAGGCACTACTTGTATGGTGTGAAGGTCGATATCTACACCGATCATAAGAGCCTGAAGTACTTGTTAGATCAGAAGGACCTGAACATGAGGCAGCGGAGGTGGATGGAGTTCCTGGGGGACTACACCTTCGAGATACATTATGTGCCTGGGAAAGGAAATGCAGTGGTGAATGTGTTAAGTCCCAGGGTTCCTACGCGGGCAAGCTGGTTGTCAGTACATGATGAGGGTTTGGTCCGTGATTTGGAGGCATCAGAGATCTCCTGCATCGACAAGCAGACTAGTGCCGAGGCGAAATTGTATTGGACAGAGGTGCAGTATGACCTAGCTGATAGGTTTCGACGGGCTTTGGTTCCGGATAGCAGCATGAAGCGGATCTTAGATGAATCTTTGGATGAGTAAAATTCCCAATTTGTTGTTGAGGATGGACTGCTATGGAGGAATGGTCGCCTATGCGTCCATAGTGCGGATAATCTTCGGGAGGAGATGATGTACGAGGCTCATCATACCAAGTACTCAATCCACCTGGGGAGCACGAAGATGTATAAAGACATGAAGACGTTGTTCTGGTGGCCATGATTAAAGAAGGATGTAGCACTTTATGTGGCCAAGTGCCAAACTTATGCCTTGGTGAAGGCAGAGTGCCAGAAGCCCGGAGGACTCTTGAAGTCCTTACCTATTCCAGAGTGTAAGTTCGACGACATTTCTGAGGATTTTGTGCATGGTTTGCCAAAGTCGCAGAGGGGAAACGATGCCATCTGGGTGGTCGTAGATAGATTGACGAAAGTGTCGCACTCATCCCGAACAGGAAGGAAGATCTGGTGGAAAAGTTAGCCAAACTCTATGTGGATAATATTGTTCGATTGCATGGTGTGCCCCGCAGTATTGTTAGTGATCGAGATGGACTCTTCATGTCGAGTGACTGGAGGCTGGTGCATAGTCTGTTGGGAACTAAGTTGAGTTTCAGCACAGCCTTTCATCCACGGATGGATGGTCAGACCGAGAGGGTCAACAGGGCGATGGAGGACATGCTTTGCATGTGTGTCCTGGATTTCAAAACGCAGTGAGAAGATCACCTGTACATGGTGGAGTTTGCATATAACAACAGCTATCAAGTGAGTATTGGAATGGCGCCTTTTGAGGCCTTGTATGGGAGAAAGTGTCGCACGCCGTTGTCTTGGTTGGAGACAGGCGAGTCGAAGTTATTCAAACGTCAAGCGGTGAAAGACGCCACTTCAATGATACGTACAATTCAGGAACGATTGAAGATCGCTCAGGAAAGGCAGGCAAAATACTATAACGCCAAGCATAGGAACATGGAATTCGGTGTTGGCGACTTGGTGCATTTGAAAATCAAGTCGTTCAAGGGAGTCTCGCGGGTTCGGCGCTTGAAGAAGTTGAGTCCGAGATACCTTGGACCGTTTGAAGTCCTGGAGCGGGTTGGCGAAGCAGCTTATCGATTGAAGCTGTCAGTGGAGTTGATTGGGCTACACGATGTGTTCCACATATCAGTGTTGCGGAAGGCGGTGCAAAAGCCTTCGCAGGTCGTTGTGGTCGATCAAGTGCCGGTTGATTACAGGTCGACGGCAAAGGTCAAGCTTGTAGGCATTGAAGACTTTGAAGTCAAACGACTCTGCAATAAGGAAATCTGAATGGTTAAAGTCCGTTGGGATAACTGTGGATGTGAGGAGCTTTCAGGGGAGCGAGAGCAGACTATGTTGGAGGAATACCCCAAGTTATTCCACTCAGGTAACATTTAAATTTTGTGTACCTTTACATAATTTTGGGACAGAATTCTTTAAAGGGGGGAGATTTGTAACACCCTAAAAATTGTAATCGAACTGGTCGCGTCCTAAGAAATTTTTGGTGCCTTAATAGGGGTACACGGCCTAGGACACGGGCGTATTCAAGGCTGTGTCTTTCTCTGTGTTGGTCGGCTATGTCTAGAAAAGGACACGGCAGGAAACACGGCAGCGTGACACGTGCGTGTCAAGCGTGAAACAGGCATGTACATACCCGTGTCACCACCTATGTTCCCAAGAGTCGTGTCGGTTGGTGTGGCGGTTGTAACAACGCTCTACCCGAGCTCACAGGCCCACAGGCTTGTCTCGTTCAAGACATCATTACCGGGCTGCATCCCAAGCACCCCAAAGCCTCTCTGAGTCTGTTTCTCGGCCGCGGTGCATTGTTGAGGCCAAGTCTCGAACCCACAACCCCCTTGATAGGCAACCTTCAATATTTCCTATCACCAACTGAACTGCAGCTCAGTTGGTGATAGGAACTGTTGAAGGTTTCCTATCAAGGGGGTTGCGGGTTCGAGACCTGGCCTCAACCATGCACCGCGGCCGAGAAACAGGTGCAGAGAGTCTTTGGGGTACTTGGGTTGCAGCCCGGTAACGATGTCTTGAGCGAGACAAGCATGTGGGCCTCTGAGCTCGGGCCGAGGGTCGTTACAATAAAAAGTGCAGTATAAAAGATTTCAAAATCATCACAAACCTCCCCTTTTTCTTTTCTATTGCAATTTATCGATTATTATATGATGATTTCTTAACTTTCCCTATCTATATAGATAGAAACTATATAGATATAAACAGATATATACATCTCTTATGTCAATGACACAAAAGGGATATGAAATGAATGGAATTGGGATATAGATGGAATATAATGAAATAGAGCCACATTAAGGTTCCCTATGAAATGAGGCATGGAACGGAGCCACTACGAAGAAGTTCCTGGAGTTACGAAGGAAGCTTCGGGCCATGGGTTGAGAACGGGCCTCAGCCCGAGCTCAGAGGCCCACATGTTTGTCTCATTCAAGACATCGTTACCGGGATGCAGCCCAAGCACCCCAAAGCCTCTCAGCGCCTGTTTCTCGGTCGCGTTGCATTGTTGAGGCCAGGTCTCGAACCCGCAACCCCCTTGATAGACAACCTTCAACAGTTCCTATCACCAACTGAGCTGCTGGTGATAGGAACTGTTGAAGGTTGCCTATCAAGGGGGTTGCGGGTTCGAGACCTGGCCTCAACAATGCACCGCGGCCGAGAAACAGGCGCGGAGAGGCTTTGGGGTGCTTGGGCTGCAGCCCGGTAACGATGTCTTGAACGAGACAAGCCTGTGGGCCTCTGAGCTCGGGCCGAGGGTCGTTATAGCGGTTATCTGTGATATGCCCCTAGGACACGGGCGTGTCAGGATATGACACGGGCGTGTCAGGTTGAGACACGGGCGTATCTTGACCCATGTCCTTTGTTGTGCTCGACGATCGTGCCTGGATCGGGGCACATGGCCTGGGACACGGCCGTGTGCAAGGCCGTGTTCGGCCCAGGATTAAGGAATTTTGGGAAGATTTGAGCCGTTCATTTTTTTTAAATAAGATCTGACGGCTCAGGTGTGTTCCTTCTTTATTAAGGCCGGGAATGGAGGATTAGTTCTTCATTTTCTCTTAAGCCTTCTCTTTCTAAGGAGTTAGAGAGAGGAGAGAGCAAGGAGGAAGGAAGTGGAGGATTCCGGGCGCCGGCGGGGCATCGGAGCACCGAATCGAGAACCGAGACCGGATCCACGGAGGAAATTCCCTTGCGAAGCTTTTCATCCGGATAGATTCCCATGGCGCAAAAGCAAACTACAAGGATAATGATTCTCTACTTGAGCATGTGAAGCTCTCCTTCTTTTGCATAAGGAAACCTGCTCCCGCGAGTGTGCGGTGAGTGTGCGGTTTTCCTTGGGGTTGACGGGAATAGTCCCCCTTGTGTTGTATATAGAGTTCATAATCGAAGTACGGACATAGGCATTGTGTGTGAAGCCTACCCGGATGTGTTGGTCTGGATTGGTGATGTTGCATATTGTATGGTTTGCCGGAGAAGACTCCATGCTTTGTATTTTCGGGTTTCTACGCGGTAGATTGCAGCAGGGATCCTTGGGGATTAACTCCAAGGCGCATCCGGAAAACTGAGCGGAAACGTAGTTCTGCTAAATTGGTGGCTGGGGAGCCAGCCTTGAACATAACTAGGGTATGTATTGATTGGAAATGTTTTGGGATCCGAGAGAAGCTTGGCACGTGCGTACGTCTTAAGGTGACTACGCGGAGTGAGCAACGGGCAAGTGGAATCGAACCTGGGCTATGTGGTTCGGTGCTAGAGACCCATAGAGGGACTGGCCGTTGGCATAGTCGGGAGTCTTAGACGGTGGTCAGAAAGACTAAAATGCTCACGATGTTTCCACCCCGGGGATGGTGGTGAAGCCACGGAATTGACCGGATTCACCGATAATGTGCCCTGAGTGCACGGGGTGTTTGGCCATACGAGCATAAACCTATAGCGAAGTATGTTTGTACTTTATTGTTTAGCTGGGCTAATGAAATGCAGGGAAGGAGCACCGCCGTACCGAGTAAGGGGCGGGGTCATTATAATTTGGTCGGCTTTGGCTGACCGTTACTTTGTTTGCCACCGTGCGGTGGAATGTTGCTTGCAGGTGCTGCGGAGCCATGTACCAAATAGCGGGCTGAAGCCCATATTGCTAAGCTAGCCCTCGAAGGCCAAAGCGAGTTGTTTTTTTTATTTTAGTCATGTGTGGCCAGCCTGCGAGCCGATGTATGTAAAACACTTATTTGTTAAGTAAACTCTTATAAGGCCATAAGGCCAGGTACTTTCAGTGTATTTTTTATTTCATTCCTATGGTAGTATGTGGGCATTCATGATAGTTGTTATTCAATTATGGGTTCTTTCCAACCGTTTAAAAGCTTTCGCTAGAATGCTCTGTGTTAGGGCAAGTAGTTATAGTTGGATTTTTGATATTCTTATATAACCCTTCCGACTGTCCGTGGTATATGGCGTCGGGTTCCAGCTAGATTGTCTGTTATATGTCATTCGACAGATGGGGGTGTTACACGTACATCTTAAAGTGACTATGCGGAGTGAGCAATGGGCAAGTGGAATCAGACCTGGGCTATGTGGTTCGGTGCTAGAGACCCAAAAGAGGGACTGGCTGTTGGCATAGTCGGGAGTCTTAGACTGTGATCAGAAAGACTAAAATGCTCATGATGTTGCCATCCTGTGGATGGTGGTGAAGCCACAGAATTGACCGGATTCACTGATAATGTGCCCTGAGTGCATGGGGTGTTTGGCCGCGCGAGCCTACCCCTATGGTCAGGTTTGTTTGTACTTTATTATTTAGCTGGGCTAATGAAATGCAGGGAAGGAGCTCCGCCATCCCGGGTAAGGGGCGGGGTCGTTATAATTTGGTCGACTTTGGCTGACCGTTACTTTGTTTGTCACCGTACGGTGGAATGTTGCTTGCAGGCGCTGCGGAGCCAAGTACCAAATAGTGGGCTGAAGCCCATATTGCTGAGCTGGCCCTCGAAGGCCAAAGCGAATTGTTGTTTTTATTTTTGTCATGTGTGGCCGGCCTGCGAGCCGATGTTTGTAAATCATTAATTTGTTAAGTAAACTCTTGTAAGGCCATAAGGCCAAGTATTTTCAGTGTATTTATTATTTCATTCCTATGGAAGTATGTGGACATTCATGAAAGTTGTTATTCAATTATGGGTTCTTTCCAACTGTTTAAAAGCTTCCGTTAGAATGCACTGTGTTAGGGCGAGTAGTTATAGTTGGATTTTTGATATTCTTATATAACCCTTCCGACTGTCCGTGGTATATGGCATCGGGTTCCAGCTGGACATTCTGTTATATAACATTCGACAGATGGGGGTGTTACAGCATGAGCACACATGCCAAGTTAAAGATCTGCATGATGACATATGTACACTCATGATTTGAAATGAAATCTAAACATTCACGCATTTATATTATAAGCACAAGTTAGAAGCATAGCATCATTTCATGATTTCCCAGAGCAAGGTAACAACAAAAGCATGTATCTATTCATTCCTGATCAGATCTGAGTCAGGGTATTCAAGTTTACTAGCTTAGGTGTCTTAAGCTAGGTCCTTGATAAATCGTTTGTTCATATTAGTAAAATATGACCTCGAAACAGTTTGCTAAGGGAATATCTTCCCAGTTTGTGATGTCTTAGGCAAGGTTTTGACTAGATATCTGTTTACTCTGTAGAAATGCCGGCTAAATGCGTTGCGACGAGGTCAAATCCCCAGTCAGAGGGTGAGTCTTTTGGTGCCCGGAGCGAAGCAGTGATTGAAGGACAATGACAGAGTAATGAGTCCCCAACAAGGTAGATGATGGACATGCAATCACAGATATAATCATTGTTGGTTGTCGTCGCCGGGCAGCAGACTAGAGCGCAGGACCCTACTGTGGGTCAAGCTATTTATACTCCTCTTAATTCTCTAGTTCCCCCAGTTGCACTACCGCCAGAGATGAATTTCATTTCTCACTTCCAGCGACTCGGACATCCTACGTATGATGGTAGGGCAGACTTCATGGCGTTGTATGACTGAATCATCACCATTGAAGAAATTTTTTCTTATTCTGGCATTTCCTCCGATCAGAAGGTGATGATTGCGGCATATAAGCTCAAAGGACTTGCGAAGAGTTGGTTGATTAGAGAAAAGGAGAATCTTATCGATGGGTGCTCGTGGGATTCGTTCAAGAGTATGTTACAGAAGAAGTTTCTACCATCGGTCGATCAAGACCGTCTGATGAACAACTTTTTACACCTGAAGTAGAGGCAACTCACTGTTAGTGAGTATGAGATTGAGGTTAGCAAGCTCAGCGTTTCGCCCCAGATCTGGTAGCTTCCTAAGAAGGTAGAGTAAAATGCTTCCTGGGTGGTCTGAGGTAAGACATCAAGTAGTTGGCTAGTGCGTAAAAATTTGAGACCTTTGTAGAAGTTGTAGAAGCCGCCTTTAAGGTTGAGGCGATAGATAATGCCAAGAATCGTGGATTGCATGTAAAGAAAGATAAGAGGACATCTGATGATGGTGGAAGTACTAGGGCATCTGGCCCTGCATTGAAGAACGATCGAAGGGAAGCGTGTAGCTTCTGTGGTAAGCCAGGCCACCCTTTTGAGAAGTACTTTAAGAGATTGGATGTGCATAAGAAGTCTCAGGTGCATGCGATCTAGGATGCACCAAAGGGAGGCCCTTTCTGTGCTTATTGCCAGAAGAGTGGGCACGATGTGGCCCGTTGTCGCAAGAAGGCTGAAGCTTGTTTCCTCTGCGGCTAGAAGGGATATTTAAGGGCTAATTGCCCGCAGAGCCTGCCTGCGCTGCATGCAATTCAGTTGCAGACTATATCGCTGCCCCCGCCTCACATGGATAAGGGAAAAGGAAAGCTGAATGTGCTGACCAAGGAGGAAGCCTAATCGTCAACTCAAGTGATCTCAGGTTAGTCTTTGACTCAGCTAGTAATCTCTTATGGTAGATTTATGGTTACTGCATTTTATTTTCTCGTGCAATGTGTTTAGGTGAATTTAAGGTGAAGAATAAGTGTGCGCGCGTTCTGTTCGATTCAGGTGCTACTCACTCCTTTATGGCAAGGGGTTTTGTAGACCGACATCGCTAGGCTCTCGACCAGTTAGACACTTCCCTAAATGTCCAATTCCCTTCAGGAGAGCTGGTAATGGCAAGTCAGGGTATCCAAAAATGCCCTATCTTCTTAGGTGGTTTTCTAGCCCTTGCGGATCTGAAGGTGTTAGACTTGGAAGACTTCGACGTGATTATGGGCATGGACTGGTTGTCCAGCTATGATGCTGTCATTTAGTGCAAGCTCAAGCGCTTGGATTTCAAAGGTGACAATGGCCATCGCATGAGTGTGTATGGTTTGCCGCGTCAGGAATCTCCAATCATTTTTACGGTACACACTCATAAATTTCTAGAGTCTGGTTGTGATTCTTTCCTTGTCTCCGTTTCTGTTCTGGAAGATGCACCTGTTGTGCCTCGGGTTGAGGATGTTTCTATGGTGCGTGAGTTTCTAGATGTCTTTCCTGTTAGTCTTCCTGGACTTCCTCCTGAGAGAGAGGTGGAGTTCGTTATAGACCTTGAGCCAGGCACTCACCCTATTGTAAAAGCACTGTACCGCATGGCGCCGCGTGAGTTAGAGGAGCTGCGTACTCAACTGGATGAGTTATTGCAGTGTGGTTTTATTAGACCCAGTTCTTCTCCATAGGGTGCACTTGTCCTCTTCGTGAAGAAAAAGGATGGAACGATGAGGTTATGCATAAATTATAGAGAGCTAAACAAGGTGACTATCAAAAATAGATATTATTGCATAGGATTGATGACTTGTTTGACCAGTTGCGGGGTTGTTCCGTGTTCTCAAAGATTGACCTCCGTTCAGGTTACCATCAGTTAAGAATCCGTGAGTCAAACATTCAGCGAACTACTTTTCGTTCCTGATATGGCCACTTTGAATTTCTGGTAATGTCGTTTGGATTAACGAACGCACCGTCAGCTTTTATGGACATGATGAACAGGGTGTTCAAGGACTTTCTAGATAAGTTCGTGGTTGTATTCATTGATGATGTCCTGGTATATTCCAGAAATGCAAAAGAACGCGCCTTGCACTTGCGTTTGGTCTTGACTACTCTGAGTGAGCACAAGCTGTATGCGAAGCTTAGTAAGTGCGAGTTCTGGTTGTCATAGGTGTCATTCCTAGGACATATTGTAAGCAAGGATGGTATCTCAGTGGATCTCGTAAAGATAGTCGTAGTCTTGGATTGGAAGAGACCTACATCGCCTAAGGAGATAAGGAGCTTCTTAGGGTTGGCAGGTTAATACAGGAGATTTGTGAAAGGTTCCTCCGTGCTTTCTGCATCGTTGACCAGGCTTACGCAAAAGAGGGCAGCTTTTATTTGGAATGATGCCATGAGGAAGCTTTTTAAGAGCTCAAGAGAAGACTGTGTTCTGCTCCAGTTTTAGCATTGCCGATGGAAGGAGTAGAGTATGTTGTTTATGTGTACGCCTCGCGAGTTGGACTCGGTTGCGTGTTGATGCAGGATGGCAAAGTGATTGCGTATAAATCGAGACAACTGAAGGTCCATGAAAGAAATTATCCTACACACGACTTGGAATTTGCTGCCTTCATTTATGCCTTGAAGTTGTGGAGACATCTTCTGTATGGAGTGTCATGCAAAATCTACACGGACCACAAAAGTTTGAAATATGTCTTCACTAAGAAGGAGTTGAATTTATGCCAGTGTAGATTGTTAGAATATGTTGCGGACTATGAAGTCGATATCCTTTATCATCCTAGCAAGGCTAATGTAGTAGCGGATGCCTTGAGCCAGAAGCCCGCACATATTTTTAACCTCTCGGTGCAATCCCTTATAGAGGAGTTTTTGCTCAAGGACATTTCCATAGGTAATAGCGCTACGTTGAGTAGCTTAGAGGTGGAAGAGCCTTCGTGGATTACTCTCACCAGACTACATTAGAAAGGCGATCCTGATTTACAGCACCTCTGCAGTAGGACTGAGAAAGGGGAATTACCAGAATTTTAAAGTGATGACGTTGGTACCCTAAAGTACCGTGACAGATATTGTATTCCCTCTGTTGGGGACATCTGAGCAAGAATATGCAGTGAAGTGCATGGTTCAAGTGTTGCTTATCATCCTGGTTCTACGAAAATGTACATAGATTTGAAGCAGATTGCTTGGTGGTCATGTATGAAGAACGACATCGCAAGATTTGTATCTGAATGTTATACTTGCGCGCCGGCATGTCAAAACTAATCATAAAAGGTCGGGTGGTAAGTTAACGCCTTTAGATATACCGAGTTGGAAATGGGATAGTTTATCCATGGATTTCATAACCGGTTTGCCGAGATCTCCCCAAGGGCATGATGCAGTGTGGCTTATTGTGTACAGACTAACCAAGTGTGCCCACTTTGTGCCTTTCAAAATTGATTATTCTATGGAAAAGATAGCTGAAATTTATCTAGACTAAGTCATCAAGTTGCATGGTGTGCCTACGAGTATCATGTCAGATAGAGATTCCCGGTTCATGTCTCGTTTTTGGCAAAGCTTGCAAGGAGCTCTAGGTACTGACCTTAGGTATTCTACTGTCTATTATCCTCAGATAAATGGTCAGACGGAGTGAGTGAATCAGATCTTGGAGGATATGATTAGATGCTATATTCTGGACTATGGTGGGGCTTGGGATAAACGCCTCGGACTGATGGAGTCCGCATACAATAACAGCTACCAGGGGAGTTTGCAGATGGCGCCCTTTGAAGTTTTATATGGAAGGCGTTGTCGAACTCCCCTATTTTGGGCAGAAGTTGGTGAGAAGCCTTTGCTTGGTCCAGACGCGCTGGAGGATATGAGCATTTCAGTGACGCATATTCGTGAAAAGCTGAGGTTGGCTCAGGAGCGATATGAAAAGTATGCAAATCAGCACAGAGTTGATCTGGAATTTGCAGTTGGGGATATGGTATTTCTGAAGGTCTCTCCAATGCCAGGTGTTAAGAGATTTGGAAGGCATCATAAGCTTGATCCCAGATATGTGGGACCTTTTCAGATTATAGAGCGCATCGGAGTTTCTGCCTATAGACTAGAATTGCCCGATTCTTTCCCTAGTGTTCACGACGTGTTTCATGTGAGCCAGTTACGAAAGTGTGTTTGTAGTGATCGGCATGTCATTGACTCAGTGCCCCAGTTATAACTTAATCTCACGTATGTCGAAGAGCCTGTCCGTATTCTGGAGACGCAAGATCTTGTGCTAAGAAAGAAGATAATTTTGATGGTTAAGGTTCTCTAGCGCAATCAGGATGCTAGAGGTGCAACTTGGGAATTGGAATCCGCAATGAGAGAATCTCATCCTCAGCTGTTATCCTAGCCATCCCTGGTTAGTATTATTGTTTAATGAATTCTTCTATCATGTCTCTCCCTCTGCCCTCTTGTTTCGTTTTGTGTTCTAAGTTTCGCGACAAAATTTCCTTTTTGGAGGGGTGACTGTAACGCCCCTGATTTTTCGATAATTATTTAATCCTCTCGGCGACGTCATAATGATGTAAGGGGCATTACGTTATCATGGAGTCGACGGTGCGTTGTCGTTGGTGTGTTTTCGGGTCTGTTTGGTCGAATCGGCCAAATTCGTGAATCCTTGTCGAAATGGAAAATTTCACGTTAGGAAATTAATTAATTAATTTTTGATATGCTTGTCAACTTTCATCGCAATCCGAGCGATATTCGAGTCTCGGCGAATTTCCGAAGTTTTGTAGAATTTATGTTCTCCGTAGACTTTGAAAATTCATATCTCGACACGACATGTCGGATTTTGGTTCCGTCTTCGCCATTGGATTCGAAGCGTCCGTGTTCACCTACAGTACGAATTTTGTTTAATTTGGCGCCCGTTTGGCCCTCTGTTTTGTACTCGTGTTTTCTTATTCAAAAATATAAATATGATTATTATAATATTAAAGCACTATTCAAAAATGTCATTTACTATTCATCTCTATACTTTAATTTTTTTTATATATTTATAAAAAGGCATCGTTCATGCAATTAGTTAATATCTTGTTCTCAAGTAAAAATATCTTGTTCTCGAGTAATAATATCTTCTTCTCGAGTTATAATATCTTCTTCCCGAGTTACCTGCAGGCCTTCCCGGGAAAACTAATTTTGCACTCGAGAACTCAAAAATCCCTTCCCGGGAAATCCTGAAGTAGTTATCGAGAACTCTAAATTTGTTCTTGAGAAAACCTGTGCTGCTCTCGAAAAATCTGTTTCAGCCTGTTTTCGGGCGCTATTTTGAGGGTCAAAACGACATCAAATTAAATAAATTGTTAACATGACATTTGTTCATCTCGACGAGTTCTGCAATTTTCATGTTGATCACTTTTTGATTAGAGGCAATCGTAAGACTCTACTTTTATTTTTTTCGCGCACCTGCACTTAAACTGCCCGCGTCTTTCCTGTTTAGACAAAAGAAATTATATATATATATATATATATATATTCTTATACTTAAGAGAAAAAGAACCCCTCCCCCTCCATTCATTTCCATCTTCCTCCTTAAGTCTTGACCGAACCAGAGAGTGAGATTGACAGGTGGGTTCTATGTTCGTGAAGCTTTGGATCGCCGCCGTTGGAGCTACGGTGCTTGGAATCGCAAACCGAGCATAGATCAGGAAATCTCTCGCCGAGATCTTCACGATCGTGGTAAGTTTTTCTCTTTTCGTGGAAGTTTTTCGTTAGGGTTTTCGGCCCTAACCTCTCTTTTGGCCAAATCCTTCTAGATTCCGCTTTCCCGCGCCTTCTTTTGGCTAGATCCGTGACATAGAGTATATTGGAAGACCGATTGGAGTAGAAACCGAGGCAAGTGGTGTTCTTGCTCTCTTAACCCATTTCTTCCAATTTCTAGCCCCTTTTTCTTGGATTCAATACGTTTAAATTTCCTAAAACTTTTATCCCTAAATTGCACCGTAAATTTGTTAGAAATATAGTCACATCATTTTAATTGTTATGTCATTTTGATCATTGCGTTATCTTGTGCATCCTGATATTTTTGATCGTCCCCTACCTTGTGTGACCCTTTGCAGTCTTCATCTATTAGTCCAAATCATTTGTTAACCCATTTGAAATTTCGTCGGGTATGACCAATTTGTCAAGTGCCCCTTTAAGTTGTAAATTTTGTCAAAAAAAATCAAGTCATTTTCTGTTTACCTGATAGACTAAGTTTAATGAAAGAACTCTGAATATTTATATATGTAACTAAAGAAAACTCTAATGGACTGTGCGCGTTGGGGTTTCTCCCTCGGCATAGTGCCTTATGGTTGAGTCTGTGCGCGTTGTGTATTTTCATCCACGACACACTACCTTAGCTGTTGATCTGTGTGCGTTGGGGTTTCTCCCTCGGCATAGTGCCATTTTGGCTAGGTTTGTGCGCGTTGTGGACTTTTTCCCGACACAGTACTTCTATTTCCTGTTGAGCTGGTCAGTCTTATTTAAATGATTAATAACATGAATAATAAAGAAAGATGAATGTATGAACTTCTGATGTTTGACACTCTGTTCTGTACAGTTATTGTGATTAGTCTTTCTTTCTCAGCAAGATTTACTATTTTGTTTATGTTGCTTTGCTACCGACTTCTGTTACAGTCGATTTGTTGCCCCACATTCACTTCAAGATTTGTTAGTCTTCCTTTTACTCTTTTGCGCCACTTGTAGCTTGCTTCTGAGGTGTTCTTTTTTTGAATGCCGCAAGTCCAGAGCAGTAGCAGGTTTAGCTGATAGAGTTGTGCTTCTGGTGTTGCGAGTTGTTGCGGCCGTTTATTTCCACCTCCAAGCATTGAGGTAGTTGTTTCGTTAGACATGACTATTTTTCTATGGGTTCGTGTCAGTTGTTGATGCTCATAGTCTTAGACTTCTTATGACAGTTTACTTGTTACTTTACTGTTGTTACGTTACGTAATGTTTGTTTATACTTGCTCTCTGGGAAGGATTTATGTTAGGATGCATATAGTTACTTTTAAGTATACAAAACTACATTATGGAATATTGTCATGACATAACTTTTAACTGCAAAACTTACTACTTTTAAGCGCTATAAAGGTCTTTTTATTTATATTACGTGTAGAAGTCACATAATCATTATAATATGTTCGTTTTTCATTCTCATATAGGATAACAAATGAATCAAACGAAGTCTTTTCCTCTGCATAAACTTATATATTTTCTCACCTATAGACTAGTGTTCCACCCGACTGAGGGACACGGTCAATAACTCAAATAACTTATATGTATTTTTCTTTTTTCTTAATTTCATAAGACTTTCACTTAAAGTAAATGTGAGGACGAGTCGTCTGAGTGTCTGCAGTTGTCCCCTGCACGGCGTGGCATCACGGCATGTATTTTCTCTTACTCTGACGTATTATTTAATACAGAGAAAATGCGGGTTGTAACATAGATTCACTTAATGCACTCGATGTCAAGGCATATTCACTCAACACCTGGACTTAACTAAACGAATTTTACTTCACTCGATGCCTAGCTGAGTTCACTCAACGCACTTGACGCCAAGACTGACTTCACTCAACGCACTTGGCGTCAAAGCAGATTCACTCAATGCACTCGACACCAAGGCAGATTCACTCAACACATGGACTTAACTCAACAAATTTTACTTCACTCGACACCTAGCTGAGTTCACTCAATGCACTTGACTCCAAGACTTTGCTCAACACACTCGATGCTAAGGCAGATTCACTTAATGCCTAGACTTAGTTATATTCCTGCCAGAAACTTTCCCATTTAAATAGAAGTTATTGGACTTAGGGATCTTGGACAATAGATAACCTAGATCATGAATAAGTTCCATAAAATAAGAGAAAGAGGGCGGTGGACAAGGCAGGAGCCCAAACACTAGTAAAAGAACCCCACAGCAACTCAACAAGAAGAAAAGGCAATTTACTGATATTTGGATGAGGTAAAACTAGTAGTAGATAGAATAGGTGACATGGAAGTATAAAATCTAACAACATGATCAACAAAATAATTCAAAGAATGATACATACGGAATTTGGAAGAGTCTAGGCAAGGGAGCAAACCACCGCTTTCCTTAAACTTCCATATCTCAACCTTCTGAACAATCCACGGCACACATCGGCCAAAAAGGTAGTGTGGCAACGAAATGTGGAGAGATTTGGACAAAACAAAAGTTTAGGGTCACACACCCCAATGCAAAAAATCCAAGAAAACAAAAATATCTACCACCAACGTGTAGATCTCGGCGAGAGCTTTCCGGATCTACCCTCCAATGCCGTTTTCGAGCACTGAAACTCTTACAGTCGGCGGCCGAAGGCTTCGCGATATTTGTCGCCTCCACTCTTCCGCGCTTTTGGTCTGACAGCTTTGGGAAGAAGTAAGGGAATAGGGTTTTCGTTTGTAAGTATTTATATATGTATAATATAATAATATTATTATTAATTGTAGTTAAACGTCCAAATCACCTCGGATTTCCACGAAATTCGCACCAAGGTTAAATACCAATGCTACAAAACCAACGGCAAAGTAGAAATTAATATTCGACAAACCAAACTCGATTTTAAATTCCTCGAAGTTACAACCAACATCAACCTACTAAAATCCACTGAGTCAAAACCTCGGATTCCAATGAGCAAAAATCACGCTCCTACAACGGCGCCCATTATTTATGCGTCAATGTAACGCTCTAACATCATTATTATGTCACTATAGAAATTTAAAATAAATATAAAAAAAGCAGGGGCGTTACAGCTACTTCCCCTAAAAGAAAGTTTTGTCCCAAAACTTGATACAAAATCAAATCTACTACAGAAAGAAAATAACCAGAGGTTATCGAATAAAAACACTTTCCAAAAGAAACTTGGAGAACAGATGAGGATGAGCCTCTCTTATAGCTGACTTCAACTCCCAAATCGCTCTGTCAACATATTGGTTTCGCTAAAGAAACTTGATCATGGGTATTGTATTCCTTCACCATACCAGATCTTGAGTATTTAGTATACGAACAGGCACTTCAACATAAGAAAGATTAGGTTGCAACTAGGGCACTGAATCGAGAACATGTCAGTCACTAAGCACACATTTTCGCAACTAGTTCACATGAAACACATCATGCATACCAGGAAAATTAGCGAGCAAATCCAATCTATAAACTGTCACTCTGATGTGTTCAATAACCTAGAAAGGTCCCACATACATGGGATCAAATTTATGGTTCCTTCCAAACCTCTTAACGCCTGCCATCAGAGAAAGCTTGAGAAAAACCATGTCCTCAACTGTGAATTCCATATCAATCCTTCATCGATTAGCATTCTTCTCATAACGCTCCTGAGATATACGAAACTTCTCTTGGATATGTGTCATAGAAGTATTCATCCCTTTCAAGGCTTTCGGACCCAACAACGGTCTTTCACCAACTTCGGCCCAAAATAAGGGAGTTCTGTAACGTCTCCCATATAAAGCCTTAAAGGGGGTCATCTGCAAACTCTCTTGATAACTGTTATTATAGACAAATTCTATCAATCTAAACCGCTCGTCCCACTCTCCTCCGTGGTCCAAGATGTATCATCTAATCATGTCTTCCAAAATTTGATTAACTCTCTCTGTCTGACCATTTGCCTGCAGATGATAAGCAGTGGAATAACTGAGACCGGTACCCAACCCTTCCTGCAAAATTTTTGAAAAATGAGACGTAAACCTGGAATCTCGATCTAACATGATACTTGCAAGTACTTTGTGCAATCTAATGACCTCTTCCAAATACAACTATGTTATCTTCTTCATGGAGTAATCAATCTTGAATGGCATGAAGTGAGCATACTTCGTCAATCTATCAACTATGATCCACACAGAATCATGTCCTCGGGGAGATCATGGCAAACCAGTAATAAAGTCCATAGAAAACTCTCCCACTTCTAACTTGGAATATCCAAAGGCGTCAGCTTGCCACCCGGCCATCCATGATCTGCCTTAACTCGATTGCAAGTAAAACACTCAGACACAAACTTAGCTATATCATTCTTCATCCCATACCACCAAACGATTCGCTTCAGATCTCTATACAACTTTGTAGAACTAGGGTGGTAGGCAACACTAGAACCATGTTCCTGACTACACAACTTTGCTCGAATATCCTCAACAACGGGAATACAGTATCTACCATGGTGCTTCAAAGTACCCGCATCATCGATTGAAAAGTTCGGTAATTCTCCTTTTTCAGTTCTACTACGAATACGCTACAAATCAGGATCGTCCTTCTAATGAAACCTTTTAAGTGTAATCCATGAGGGCTCCGCCACTTCCAAGTTGCTTGGCGAGCCGCTACTTCCATCAAAAATACTTATTAATAAAAACTCGTCCGCCAAGGATTCTACAGAAAGGTTAAAGATCTGTGTTGTCTTCCTACTCAAGGCGTCGGCTACCACATTAGCTTTGCACAAATGATATAGAATATCGACATCATAATCCGCGACATACTATAACCATCAACACTGGCGCAAATTCAGCTCCTTCTGAGTGAAGACATACTTCAAACTCTTATGGTCCGTGTAAATCTTGCAGAACGCACCATATAACAAATGTCTCCACTGCTTCAAGGCATAGATCACTGTCGCAAACTCCAAATCATGAGTAGGAAAAAATTTTCGTGAACCTTTAACTGTCTCGATCCATACGCAATCACTTTTCCTTCTTGCATCAATACACAACCAAGCTCAATGTGCGATGCATCCACATAAATAGCATAATCCACTCCTTTGGTAGGCAAAGACAACATTGGAGCAGTGCATAATCTCTTTTTCAACTCCCGAAAGGCTTCTTCGCGCTTATCGCTCCACGCAAAAGTTGCGTTCTTCTGCGTAAGTTTATCAAAGGCACTGACAAAATAGAGAATCCTTCCACAAACCATCTGTAATAGCCTGCCAACCATAGGAAACTTCTTATCTCTTTAAGTGAGGTAGGTCTTTTCCAATCCATAATAGTGGCTATCTTCTTTTGGGTCAACTGAAATTTCATACTTATTCACAACATGACCCATAAAGGACATCAGAGGTAGCCAAAACTCGCACTTACTCAACTTTGCATACAACTTATATTTTGTTTAAGTAGACAAAACTAAACGCAAGTGTTGGCCATGCTCCTCAACGCTCCGGGAATAAACCAGAACATCGTCAAAAAAAAACCACAAACTGATCCAAGAAATCCTTAAGCATTGTATTCATCATGTCCATGAAGGAAGAGAGTGCATTCATCAATCCAAAGGACATCACCAAAAACTCAAAATGTTCATGCCGAGAACGAAAGGCGGTCCGCGGAACATCCGTCTCACAGATCCTCAACTGATGGTAGCATGAACGAAGGTCAATCTTAGAAAACATTGTACTATCACACAACTGATCAAACAAATCATCTATTTGTGACAAGGGATACCTGTTCTTGATAGTTAACTTATTCAATTCCCTATAATCAATGCACGACCTCATAGATCCATCATTCTTCTTAATAAACAATACGGGAGCACCCTAACGCGAAGAACATGGCCTAATGAATCTGCATTATAACAACTCATCTAGCTGGGCATGTAACTCTTCCAGCTCACGCGGAGACATACGGTACGGTGCTTTAGCAATAGGGCGAGTCCCCGACACTAGATCTATAACAAACTCCAAATCTCTCTGAGGCAGAAGACCAGGAAGACTAACTGCGAAAACATCAGGAAACTCTTACACCACAGGAATATCCTCGACAGCCGACAAACTACCAATGACTTCCAAAATAGAAACCAAATAAACACAACAACCGAAATCTAAAAGCTTCCGAGCACATACCGTAGAAATAATTGGGGAATCCTGGCGTGGAAAACCATACACACTCATGGGGTGGTCGTTGTCCATCTTGAAGTCCAAACGCTTAACCTTGCATCAGATAACCGCATCATATCTGGACAACCAGTCCATGCCCAAAATCACATCAAAGTCCTCCAGGTCTAAAACCTTCAGATCGGCAAAGGCTAGAAAAATGCCTAAAAGAATAGGACAACTCTGGATACCCTGGTCCAACACCAACGAGTCACCAGAGGAAACTTTACGCAAAACAGATCGCCAACTTGATCAAGACTCAGACGATGATGTTCCACGAAAGTCCTAGCCACGAACGAGTGGGTAGCACTAGAATAAAAAAGAACGCATGCCCAACGATTCTTTACCTTAAACTTCCCTATAAAATCACATATGTAACTAATCAACCAACATTGAAACTAAAACTACGAGCTAAGAACTAGATTATAATCTAACTTGAGCTCACTTGGGTGGACGTCTATGCTTCTTCCAAATTGATCACATTCAGCTTGCCCTTCCCTTTGTCCAAATGTTGCGGCGGCATCAAGGCTTAAAGTGGAACTGGCTGCGGCGGGGGCAGAGACCGAGAGCACCTAGACTTCAAATGCCTTTTCTGTTCACACTGGAAGCATGTCTTATCTTTACTCCATCAACAGGAAACATCACGCCCATCTTATTGCACGAGGCACGGACCAGATCTCCTTTGGGTACGCTCTGAATTGCAAGCACTTGTTGTTTCTTCTGAGCTCCAAACCTCAAATGGATGGCCTGGCCGGCCACAGAAACTACATGCCTCCTTAATTCCTTTCTTTGAAGCAGGGCCAGAATCCCGAGAGCTCTTACCATCATCAGACTTTCTCTTATCCTTTCTCATGTTCTTGCCTCGATCCTTTGTATTATTGATTGCTTCGACTTTTAAAGCAGCTTCTACTACCTCAGCATAATTCTCAGATCCATACGCACTAGCCAATTGTTGGATGTCGCTCCTAAGACCTCTTATAAAGCGCTTTACTCTGCTCGTTTCAAAGGCTACCAAATTCGGAGAAAACTTGCTCAACTTGTTGAACTCTATCTCGTACTCACTGACTGAGAGTTGTCTTTGCTTAAGATGTAGAAAGTTGTTCATCAAACGGTCTTGCTCAACCGACGGCAGAAATTTCCTCAGCAATAACTCCTTGAAAGATTCCCACGAAAATCCATCTGTAAGGTTCTCCTTCTCTCTTAACCACCAGCTCTACGCAAGACCCTTCAGCTAGTATGCGGCGACCATCACCCTTTGGTCAGTAGAAATTCCTAAATACGAGAACATCTCCTCGATATCAATAATCTAGTCATCCAATGTCATAAAGTCAGCTCTACCATCATAGGTAGAAGGTCATAATCACTGAAAATGTGAAATGAAATTCATCTTTGTTGGCAGCAGAACTGGAGGCACCAAAGGAGCGGGAAGAATAGGAATGGCTTGACCCACAGGAAGGTCCTGCACTCTAGGTTGTTGTCCTGAAATGACAGTCAACAACGCCTGGATTTGTGATTGCATCTCAACCATCTGCTTTGACAGAGCCTCATTGCTCCACCGCAACCCTTCAATCATAGCCTCACTTTGCGCACTTGATGACTCGCCCTCAGACTGGGGAGTTGACCTCATCGCAACACGCTCAGGCAGCATCCTAATAATACAATGAATGTCAAACCAAAACAAATCTTAACCGCTAGAATTACTCAACTTAGTTCAGACCATACATGTATGGATACTTACTCTTGTTGCTAACTTGCTCTGGGATTTTCATAAATGATGTTATGCTTAAACATAGGATGATATTTTATCATCATATTGACTCACGTGCACAAACATTGAATGCATGTTCTTTTTTGGTTTAAATCCATGTGTGTACGTATGTCATCATATAGATCTTGGCTTTGAACGTGTGCTGATGCTATGTTATGTCATGCATGTTGTGATATGCAGTCTAATAAAGGCCTTAGCGCATGTTATGTGTGGTATACATATGAAATATTATGCATCTCGTACTACATAATATCAAATGCAATGAAAGCAAAATCTAATAGGCATTCATGTGATGATTGTTATGCATACCATACAACATAACAGTCACATATTGCTTCCTATGAGTATCCATATACAAACACATATTATGCATCTCATACTATATAATATGCCTCGTATACTTCTTATCATGCTTATGAGTGTAGTGTTCATGCTTCGGCCAAGACGTACTGATGATACATCGGTGTGTGTATGAAATGGAACAAGACCACTAAAACTACACCTCTGATACCAACTGTCACAACCCATATTATCTCAACATAAAACATTATATCAGATTAAGAGAAAACACATGTCGTGATGCCACTCCATGTAGGGAATAACTACATACGCTCAGGCAAGAACCTACACCTAACACTTTTTAAAGTATTCTCGAGTTTATCATGAAGAAAACATATTTTTGTTAAGTTTTGACAGACGTATCCCTCAGCTCAGTGGATCAACTAGTCCACGAATAAAAAATTAAATATACGCTGCGGAAAATACTTTACTTAGTTCAATTAATATCTTACATGAGCAGAGACATCCAAAAGGGACAACTCATGATATGCATACCTCTGATTTAATATAAGTATGAAAAAAGTTTTTACATTCATTAAAATATAGTGTTATTTGATTTAAAAAGATGTCATGAGTATGAGGTAAGTATAATGATACTTTTATACTTGAAAATAACTACATGTAATTCTATCATAAATCTTTTTCAGAGTGCAAGTTGGTACAACAAAACAACTAAAAAAGTAGCATAGTAGCTAGCAAATAAGCCAACATTCAACAAAAATCTCTGGTGAGCGTCAACAACCCGACATGAACCCACCAAACATCATGTATGTCTGAACTAAAGAAAAAAATAACAAAACTACCTCACAATGGTGAGGAGAGAATCACTACAGCAACTGCAAAAAACCTGAGGCCACCAACTCTAGCTACTCAACCTGCTACAGCTCCGAACCTGAGGCATTCAAAAGAAAAGAATACCTCAGCAAGAATGAACAAGTGGCAAAATAAAACCGAAGGTAAATAAACAAGAGAAGTTAAAGGGTTACCGGCCCGAGACAGAATATCTGTCAAACCACATCATATAAATCATAAAATAATAATAAGCAAATGAAGAATTTATAGAGTTTTAAGTATGAGAAGTTGCACCAAGTATGATATGAAGCCATGCTTCATTAACAAATGCAAGTGCATGCATAAGAACATGTGTGTGTGTGTGTGTGTGTAAACAAAAGAGACTGATTAGCTCAAAACACGTAAATCATTAGCACCGGTAAAAACGGTACTAAGTTGGGGGCCACATTGTCCAACACCAACCTTTAGACCAAACATCTCAAAAAGGCACTGTGGTGGTGGCCACATTGTCCACCACAACCCAACAACCCATAAGAAGAGAGAAAAAACCCACCAGGTGTAATGATTTACAAACCAGCACTGAGGTGGTGTCTTTTATCCACTGCCAACCAAGGCCACAAATAATCATACATTATATTAATAAACGAAAAGAAACACAAGGCTTAACATCAGATTTCCATGACGATGCAAAGGGAAGAAAATCAAAAGTTACTAAGGTATACCCGACGAATATGACTTGACGAACTCAAAGTCACTTGATGGACACACTAAAATTACTTGATACTAACTCTGAAATCACTCGACAATAAGACTACAGTCACTTGACTCCTCTTTGCTTCACTCAACACCAAGACTGAGTTCACTCAACACACTCGACACTAAGGCAGATTCACTCAAAGCACTAGATGCCAAGGCATATTCACTCAACGCACTCGATGCCAAGGCAGATTCACTCAACACCTGGACTTAACTCAACGGATTTTACTTCACTCGACGCCTAGTTCAGTTCACTCAATGCACTCGATGCCAAGATTGATTTCACTCAATGCACTCGACACCAAGACAGATTCACTCAACACGCTCGATGCCAAGGCAGATTTACTCAACGCCTAGGCAGATTCACTCAATGCCTGGACTTAACTCAATGAATTTTACTTCACTCGACGCCTAGCTGAGTTCACTCAACGCACTCGACGCCAAGGCAGATTCACTCAATGCCTAGACTTAGTTCTATTCCTGCCAGAAACTTTCCCATCCAAATAGAAGTTATTAGACTTAGTGATCTCTGACACTAGTTAACCTAGATGATGAATAAGTTCCATAAAATAATATAAAGGGAGCGGTGGACAAGACACAAACATTGGTAAAAGAACCCCACAACAACTCAACAAGAAGAAAATGCAATTTACTGCTATTTGGATGAGGTAAAACTAGTAGCAGACAAAATATGTGACATGGAAGTATAAAATCTAACATCAGGATCGACAAAAAAATTCAGAGAATGATACATAAGAAATTTGCAAGAGGCTAGACAAGGGAGAAACCCACCACTTGCCTGAAACTTCCTTATCTCAACCTTCTGAACATTCCACGACACAGATCGGCCAAAAATAAAGTGCGGCAATGAAATCTGGAGAGATTTGGACAAAAAGAAAGTTTAGGGCCACACACCCCAACGCCAAAAGTCCAAGAAAACAAAAATACCTACCACCAATGTGTAGATCTCGGCGAGATCTTTCAGGATCTACCCTACGTCGACGTTTTCGAGCACCGCAACTCCTACAGTCGGCGGCCGAAGGCCTCACAATATCGGTCGCCTCCACTCTTCCGAGCTTTCGGTCTGACGGTTTTGGGAAGAAGAAAGTGAATAGGGTTTTCGGTTATAAGTATTTATATATAATATAATATTATTATTATTAATAGTAGTTAAATGTCCAACGATAAGAAAACCCAAATCACCTCGGATTTCCACGAAATTCGCACCGAGGCTAAATACCAATGCTACAAAACCAACGGCGAAGTCAAAATTAAGATTCGACAAACAAACTCGGGTTTAAATTCGCCTAAGTTACCACCAACATCAACCTACTAAAATCCACTAAGTCTAAACCTCAGATTCTGATGAGAAAAAATCACGCTCCAATAATGGCGCCTGTTAACTATGCGTCAATGTAATGCCCTAACTTCATTATTATATCACTACAAAAATTTAAAATAAATATCAAAAAATTAATCAGGGGTATTGCATTCATCCCTGGTGGCAGCAGTACTGGTGCACTAGAGGAGCGGGAGTAATAGGAATGGCTTGACCCGCTGTAGGGTCCTGCACTCTAGGTTGTTGCCCTGAGACGACAGTCAACAGTGCTTGAATTTGTGATTGCATCTCAATCATTTTCCTTAATAGGGCCTCATTGCTTTGTTACTGCCCTTAAATTACGGCCTCACTCTGCGCACTTAATGACTCACCCTCCTAATGGGGACTTGATCTCGTTGAAATAAGCTTTGTCGGCATCTCTACATGATAATCATACATCTAGTCAATACCTAGCTTAAGATGCCTCAGCTAGCAAACTCAGATTTCCTAACTCAAATCAGATCAGAGATGTAAAAATACTTTCTCTTGTTGTCACCTTGCTCTGGGAATTCATGAAAAGATATTATGCTTTCAACTTAGGATGATATATCTTCATCCCATTGACTCGTGTGCATATAATATGAATGCATGAATACATAAACTTTTCATTTTAAATCATGTGTGTATAAGTGTCATCATGTAGATCTTAACCTGGCATGTGTGCTAATGCTATGTTATGTTATGCATGCAGTGTTATGCATTCTAAAAAGGCCTTAATATATGTCATGAGTGTCGTATACATGAAATATTATGCATCTCATACTACATAATATTGCATGTAACAAAAAAAAATCTAATGGCATCCATGTGATGATTGTTATGCATCTCATACAACATAACATTCATATGTTATTTCCTATAAGGATCCATATACAGCCACATATTATGCATCCCATACTACATAATATGCCCCGTATACTTCTTGTCATGCTTATGATTATAGTGTTCATGCTTTCGCAAAGACATACTGTTGGCACTTAGGTGTTTGCAATGAAATTATACAACTACAACTATATCAGAATTAGTTGTCCGACCAACTTGTTGAACAACCTCCCTATGATACCATGTAACACCCTAGTTTTCCAGAAAGTAGCCTCTGGAAGCTATCGCCCAGTGGTAGCTAAGCGCAGAGTGGACAGACATTGAGAGTGCTGAGTGACCAGGCATTGAGGGCGTTGATTGCTAGTGTGCGGCGTTAGCTAGCTACCGTTCAGCGGTAGCTTGGCGTTGAGTGCGTTGAAAGGATAGCGTTGAGTGATAGGAATTGAGTCAGCTACCGCTCAGCGTTAATACTACCATTGGCGATAACACAGCCTTATTTTCTTGGCCGATCTCTCAGGAATCTACTGCCCGGGGGTAGGTAGTTACCGCCCGACGATAGCACGCGGAGGCGGTTGTGTTGTTTGGCTTTTTAGCTGTCTGATTTCACTTAAGATTTGATCCTAAGGCCCGAGACTCTCCCTCCAGAGTGCTTATATAGGGTTGAGCGGGATTTCTCCCTCATTTCTTCTCTTTTTGGAGTTGACTTAGGGTGTGGAAGAAAGAGTGAAAGGAGGAAGAAGAGAGCTTTCTTCCATCACTAACGGAGCTTCAGAGCCCCGATCGTTGATTCGAGTCCAGATCTATGGAGAGGACTTGGAGGCGCACGTTCTCATCTGTGCAAAGCAAGGTTTCCATTGCAAGAAAGATAAGTCGTAATGTAATGACACTTCTCCTCTCGGTCTTTAGGATGCATGCATGGCATCCATGTTGTTTTTGCTTTCTTCAAGAATTTAGGAACCGAATCTCTCAAGTGAGAGGGATTTAGGTTGCTATTTTTCAAGAGGATCTACCAGGTCAATTGTGTCCATCCTCGGCCTGATATTGCACTAGAAATCCGCTCCTTTGGTGGATTAGGCATTGTGGGTGAAGCCGTAGTCATGACCATTAGTCTGACTCGGTGATGTTTCATAGCGAGCCTTAAGGATTTTGTTAGAAATCTGTTAGCCAGAACCGAACCAGGTGATGTTGTTTTCACCCTCTTTCATGTGAGTACGTGTAACCAGAACTAGACCAGGTGGAAATTAGAGTACACATTGGGGTGCGGGGACGGTACGGTACGAATGGTGGATTTGGGTGGGAAATTTTTGGGATTGTGATGTGCTAATGCGCGACTTTATCTCTGCGGTCGGCTGGCTAGCTCGTGACGTTGCAAAGTCACATGTGGAGAGTATCCTGGTAAGACAAGTCCCCTTCTGTGAAATTGACGAGAACATCAAGCTTTGGAAAAGCCCGGACGATACCAGCTGGGTCCCGTTGGGTCTCCTTCGGTGGACTTGGTCTCGATATTGGAGTTGGGTTGGGTCGTCACGATCGGGTGGGGTCTAGCAAGGGTTCTTAGCATTGATTTATGTGTGAGATGGAATCCTGATGTGAGCAGACAGAGCTTGCAGGCAAGCCCGGGTTTGAGACCCACGAGCGGTTGGGGTCTAGGCAAGCGTTCAGTGTAGCGGCTTGTACGCCGATGGGGAAATTGGAAGTACCCTTGTGTTTGCGGCTTGAACGCCGATGGGTAAATTGGTACTACCCTTGTGTTTGTGGCTTGAATGCCGATGGGGAAATTGGAAGTACCTGATTGATGATGTGTTAGAAGCATACGCTTTAGGGAACCTTGGGTGAAACCCAGGATTACATACATGCTGCATTATAGGCCCCTTTATATTACATGCTCAACTTAGAAACATGTTTGTTGTATGAGACATCCTAACCCATTTTATAACTTTACATGTTTATGTATATTGCATACGAAGTGCTAACCTGCAGGGTGGTGGTGTACCCCGGGGTACGCTAGGGACGGCCGGGACGAGATGTGTTGGTTACACAGTTGAGGTCAGCCTTTGCTGACCCACATTACCATAAAATTTTACAGGGCAAGGATCGCAATCAGGATCAAGCTCGTCGGCCAAAAATGCCTAAGCCTCATGAAGTTATTCATATTATATAGTAGCTCTGTTTTGTGGAATGTTATGCTTAATGCACTATGTTTCCGGCTTGCTTACAGAGGCAGCCAATGAGTGCTTATGCACGTTGATGTTTGATGTTATTGTTTCAGTTTTGGAATCATGTTTGTTGTAAGTCCTTAAGGCCATTTTGATACTCGTATGTTAGTGGATAACTTCTGGTGCTGTGTTTGGTCTGAGTTTTGAGTTGGTTATTTTATATCATCTTATAATGCTTAAGTTGTGGCATCTGTATGTTGTGGGTCCCCGGCCAGGCCCATATTATACGATCATTAAAGGAGAGGCGTTACAATTTGATATCAAAGGGAGGTTAGTGTCCATGGTAAGGATTCGTGGTCGAATGTCCTAATCCGATCATGTTAAGAAGTTATCCGCATAGGAGTATCACGGGACCGTGAGTGTCCTTGTGTCTAAGTTTTGCGAGAGAAGCTGATTCTTATTTTACCTTACTTTTGCTAAGGGTGCAAACGATGATGTAGAGACATCGAGGCCGCAATAGGATCCTTCGGCGAGTAGTGCTACTGCTTCGGGTCGAATGGGCATGGGTGTAACCCCAGCCGACTTCTGTCATATGCTAGCAAAAGCAATGGTAGCGGCCCAAGCTGTAGCGGCAGCGCAAGTTGTGACCCCTGTCGCATAGGAAATGACTCATATTAACCTGGATGCGACACCGGCCACACAGGGCGGAGGAGCCAGGCAGGCAGATCCATTAGTGGAAAGAGTGGTTGTCAGGCTGGGATACTGACAGATTAAGTATTTCTTAAGCTTTCATCTTCCAATGTTTAAGGGAGTCGGCACAGCGACTGATGTAGAGGACTGGTGGGTGAGAATTCAAGAATTGCTAAGGGCGACAGAGATGCTAGTTGAGAAGCAGTCTGAGTTTGTGACCTTCATGCTAGAAGGTGACGCTAAGTTGTGGTGGGTGAGCCAGTTTCCTGTACGCACCCCATCCATAGAAGAGTTTGGGAATGCTTTCTTGAAGAAGTATATTCCCACGTCGACAAGGCTAGCCCTTCAGAGACAGTTGTGGTGGGTGAGGCAGTTTCCCCCACTCTATAAAAATGTATGCCAGTTTCCTCTACGCACCCCATCCATATAAGATTTTGGGAATGCTTTCTTGAAGAAGTATATTCCCACGTCGACAAGGCTAGCCCTTCAGAGACAGTTTTTGCACTTGGTGTAGGGGACAAGAATGTGGATGAGTATGTCCAGGAGTTTACTCGTTTAGGTTGTTATGTTGGGACGACCATGACATACGATGAGGAGAGGGACAACCTCTTCTACCATAGATTGAGGGAGAATCTGAGACAACCTTTCATAGCTATGAAGAGAGCGGGCTTCAATGAGTTGATCGAGGCCGCTAGGATGTTGGAGAACGATATGGAGCGAACCCAACGTCGAAGGGTTTTGCAGCCAAGTAGGGAGAAGGAAAGTCTTCTCAATTGCAAGAAAAATCTAAAGGAAGTAAGTGGAAAAATAAGCCCCATCCCTACAAGACTTGGCAGAAGAGTAGTACGACGTCGGCGGGATCTCGCTTCAAGTGACCACCATCATGCTACAAGTGTTGCAAGCTGAGCCACAGCTCATTTTTGCACTGAAGGTGGTGCTGAGCAGGAGCCAAGACAAGAGCAGTCTGTGCATTTCGGTCCTAGCACGGTGGAGAAAGGGAAAATGTCGGAGTCGAGCGCTTCTCGTTTCCAACCCGTGCAACCAAGGGCGTACAACTTTGGGCAGTATGAAGCGATCTGCCAACCCGATGTGGTGACAGGTATCGGAAATTTTAAGTTCATTTATTTTCTTTAGACTTTCGAGATATTTTATGTTTGTCGTCGGTGTTGTAGGCTTTGTGCTAGTTTCCGGTTACCCCGCTAGGGTATTGTTCGATACGGGACCGTCACACTCTTTTCTTGTGGAAAGCTTTATATAAAGAATTGGAGTCGAGCCTTTTTGACGGACGCAGAACTTAGGGTATGCATGCCCAATGGGTCTTTATTGACTACTAAGATAAGAGGGCGCATTGATTAGAGTCTAGACGAAGATGAATTCATATTGGTGGCAGCGGTTCTACCGTTAGCCGAGTTCGATGTGATCTTGGGGATGGATTGGCTTGCAGAGCAGTGTGACAGTATTGACTGCCTATCTAAGGTAGTGAACCTGAGAAGCGAAGGAAGGGAAGAAGCTAAATTTGAGGGCCTTAGTGGAGTGGCCCGTTCCCTGATTTCAGCCATGTAGTTGGTGCGGGCAGTTAACCATGGAGGAGTAGCTTTCGTAGCATTGCTAGAAGTTCAACTATCCAAATTATCAATTGGAGAAGTGTCGGTTGTGGAAGAATTAGAGGATGTGTTTCCTGAGGAGCTATCTAGAGCACCTCCACGGTGGGAGATCGATTTCTCGATTGAGTTAGTGTCAGAAGCTTGGCCGATGTCACGCCCTCCTTTTAGGATGGCACCGAAGGAGTTAGCTGAGCTCAAGGTACAGTTGCATGAACTATTGGAGAAGGGGTACATCAGACCTAGCTCATCTCCTTGGAGCGCGTCAGTGTTGTTTGTTAAGAACAAGATGGTAGTATGCGGATGTGCATATACTACCGGGAGTTGAATAAACTGATCGTCAAAAAAAGTATCTGATCCCACGAATAGAAGATCTATTCGACTAGTTGGTGGGGTCAGTGGTGTACTCTAAATTGGACTTGAAGTCAAGCTACTACTAATTACGGATTCGAGATGAGGACATACTTAAGACAGCGTTTAGTACGAGGTATGGTCACTTCGAGTTCTCAGTGATGTCGTTCGGGTTGGCGAACGTACCATCAGTATTCATGGATTTGATGAACCTAGTGTTTCAGGAGTATTTAGACACATTCATGGTGGTCTTCATTGACGATATTTTGGTTTACTCCAAAATAGAGGCAAAGCATGAGGCTCATCTGAGAATGGTATTGCAGACTTTGAGAGAGAACTAGATGTATGCAAAATTCTCGAAATGCGAGTTCTGGTTAGAGAAGGTGGCATTTTTGGGCCCTGTAATTAGTGATGATGGGGTGGCGGTGGATCCAATGAAAGTTGAGGCCATCAGAGGTTGGTCAGTTCTGAGCACTGTGGCAGAAGTCAGGAGTTTTCTTGGACTAGCCAGGTACTATAGAAGATTTGTGGAAAACTTTTTTCGGATAGCTCTGCCCCGCACTTCTTTGACTCGTAAGGGCCAGAAATTCGTGTGGACTCAGGAGTGCAATCAAAAGTTCGACACCTTGAAGGTGTAAGACCCCCCCCCCTCCCGGATCCCAAAACACAGCACGAAGGGGGGGTCTTATGCCCGGAATAGCCGTCTTGTAGTAGCATTAGCACACGGGCTAACCTGTACCACAAGACGCCTATTCCGTCGGCTACAACAATATCAATATAACATGCCAACCTAACCAAAATATAAGCAAGACAAGTCAATCCACACTAAGTAATAATGTCCAAATCAGTACAACAAAAGAGAAGCTAAAACATGCTTCTACATATCAGAGTACAGCTATAGAAATTGCCCAAAAAGGGGCTACATCAAAACCTCTCAACACTCACATCTGTGACCGACGGTATCGACGGCCGACGGCACCGTCACTTCAGGCCCTATCGTCCTGGCCTGGCTGTCCTGCTGCGTAGTCCGCGGCTGCTCTACCTGCGGCGTGACCTCCTAAAAGGAATACGTAGCAACCTTTAGTCAAAACGGCTAAGTGGCTTCACATCCGCTCCCCCGACGACTCCTCGGCACCGGGCGGAGAGAAGGAACAAGGGTAATATATATATATATGCAAGTAAAAGAAGTACAAGCAAGTGGCAATAGTGTAAGAGTAACAGTATCATGATCTAGCAAATATTTAAGAGCTATAGCAAACTAACAAGTATAAGTAACAGCATGAAAGTAACTTAACTTATAAGAATGCTCATACAAACTTATAAGTTAAGGAACGGGTTACATAAAGGTAACTCATCGCATAAGAGTGCCCATACAAACTTATACAATGAGGATCTTGTTCTGCAATGTTATGAAATGCTATGTATGTTATGCAATGACTCACCCATGATCACACACATGCAATTGCTATGTCGACACAGACTATAGTTCCCACTTTTCGAGTAGGTAGCTAACCTCTCAGGCATCAGCCGTCGTGGCCAGGCGGTGACAGTAGAACGGGCACTTCTACTACTAGCGGGTATCCACACTACTTCACCTAGGCCTTCGTACGCCTCAATGCTAAGAACACAACAGTGGAGCCCATGCATACTATGGCCCAGCGGGAGCCTCGGGTAGATGTGCACCGAGGACCAAGCCCAGAACAAACCTTGTGTGACCCGGAAGGAGCCTCGGAAGTAAGCACGAGGACCAAGCCCAACCGTTCACTTAGCACGGAAGGAGCCCCGGGACATGAACACCGAGGACCAAGCCCAACCGCCCAAAGTCTAACTGTCAACTCCCGTTGGTGTGACGATCGGTGAGCCCGTAGACCTGCCACACTATCCTTAACCCAGGATTACAACACCGCGTGTCGACTCACACCACATGCAATTTCACACCACTGTGGCATGGAAGGGGCCTCGGAAGATGGCACGAGGACACAGCCCAACCATCCATACATACCTTGTCTCAACACAAACCAAACAAGTGATGGTCAACACCGCACTTACATCCTTTCATAATACTACCCGTAGTGAGACGACGCTCTAAGTATTGGACTACTAAACTCATTCCATTAGTCAAACATACTCATCGCCACAATTTATTCCTCTACATGACTTTCCAAATGATGTCAACATAATATAAACATGATGCGCATATAAAGATCTATCAATCTTTCCAAATGGTAACGACATATTATAAACATGATGCACACAAATAACAATCTATCAATTTCTATCAAGTCAATTCGTTCAAGTAAGCTTGCTTCACAATTGGATTATATGAAATCTGATTAATAAACTCCATCAATCATGCAACTAAAATGATTAATCATAAAAGAGTTCATTCAAGGCAAGTAACTTGCAATATTTATTCCACCGAATCCAAATCCATATTATATAAGCCCGGAATTTAGGTGTAGAGTAAATTTGGGCAGCACATTCGACCGGATATTCCGGAAGCTATATGAATCCTGTGAAGACGTGTAACCCCTCTATGGAAAGGTCTTTCCATGGGCTACAACTTTCGTATTCAGACCTCAACCCAGATTTGAATGTATCCTATTAGAAACCAGCCTTGAGGTCCACTGCGTACAGAACACAATTTCTGCAAGCAGGATTTATTGAACACCATTTTCGTTCAGACTTTCTCGTGGCTAAAGACATCGCCTGAAGTCGTGCAGCCACTCATTGGAAAGATACTATCAAGGGCTTCAACTTTCGTGTTTAGTCGAAAGCCCATATCTGGACATATCCTTCATAAAAATGGCCTCGAAGATCGCTGCGCGCAGAATACAGATTCAGCACGCATCTTGAGGCGGAATGAACGGCGTCGGTTCATCTTCCTCATCAAGTCGATCCTCTCAGATCACCTTTAGAATTTCCTCCACCCTTATTCACCCTCATTAGGCCTTTGCTCTTCACGAAACCATCCCCCGTCACACATAGAAGATCGGAGAGGTTGAAGACACCACTAACCAAGAGCACAAACCCTGGATTGGCCTCACCCTAGAGAAAGCATCTTCTCACATGTCTAGACTCTTTTGAGTCGACGTCTCGCCTAGGTATCTACAGATCTAGCACCAAGGGAGAGGGTAGGAAGCTCACCTCGATTCCGGCGGTTCCACCATTTCCGGCCATGGATCTCGTAATTCTCCTTTGCGGTATCTTCTCCTTCGCGGCGTTGGCGGATCTCCTCCTCCAGAAATTGCTCCAGCAACTTTTCTCTCTCGATCAGGAATTTCTCTCAGGGAAAACGGCTGGAAAGAGGAGTGGAAACAGCTAGGGTTTTCACAATCCATATATATAACAAGAGCGGAGTGTTACCGGCGGTTACAACGTCAATTCAATTCACTGACACGGGTAGGGTCACGTCCGTGTCCTTACCCGTGTCCTGCTCGGGTGGAGCGTTATCGATGGTTACAATGTCGATTCAATATTCGACATGTATATGTACACGCCCGTGTCCCATCCCGTGATGCCCGTGACACGCCCGTGTTACCCCTTTACTTGACACTCGACGATCGTCGAGCGCAAGTCGTCGCACAGGGAGAATTCGTCGATCTCAGCACTTTGATCGTCAAACTCAACCAAAATAGTCGACCGGAGAACTCGCCCCTATCACGCCCATGGTCACGCCCGTGACACCGGGCGTGACCCCTATCAATGGTCGACCTCACCCATAATCGTCGAACTCACCCACAATCGTCGACCGGAGAACACGCCCCGGTCACGCCCATGGTCACGCCCGTGATAGGAGGCGTGTCCCGTGTTCAACTACTCGAGTACTCGACAAATACTCGAGTACTCTACAACTGACTGGATAGACACGGGTATGGTCACGCCCGTGTCGGACCGGTCACGCCCATGACATGGGCGTGAAACTCACTAAGTCGAGAATTCACTACCCGTGTCCTGCTCTGGACAACTCGAGCGCTGGTTTCTCCTACATTCACCTGTGCTTCCCAATTTCCAGCACTTCCCTAGACCCAAGTCAGCTCTCCTGACTCAAAACACAAACGAGAAGTTGCTGGAGCAAGTTCTGGAGGAGGAGATCCGCCAACGCCGCGAAGGAGAAGATGCCGCCAAGGAGAATTACGAGATCCATGGCCGGAAATGGTGGAACCGCCGGAATCGAGGTGAGCTTCCTACCCTCTCCCTTGGTGCTAGATCTGTAGTTACCTAGGCGAGACGTCAACTCAAAAGAGTCTATACATGTGAGAAGATGCTTTCTCTAGGGTGAGGCCAATCCAGGGCTTGTGCTCTTGGTTAGTGGTGTCTTCAATCTCTCTGATCTTCTATGTGTGACGGGGGATGGTTTCGTGAAGAGCAAAGGCCTCATGAGGGTGAATAAGGGTGCAGGAAATTCTGGAGGTGATCTGAGAGGATCGACTTGAGGAGGAAGATGAACTGATGCCGTTCATTCCGCCTCAAGATGCGTGCTAAATATGTATTCTGCGTGCAGCGATCTTCTAGTCCATTTTCATGAAGGATATGTCCATATCTGGGCTTTCGACTAAACACAAAAGTTGAAGCCCTTGAAATTACCTTTCCAACGAGTGGTTGTATGACTTCAGGCGATGTATGTAGCCACAGGAAAGTCTGAACGAAAATGGTGTTCAATAAATCCTGCATGCAGAAATTGTGTTCTGTACGCAGCGGACCTCAAGGCTGGTTTCTAATAGGATACAGTCAAATCTGGGTTGAGGTCTGAATACAAAAGTTGTAGCCCATGGAAAGACATTTCCATCGAGGGGTTACACGTCTTCACCGGATTCTGGTAGCTTCAGGAATCTCCGGTCGAAGTTACTGCCCAGATTTACTCTGCACCTAAATTCTGGGCTTATATAATATGGATTTGGATTCGGTGGAATTAATATTGCAAGTTACTTGCCTTGGATGAACTCTTTTATGATTAATCATTTTAGTTGCATGATTTATGGAGTTTATTAATCAGATTTCATATAATCCAATTGTGAAGCAAGCTTACTTGAACGAATTGACTTGATAGAAATTGATAGATTGTTATTTGTGCGCATCATGTTTATAATATGCCGTTACCATTTGGAAAGATTGATAGATCTTTATATGCGCATCATGTTTATATTATGTTGACATCATTTGGAAAGTCATGTAGAGGAATAAATTATGGCCATGAGTATGTTTGACTAATGGAATGAGTTTAGTAGTCCAATACTTAGAGCGTCGTCTCCCTACGGGTAGTATTGTGAAAGGATGTAAGTGCTGTGTTGACCGTCACTTGTTTGGTTTGTGTTGAGATAAGGTATGGATGGATGGTTGGGTTGTGTCCTCGTGCCTTCTTCCAAGGCCCCTTCCATGCCACGGTGGTGTGAAATTGCATGTGGTGTGAGTCGACATGCGGGGTCGTAATCCTGGGTTAAGGATAATGTGGCAGGTCTACGGGCTCACCGATCGTCACACCGACGGGAGTTGACAGTTAGACTTTGGGCGGTTGGGCTTGGTCCTCGGTGTTCATGTCCTGGGGCTCCTTCCGTGTCAAGTGAACGGTTGGGCTTGGTCCTCGTGCTTACTTCCGAGGCTCCTTCCGGGTCACACAAGGTCAGTTCGGGGCTTGGTCCTCGGTGCACATCTACCCGAGGCTCCCGCTGGGCCATAGTACGCATGGGCTCCGTTGTTGTGTTCTTAGCGTTGAGGCGTATGGAGGCCTAGGTGAAGTAGTGTGGATACCCGCCTAGTAGTAGAAGTGCCTGTTCTACTGTCACCGCCTGGCCACGGCGGCTGATGCCTGAGAGGTTAGGTACCTGCTCGAAAAGTGGGAACTATAGTCTGTGTCGACATAGCAATTGCATGTGTGTGATCATGGGTGAGTCATTGCATAGCATACATAGCATTTCATAACATTGCACAACAAGATTCTCATTGTATAAGTTTGTATGAGCACTCTTATACGATGAGTTACCTTTATGTAACTTGATCCTAAACTTATAAGTTTGTATGGGCATTCTTATAAGTTAAGTTACTTTCCTGCTGTTACTTATACTTGTTAGTTTGCTATAGCTCTTAAATATTTGCTAGATCATGATACTGTTACTCTTACATTATTGCCACCTGCTTGTACTTCTTTTACTTGCATATATATTACCCTTGTTCCTTCTCTCCGCCCGGTGCCGAGGAGTCGTCGGGGTAGCGGATGTGAAGCCACTTAGTCGTTTCGACTAACGGTTGCTACATCTTCCTTTTAGGAGGTCACGCTGCAGGTAGAGCAACCGCGGACTACGCAGCAGGACAGCCATGCCAGGATGACAGGGCCTGAAGTGACGGTGCCGTCGATAACGTCGGTCACAGATGTGAGTGTTGAGAGGTTTTGATGTAGCCATTTTTTGGGCAATTTCTATAGTTGTACTCTGATATGTAGAAGCATGTTTTAGCTTCTCTTTTGTTGTACTGATTTGGAAATTATTACTTTGTATGGATTGACTTCTCTTGCTTATATTTTGGTTGGGTTGGCATGTTATATTGATATTGTTGTAGCCAGCGGAATAGGCGTCCTGTGGTACAGGTTAGCCCGTGTGCTAATGCTACTACAAGGCGGCTGTTCCGGGCATAAGACACCCCCCCTTCGTATCGTGTTTTGGGATCCGGGAGGGGGGTCTTACAAATGGTATCAGTTTGCCACGATCCTCAACTAAAGAAGTCATTCAATAATGGTGCCACCCCCATTTGATTAGTCAGTTTGGGGACAAACTGACTTAGAGAAAGCAGTGGTGTGCCCATATGTAATTCACGCTAAGTATGTCCAACTTTGACCCTAAGATTAGCCAACCTGACCATACATTTGCGTTTTATGTGTAGATTTCAGCGCTCGTTGAGCAGATGGGAGGCACTCCTGCGCCCTCCATACCCACTCCCACTCAGTTCCAACAATCTGAGTTGGGGCAGACGCTCACTGCCATCCTCGATGCTTTTAGGGCGCAGCAGCCCCCGGTGCAACAACAGGCGCCGAGCTCCAACTGGCTGAGCACCTTCCGGGCTCTCTCCCCTCCCGCCTACCTTGGGACGGAGTCAGACGTACGTATAGAGGAATGGCTAGACACAGTACAGGAGTTGTTGGCTGGTATCTGTTGCCCGGCCAACATGGCAGTGACATTGGCAGTGTCCGTCTTGGACTTACATGCTAAGAGGTGGTGGAAGTCCCTCATGTGCTCTACCTTCCAAGGCCGGGTCTACACATAGATAAGTTGGAGTGAATTCTCTGGTGTTTTCTTGGATCACTTTATCCCTACATCGGCCCGAGATGAGCTTGAGCAGAGGTTTCTTCTACTAAAGCAGGGATCTCAAAGTCGGTTACAGAATGCCAGCGGGAATTCCAGCATCTCGCAAGGTTTACGGATTCTTACGAGTTGGATGACAGAGGTTATGCCAAGCGCTTCTACAAAGGGCTGCGAGATCCCCTAAGGCAGTCCCTTTTGTTTATAGCGGATGGTAGCTTGGCAGAGATCATTGATATGGCGAAACGATTGGAGGCGGACCAGTTGGGATGTAGTAAGAGGCCTGCAGAGGACGTGATGGAAGTCGGCCCAAGCAATAGAAGGAGGCGGGACTTCAGAGGAGGAAGAGGATATCAAAGAGGTGGAGGGTGTGTCCACCGGAACTATAGAGTGGAGCATCCGGTTCCGCAGCCGCCTGCGTTGCCTCCACCGCCACAACCACAACAATTCCAGCAATCTGAAGGGCGTCGTGGGCTGGTGTGCTTTGAATGCAACCAGCCGGGCCATATTCGACGTTACTGCCCGCAATTGTTTGGGAACTTCCCTCCCGCTCTCCCTCCGGCAGCTCCTCGAGGGCGGGGTCACGTGCATGGTCGAGGACGAGGACCGCGAGGAGGTAACCTCGGCCCTACTAGGGATCATGTGTACGCGCTTGACATGGCGTAGGAACGGAACCCCCAAGATGTGATTGCAGGTATGATTTAATTAATTAACATATTTTCATGGTCTAACTTGAATTGATTAAGACTTACTAGACACTTAGCAATAAGTTTTGGTTGTTGGTACTTAGGCACCGTGATAATTGGCGGGAAGACGGCCCATGTGCTGTTCGATACTGGTGCCTCACACTCCTTTGTGTCCGAGGATTTCATAAAAGACGTGGAGGGTGTATAGTACTTTACTGGCATAGCCCGACGAGTACGCCTTCCGGACGGCTCGGAGATGATTGCAACCGCCAAGTGCGAGTTGGAGTTATTCATTGATGGAAAGGCCTTTGATACACCTGCCACGGTCCTGAGAATGCCGGAGTTTGACATCATTTTAGGCATGGCATGGCTGGACTGGCACTTCGCGAGGATCGACTGCGTAGAGAAGCAAATCTATTTGAGACATGGAGACTCCGACGTCATCTTCCAAGGTATTGTCTTTGTGCCGCGTATGATATTATCTTCTGTTCAGGCTGTAAAAGCCCATATGAAGGGGGGTGAGGTCTTCATGATCTGGTTTGAGTTGAAGGAGGAAGCATTGGAAGTAAAGGATGTACGGGTAGTGCGGGATTTTCCCGAGGTATTTCTTGAGAAGCTACCAGGATTACCTCCGCATAGAGAGGTTGACTTCCAGATTAATCTAGTGTCGGGTGCCAAGCCTGTATGCAAGGCCCCGTACAGAATGGACATGAAGGAACTCACGGAGTTTAGAGTTCAATTGCAAGAACTGGTGGAGTCAGGGTTCGTTCGCCCCAGTTCATCACCCTGGGGAGCCCCTGTACTGTTCGTGAAGAAGAAGGATGGAACCCTGCGTTTGTGCATAGATTATCGGGAACTTAATCGGTTGACAGTGCGGAACACTTATCCACTGCCTCGGATCGACGAGTTGTTCGATCAACTAGTGGGAGCACATTGGTTTTCTAAACTGGATCTGCGCTCTAGATACTATCAGTTGAGGATACGATAGGGGGACATCCAGAAGACGGCCTTCAGTTCAAGATATGGTTTGTATGAGTTCACGGTAATGCCGTTTGGGCTCACAAAGGCCCCTTCGACCTTCATGAGTCTGATGAACAAGGTGTTTGAGCCATATTTGGACATCTTCGTCATTGTTTTCATCGACGACATCTTGGTCTACTCAAAGACGAAGGAGGAGCATGTCGAGCACCTGACCTTGGTGTTGAAGAAATTGAAGGAGCACGCCTTGTATGCCAAATTTAGCAAGTTTGAATTCTGGCTCAAGGAGGTTGCTTTCTTGGGGCATGTGATCAGTGGGGCAGGATTAGCAGTGGATCCAGCAATGGTGCGAGCCGTGAAGGAGTGGTCGCCCTTGAAGTCGGCGGCCGATATACAAAGCTTTCTTGGACCTGCTGGGTACTACCGCAAGTTCGTGAAAGGATTTTCCAAGATTGCCCTTCCTCTTACTTCTTTGACGAAGAAAGGTGTGCCATTTGAGTGGACTCCCCAATGTGAAGCGGCATTCCAAGAGCTGAAGGATAGGCTTACCTTTGACCCCATCCTTGCACTTCCGTCTGGGAAGGAAGGATTTCAGGTTTACACGGATGCGTCATATCAAGGGATGGGAGCGGTATTGATGCAGCACGGGCACGTAATCGCTTATGCTTCAAGGCAGTTAAAGAAACATGAAATCAACTACCCGGTTCATGATTTGGAGTTGGGAGCAGTGGTGTTCGCTTTGAAGGTCTGGAGGCATTACCTATATGGCGTCCACTGCGAGATCTTTTCCGATCACAAAAACTTGAAGTATGTCCACACTCAGAAGGAGTTGAACCTGAGACAACGATGGTGGTTGGAATTTCTATGCGACTATGAGTTCACCATGAACTACCACCCCGGGAAAGCGAACTTGGTAGCCGATGCATTGAGTAGAAAAGTGTCAGGCTCTAGCCCAGAGTCTTGGTTGATGAGTATGGAGTTGGCTCGGATGATTGAGGAGATGGATATTACTCTGGTATTCAAGGCTCCTTCGGCAGAGTATGCGGAGTATTTGGCAAGCATGAGCATAGTTTGCGATATCCGGGACCGGATTCGGGTGGAGCAAGGAATGGATGCAGCCTTGGCCCCAGCAGTCAAGGCAATTGAAGATAGGACCACCGATGAGTACACACTAAAAGACGACCTCGTTTATTTTCGTGGCCGGCTTTATATTCCCAAGGGCGGCAAAATCTGGGAGGATATCTTGAGAGATGCACATTCCTCTCAATATTTTGTACACCCGGGTATTGCTAAGATGTACGCCGGCTTACAGAAGACCATGTGCTTGCGAGAATGAAGAAGGATGTTCGTTACTATGTTACACATTGCGTAGCTTATCAAAGGGTGAAGGCCGAATGTAAGAGCCTCGGTGGTTTGTTGCAGTCGTTGCTCATCCCCGAGTGGAAGTTTGAGGATATCTCCATGGACTTCATCCATGGGCTACCTCGCTCCCGCTCCGGGAATGATTCACTGTGGGTTATTATAGTTGATCGACTGACAATGGTGGCCCGGTTCATTCCAATGAATAAGGAAGCACACGTGGACGTTTTGGTACGCCTCTTTGTGGAGCAATTCGTACGATATCATGACGTGCCCAAGACAATTGTTTCGGATCGGGATGGCCGGTTTACTGCCAAGGAGTGGAAGGCGGTGCAGGCGTATTTGGGCTCGCGCCTAACCTTTAGCACATCGTTTCACCCTCAGACGGACGGGCAGTCTGAGCGGACCATCAGAACACTGGAAGATTTATTGAGGTTATGTGTGCTGGACAGAGGAGAGCCATGGGAAAGGCTCTTGCCACTAGTGGAATTCTCCTATAATAATAGCCATTAGGCGAGCATCGGCATGGCGCCCCATGAAGCCCTTTACGGAAGAAGGTGCAGGACTCCCTTGTCTTGGGTGCAGGATGAAGATCCGAAGACATTGGGAAATGAATATATAGATGATACTGATGCGGCGGTCAGATTGATATGGGATCGCATGTTGGAGGCTCAAAGTCGGCAGGCAAAGTATTACAATGCAAAGCACCGGATGGTGGAGTTCCAAGTGGGTGATAAAGTGTTCCTCAAGATTCGGCTGATGCATGGAGTGTCACGGGTGCGTGGAGTGAAAAAGCTCAGTCCAAGGTATGTTGGGCCTTATACTATACTGGAAAGGATTGGCCCGTTGGCCTATCGGTTGGATTTACCGCCAGAGCTGGAGAACCTCCATGACGTGTTCCATGTGTCATCACTTCGAAAGGTGCTGTTACGGCCCAATCAATATACCCCCACTACTGATGGTGTTGTAGCGTCTGATAGGTCTGTGCGACTAGAGCCGGTGCGGATCGTAGATAACGAAACGAGAATATTGCGCCGCAAAAGTGTTCCCTTGGTGAAGGTGCTATGGTCTAACCATGGGAAGGAGGAGTACACAAGGGAGCCAATGGATTTGATGCAACAACGCTATCCGGAGTTGTTTGCTCCAGGTAATTTTATTTAAAAGCATATGTTGATTTTCCTATTATTCTTTTCTCCCCTAGCCCAAGCCTGATTTCGGGGACGAAATCTTTTATTTTGTTTATAGGATTTGTAACGTCCCGAATCGCACTAGGCCCCTTGTGTGTGTTTTGAGTCAGGAGAGCTGACTTGGGTCTAGGGAAGTGCTGGAAATTGGGCAGCACAGGTGAATGTAGGAGAAACCAGCCCTCGAGTTGTCCAGAGCAGGATACGGGTAGTGAATTCTCGACTTAGTGAGTTCCACACCCATGTCACGGGCGTGACCGGTCCGACACGGGAGTGACCATACCCGTGTCTATCCAGTCAATTGTAGAGTACTCTAGTAGTTGAACACGGGACACGCCCCCTATCACGGGCGTGACCATGGGCGTGACCGGGGCGTGTTCTCCGGTCGATGATTGTGGGTGAGTTCGACGATTGTGGGTGAGGTCGACGATTGATAGGGGTCACGCCCAGTGTCACGGGCGTGACCATGGGCGTGACCGGGGCGAGTTCTCTGGTCGATGATTTTGGTTGAGTTCGACGATCGAAGTGTTGAGATCAACGAATTCTCCCTGTGCGACGACTTGCGCTCGACGATCGTCGAGTGTCAAGTAAAGGGGTAACACGGGCGTGTCACGGGTGTCATGGGATGGGACACGGGCGTGTCCCTACCCGTGTCAAATATTGAATCAACATTGTAACCGTCGGTAATGCTCCACCCGAGCAGGACATGGGTAAGGACACGAGCGTGTCAGTACCCGTGTCAGTGAATTGAATTGACGTTGTAACCGCCGGTAACGCTCCGCTCTTGTTATATATATGGATTGTGAAAACCCTAGCCGTTTCCACTCCTCTTTCCAGCCGTTTTCCCTGAGAGAAATTCCTGATCGAGAGAGAGAAGTTGCTGGAGTGGGTTCTGGAGGAGCAGATCCGCCAACGCCGCGAAGGAGAAGATGCCGCCAAGGAGAATTACGAGATCCAAGGCCGGAAATGGTGGAACCGCCAGAATCGAGGTGAGCTTCCTACCCTCCCCTTGGTGCTAGATCTGTAGATACCTAGGAGAGACGTCGACTCAAAAGAGTCTAGACATGTGAGAAGATGCTTTCTCTAGGGTGAGGCCAATCCAGGGCATGTACTCTTGGTTAGTGGTGTCTTCAACCTCTCCGATCTTCTACGTGTGATGGGGGATGGTTTTGTGAAGAGCAAAGTCCTCATGAGGGTGAATAAGGGTGGAGGAAATTCTGGAGGTGATCTGAGAGGATCGACTTGAGGAGGAAGATGAACCGATGCTGTTCATTCCGCCTCAAGATGCGTGCTGAATCTGTATTCTGCGTGTAGTGATCTTCTAGGCCATTTTCATGAAGGATATGGCCAGATCTGGGCTTTCGACTAAACACGAAAGTTGAAGCCTTTGCAAATACCTTTCCAACGAGTGGCTGCATGACTTCAGGCGATGTCTGTAGCCATATGAAAGTCTGAACGAAAATGGTGTTCAATAAATCATGCATGCAGAAATTGTGTTCTGTACGCAGCGGACCTCAAGACTGGTTTCTAATAGGATACAGTCAAATCTGGGTTGAGGTCTGAATACAAACGTTGTAGCCCATGGAAAGACCTTTCCATCGAGGGATTACACGTCTTCACCGGATTCCTGTAGCTTCGGGAATCTCCGGTCGAATTTGCTGCCCAGATTTACTCTGCACCTAAATTTTGGGCTTATATAATATGGATTTGGATTCGGTGGAATTAATATTACAAGTTACTTGGCTTGGATGAACTCTTTTATGATTAATCATTTTAGTTACATGATTGATGGAGTTTATTAATCAGATTTCATATAATCCAATTGTGAAGCAAGCTTACTTGAACGAATTGACTTGATAGAAATTGATAGATTGTTATTTGTACGCATTATGTTTATAATATGTTGTTACCATTTGGAAAGATTGATAGATCTTTATATACGCATCATGTTTATATTATGTTGACATCATTTTGAAAGTCATGTAGAGGAATAAATTGTGGCCATGAGTATGTTTGACTAATGGAATGAGTTTAGTAGTCCAATACTTAGAGCGTCGTCTCCCTACGGGTAGTATTGTGAAAGGATGTAAGTGCGGTGTTGACCGTCACGTGTTTGGTTTGTGTTGAGATAAGGTATGGATTGATGGTTGGGCTGTGTCCTCGTGCCTTCTTCCGAGGCCCCTTCCATGTCACGGTGGTGTGAAATTGCATGTGGTGTGAGTCGACACGCGGTGTCGTAATCCTGGGTTAAGGATAGTGTGCCAGGTCTACGGGCTCACCGATCGTCACACCGACGGGAGTTGACAGTTAGACTTTGGGCAGTTGGGCTTGGTCCTCGGTGTTCATGTCTCGGGGCTCCTTCCGTGCCAAGTGAATGGTTGGGCTTGGTCCTCGTGCTTACTTCTGAGGCTCCTTCCGGGTCACACAAGGTCAGTTCGGGGCTTGGTCTTCGGTGCACATCTACCCGAGGCTCCCGCTGGGCCATAGTACGTATGGGCTCCGTTGTTGTGTTCTTAGCGTTGAGGCGTACGGAGGCCTAGGTGAAGTAGTGTGGATACCCGCCTAGTAGTAGAAGTTCCCCTTCTACTGTCACCGCCTGGCCACGGCGGCTGATGCCTGAGAGGTTAGCTACCTGCTCGAAAAGTGGGAACTATAGTCTGTGTCGACATAGCAATTGCATGTGTGTGATCATGGGTGAGTCATTGCATAGCATACATAGCATTTCATAACATTGCACAACAAGTTCCTCATTATATAAGTTTGTATGGGCACTCTTATACGATGAGTTACCTTTATGTAACCCGATCCTTAACTTATAAGTTTGTATGTGCATTCTTATAAGTTAAGTTACTTTCCTGCTATTACTTATACTTGTTAATTTGCTATAGCTCTTAAATATTTGCTAGATCATGATACTGTTACTCTTACACTATTGCCACCTGCTTGTACTTCTTTTACTTGCATATATATATTACCCTTGTTCCTTCTCTCCGCCCGGTGCCGAGGAGTCGCCGGGGGAGCGGATATGAAGTCACTTAGTCGTTTCGACTAACGGTTGCTATGTGTTCCTTTTAGGAGGTCACGCCGCAGGTAGAGCAGCCGCGGACTACGCAGCAGGACAACCAGGCCAGAACGACAGGGCCTGAGGGGACGGTACCGTCGCTACCGTCGGTTACTGATGTGAGTGTTGTGAGACTCTAATGTAGCTTGTTTGGGCAGTTGATAGCTGTACTCTGATATATTGTAGAAGCATGTTTTAGCTTCTCTTATTGTACTATTTGGACTTATATGCTTAGTGTGGATTGACTTCTCTTGCTTATATTTGGTTGGGTTGGCATGTTATATTGATATTGTTGTAGCCGGCGGAATAAGCGTCTTGTGGTACAGGTTAGCACGTGTGCTAATGCTACCGAAAGGCGACTGTTTCGGGCATAAGACCCCCTTCGTGTCGTGTTTTGGGATCCGGGAGGGGGGGTCTTACAGAAGGAAACGCTGATGAGAGCTCAAATTCTAAGTCTTCTGAAAGGGACTGAAGGATTTCAGATTTTTAGTGACGCATCTGATTGAGGTTTGGGTTGCGTGTTTGTGCAACATGGAAAAGTGATAGCCTTTGGGGCTCGATAGTTGAAACCTTATGAGAGGAATTATCCCGTCCATAACTTGGAATTGGCGGCAGTAATTTTTGCGTTAAAGTTGTGGTGGCACTATATGTATGGTGCGAAGGTGGAGATCTTCATGGACCACAAAATCATGAAGTATCTCCTAGATCAAAAAGATTTGAACATGCAGCAGCATAGATGAGTCGAGTTCCTTGGGAACTATGATGTGGCAATTCAGTATACGCTAGGAAAAGCAAACGTGGCGGCGGATGCCTTGAGTAGAAAATTTTCTGGACAAGGGAATTGGATTGAAGCTCATGATGAGTGGTTTGTACGGGACTTGGAGTCCCTTGGTATCCTTTGTATTGCAAGTGGCGACTCTAGCATGGCTCGATTGAACTGGATAGAGTTGCAGAGCGACTTGTCTGATCGTATTCGGGAAGCGACCAATGTGGATTTGGAGTTCCAGCCATTTGTGGTGGAAGCTCAAAAAGGAGAAAGTAGTGTTTGGGAGATAATTGATGGGATCTTAAGGAAGTACGGAAGGATATGCGTACCGAAGTTCGGCAAGCTCCATGAGGAGTTAATGTTCGAGGCTCATTTTACGAAGTACTCCATGCATCCGGGCAGTACAAAGATGTACTTGGATATGAAGAATTCCTTTTGGTGGCCTATTTTGAAGAGGGATGTTGCTTTATACGTGACTCGGTATCAAACTTGTGCCTTAGTGAAGGTTGAGTGTCAGAAGTCGGACAGTTCCTAAAGCCTCTTCCTATCCCCGAGTCAAAATTTGATGACATCTTCATGGACTTTGTGCATGGCTTACCCCGGTCGCAGTAGGGACATGATGTGATTTGGGTGATCGTGGATCACTTGATCAAAGTGGCTCATTTCATCCCAAATCGGAAAGAGGACAGCATGAAAAAGCTTGTAGAACTTTATGTTCGCAACATTGTACGGTTGCATGAGATTCCTAAAAGTATTATTAGTGATCGCAATGGACGATTCATGTCCAAAGACTGGATGTTGGTACATAAGAGCTTGGGTACATGACTGAAGTTTAGTATGGTGTTCCATCCTCAAACTGATGGACAAACGGAAAAGAAGAACCGTACAATGGACGATATAATGAGGATGTGTACTCTTGACTTTAGTAAGAAGTGGGAAGATCACCGCTTCATGGTGGAGTTTGCCTATAATAACAGTTTTCAGGCAAGTATAAAGATGGCGCCATACTAGGCTTTGTATGAAAGGCAGTGTCGAACGCCGATGTCATGGACAGAGGCGGGAGACACCAAACTTTTGGGATAAGATGCGGTGACTGATGCTTGCGAGTTGGTGCGAACAATTCAGGAGAGTATGAAGGTTGCTCAGGATCGGCAAGCGAAGTATTTCAACGCTCGCCACAGGAACATGGAGTTCGCAGTAGGTGACTGGGTATACCTAAAGATTAAGCAGTTCAAAGGCGTTTCACGGATTCGCCAACTCAAGAAGTTGAGTCCGAGGTTTTTGGGGCCGTTCGAAGTTACAAAGCACATTGGAGAAGTCGCTTACCGGTTAGCGTTGTCTGTAGAGCTGTGTGGATTACACGATGTCTTCTATGTCTCAGTTTTGAGGAAAGCCTTATTGGAGATGAGCATTGTGGTCGAGTCGGCAGCGGTGCCGGTCGAAGAGGTCTTGAGGACGAAAGTCCGTCCTATTGGCATAGAGGATTCAGAAGTTCAGCAGTTGCGGAATAAAGAAGTTAAGCTCGTGAAAGTGCATTGGGACTACTGCAGGCGAGATGAGTTCTCTTTGTAGCGTGAACAGGCAATGCAGGAGGACTTTCCAGAACTTTTTTACTTCAGTTATGCTTTTGGTTTCAGTGCATGCTTAATTTTGAGGATGAAATTCTTCTAAGGGGGAAGAAGTTGTAACAACCTAGTTTTCCAGAAAGGAGCCTATAGAAGCTATTGCCCGACGATAGTAGTTATCGCCCGGCTGTAGCTAAGCGCTGAGTGGCAAGGCGTTGATAGCGCTGAGTGTCCAGGCATTGAGGGCATTGAGTGCTCACGCACGACGTTAGCTAGCTACAACTCAGTGGTAGATTGGCGTTGAATGCGTTGAAAGGATGGCGTTGAGTGGTAGGCGTTGAGTGAGCTACCGCTCAGCGTTAGTACTACCGCTGGCGATAGCGTAGCCTTATTTTCTTGGCCGATCTCTCGAGAAGCTACCGCCCGACGGTAGGTAGTTACCATCCGACGATAGTGCGTGGAGGCGGTTGCGTCGTTTGGTTTTTTATCCATCCGATTTCACTTAAGATTTGATCCTAAGGCCCAAGACTCTCCCTCTAGAGTGCTTATATAGGTCTGAGCGGGATTTCTCCATCATTTCTTCTCTATTTGGAGTTGACTTAGGGTTTGGAAGAGAGAGTGGGAGGAGGAAGAAGAGAGCTTTCTTCCGCCATTTACGGAGCTTCGGAGCCCCGATCGTTGATCCGAGTCCAGATCCGTGGAGAGGACTTTGAGGCGCACGTTCTCATCCGTGCAAAACAAGGTTTCCATGGCAAGGAAGAGAAATCGTAAGATAACAACACTTCTCCTCTCAGTCTTTAGGATGCGTGCATGACATCCATGTTGTTTTTGCTTTCTATCAAGCATTTAGGCATTGGATCTCTCAAGTGAGAGAGATTCAGGTTGCCATGGTTCAAGAGGATCCACCGCGTTGATTGTGTCCATCCCCGACATAATATTGCACTAGAAATCCGCTCCGTTAGTAGATTATGCATTGTGGGTTAAGCCGTAGTCGCGACCGTTAGTCCGACTCGGTGATGTTCCATAACGAGCCTTAAGGATTTTGTTAGAAATCTGTTAGCGGCAAGACGCTGTTTGTGATGTTGTTTTCCCCCTCTTTCGTGTGATTATATGTAACTAGAACAAGGCCGGGTGGAAATTAGAGTACACGCTGGGGCATGGGGACGGTACAGTACGAATGGTAGATTAGGGTTGGAAAGGCTTGGGATTGTGATGTGCTAAGACGTGGTTTGTCTCTGTGGTTGGCTGGCTAGCCCATGACGTGCAATTCATGTGGGGAGAGTGTCCCGGCGAGACAAGTCCCCTTCTATGAAACTGACGAGAACACCTAGTTTAGGATAAGCCCGAGCGATGAAGCCCACGAGCGGTTGGGGTCCAGTAAGGGTTCTTAGAATCGGTTTTGTGTGAGTTAGAATCCTGATGTCAGAAGTCATAGCTTGCAGGCAAGCCCGGGTTTTGAGGCCCACGAGCGGGTGTGGCCTATGCAAGAGTTCTATGTGGCGACTTATATGCAATTTGGGGAAATTGGATGTAGCATTGTGTTTGCGGCTTGAATGTCGATGGGGAAATTAGAAGTACCCGATTGATTGCTAGAAACATACGCTTTAGGGTGCCTTGGGTGAAACCCAGGATTGCATACATGCTGCATTGTAGGCCCCTTTATATTACATGCTCAACTTAGAAACATGTTTGTTGTATGAGACATCCAAACTTATTTTATCATTTTACATGTTTATGTATATTGCATACGAAGTGCTGACCTGCAGGGTGGTGGTGTACCCCTACATCTGCTAGGGATGGCCGGGAGGAGATGTGTTGGTTTCACAGTTGAGGTCAGCCTTTGCTAACTCACGTTACCACAAATTTTTACAGGGCAAGGATCGCAAGCAGGAGCAAGCTCATCGGCCAAAAGCCCTAAGCCTCATGAAGTGTTTCATGTTGTGTAATAGCTCTGTTTTGTGGAATGTTATGTTTAATGCACTATGTTTCCGGCTTGCATGCGAGGTAGCCTAGGAGTGCTAATGCACGTTGATGTTTGATGTAATTGTTTCAGTTTTAGACTTATGTTGGTTGTAAGGCCTTAAGGCCGTTTTGATACTCGTATGTTAGTGGATAACTTCTGGTGCTATTGTATGTTTCCGTTGTGTTTGGTCTAAATTTTGAGTTTGGTAGTTTATATCTTCGTATAATGCTTAAGTTGTGGCGTCTGTTTGTTGTGGGCCCCGGCCGGACCCATATTATACGGTCATTACAAGGGAGGTGTTACATACCAACTGTCACAACTCACATTTTCTCAGTATTAAAATACAATTAGAGTGGGAGAAAATACGCGATCGTGATGCCACGCCGTGTAGGGGACAGCTACAGACATTCAGGCAAACCTGTCCTTTTAGCTTATTTTCTAAAAAGACACATGAATTATGTTTTAAAACATATTTTTGTATTTTTAGATAAAACTGACCGCGTCCCTCGGTCTAGTGGATCAGCTAGTCCACGAATGCGATGGTATAATTTTACGCAGCGGAAAATACTCAATTTATTTCATTTATTTTCCTATATGAGCATAGGGACTCAGCAAATTTTGCAATGAAAATGTGACTTCTACATTTTGTATAAGTAAAAAGGTAGTTTTATATCTCTTAAAATAAAATGAATTTCAGTTATAACAGATGCTATGTAACTACGCTAGAATGCAACTTTTTATATTTTAAAATATCTAATACAAATCCTTCACAGAGAGCAAGTGCATAACTAACAATAAGTAACAACAATAGAAATAGCAAGTAGCCTAACATCAAAAAGTAACACTCTGGGCGTCAAAAAACTGACACGAACCCATAGGTTACAAGTCTAATCTGAAATAAAGAAACAACTACATAACTATACTGAGGAGTAAAACAAGTAACAACTAGCAGCAGCTCTGAAATCACTATACTGAGGAGTAAAACAAGTAACAACTATATCAGTCAAACCTGCTACGGCTCTGAACCTGGGGCATTCAAAAGAAGAACACCTCAGTAACAAGTTGCAAGTGGTGGTAAAAGAAATCAAACAGCAATAACAAACCTCAAATTAGACGAGAAACAAGCGAGCAAACTAGCAGCAAAAGTCAGTACTAGTGAACAAAAATAACAGAGAAGTAAAACTAGCTATGCAGTTGTAACCAAGCGATCTCAGTACCAAGCACCAAAAAGTTGTATACTTAGCTATATCTTATCAGATATCATATTAATATTCAAATTTAAATGAGACTAATCAGCTCAAGAAGTGTATCAAAACACCCGACAAGTGCAACACCCCATATCCCAATTTGGGTTCAGGTTGGGTGACACGGCCTGAGACACGGGCGTGTCTCAGGGCGTGTCCTGCTGTGTATCATTGAGCGGCCTCTCGAGTGCTCGATGAAATGCACTCAAAGAGTTCTCGAGAGGGAACACACCCTGCAACACGGGCATGTTAGAGGGCGTGTCCTCCTCTGGTCGACGAACTACGCTCGATGATCGTTGAGCGGCAAGTCGAGTACACGGCCTGTGACACGGGCGTGTCACAGGGAGCCCATGTCACAGGGTCGTGTCCTTCTCTGGATCAGCCAGGGATGTGTGCTGGAAGACACGGGTGTGTCTTGGGGTACACGGCCTGGGATACGGGCGTGTCCCATGGTCGTGTCCCGCTCGGGTTGAGTTAGGGGTGTGCTGCCTGAGGGACACTCCATGCCACACGGGCATGTACCGTGTGACACAGGCGTGTCAGCCATGTGACACGGGTGTGTCACATGGCCGTGTCCTGTTCTAGGATAGGCGGTTCATGCGCCGCTTAAGGGACACGTCCTGTGACACGGGCGTGTCACAGGGCGTGTCAGCCAAAAAATGGGTATTTCTGGGCAAATCGTGGTCGTCCATTTCCTCATCTTGGATCCAAGGGTCCAGGCCCTTACCTGCTGTTATATAACCGTGGAAGAAAGAATGAACTCTCATTCATTCTTAGCCTTTCTCTCTCTACAGAGATCAATAGGGAGGAGAGGAAGGAAGGAAGGGAGGGAAGGAAGTCGGCTGCCGGAGGAGCTTCAGGAGTCTGAAGAAAGATCCGAGTTTAGATTCGTGGAGGCAAGGCCGTGGCGGTGATTTCCATCCGGCTAGTTCATGGCTCCAAAGCGATCGTCAATGGTAACGATCTCCTTCTTGGACGAGCGAAGCCCTTTCTTTATGCATATGCATGGAATCCTCCACCAAGAGGTGGAAAGCGTAAGTGATTCCAGGTGGAGTCTGGATCTAGAGCCGGAAATAGGTAGTACGGCATAGGCATGCTGTGTGAAGCCCATCCGGATGGGTAGTCTGGATTGGTGATGTTTATATTATGAACCGGAGAAGACTCCGTGTCTTGTATGGATGCTTGTCAATTGTGAATACCTAGAAAGCTCAGGACGAGCACTTAGATTGTGTGTGCTGAATTGGTAATCGGCTCTGTGAGAGCTGTGTGTGGAGCAGGAAATGGAAGGCCGACCCGTGTCAAGATCTGCGCTATTGACGAATTGAGCAATGGGAAAAGGCTGACCTGGACCTGTGGTGTAAGATCGATTGTTGGCAATGTATGAGCAGATGCGGCCCCGACCTGGCTTGCTGCACCACAATGGTGGGTCGATCTAGAGGCGATTTAAATTCTCAAGTTTGTCGTGAGGTTAACACCTCTGAGTGGGATGGGCTGAATATCGCCAGCATGCGTGTTGGTGGACTAGGACCGGCCAACCAACATGTTAAAAACCTCTGTTAGGTGGTGGGCAACTTGTATATCCGGTACACCAATAATGTGCCCGGAGTGCACGGAGCGTCTGGAGGAGGCCGGTGTTTGTGATACTGTTATGATACTTGTTGTGATAGCTAAATGTTATGACAATGTATATAGGGAAAGAACCACTGCCCTGGGTAAGGGATAGGGTCGTTATAATTGATCAGCTAATGCTGACCGTTGCTTTGTTTACCGTTCTTGGGATGGATGTCTAATTGTAGGTGCTGACGGGTTGAATTAAATTGAGCGAAATGAAGCCCTTGCTGCTTAAAGGCCCTAGAAGGCCGTGCGAAGAATTCTTGGATTTCATGTGTGGCCGGCCTACGTGCCGATGTATGAAGTTGTATTTTATAAAGAGTAACTTGTAAGGCCTTAAGTCCATGAGAGGTGTGTGTTGCTTTCGCTAGCATGCTCTGAGTTAGGATGCGAGTAGAATGACATTTTGATATTCATACGTAATTCCGCCGTTTGTCTGTGAAATATGGCGTGGGGAACAGGCCGGACCCACCGTTATATTCCATATGACGAATGAAGACGTTACAAAGTGGTATCAGAGCCAGGTTTGAGATGTTTGGGAGGGAGAACATAATTGAACTCAAGAATGTCCACTAGGAATGTAATACATGCACGTGAGGAGCATGAGCGTGTAGTCAATGTATGTTTGTCATTATAGACTGGACGTAACTGGTGTTTTGTACTTTCATTGGTGACGAGAAGTGGTGTTGGGCAGTCTGAGCCCCAACGGTCGGATGAGAGTGCGGCGCGAGCTGAGGCGCCTATACCTCCCTCGGCAGAGACCATACATGTGGTTACTGAGACGGTGCTTGCAATGTTACATGCACAGCCTATTGGGCAGGCAAGGCCTGCAGGGGTGCCAGTACGGCTTGGTGCAAGGTAAGAGCGTGTTGAAGCTGTGGTGGATGAGCAAGCAGCGGACGAGCAGTTGAAACGGTTTATGGAGTTTCATCCACCTACGTTTGGAGGAACGGGTTCCCCAACACAGGCTGAAGATTATCTCGCAAGAGTGAAGAGAATCCTGACAGCAATCAGGACTGCGGAGGGGCAGAAAGTTACTTTAGCCACTTTTCTGTTGGAAGAAAATACGAGGCTTTGGTGGGATGAAGTGGAATTGCGTTACTTGGCAGGTCGAGGTTTAGAGGAGATATCGACGAAGAATTTTCACGATTATTTCTGGCCAAGTATTTGCCAATGTCGCAGCGAATTGCCATAGAGAATTAGTTTCAACGTTTGGTGCAGGGTAAGTGCAATGTTGATACTTACCTGTATGAGTTTACTAGGCTGGGGCGCTATGTGGGGTCTCCTTTCGCTGAGTAGGCGCGAAAGATGAATAGATTCTATGAGAGACTGCGTGATGAGCTGAGATTGGCACTCCCGAGTTCGGTGAACCAAGGCTTCCAAGCATTAGTAGATACAGCATGTGTGCTGGAAAAAGATTTGAAACGAGTGCAAGATAAGAAGAACTAGGCAGCGGACAAGCCGGAATTCAAAGTCCCACAGTCGGAACAATCAGAGTTTAAGAGACGAGACAAGAAGAGGTTCAGGCCTACTGAGCAAACTCCTTCGACTGTTCCGTCGGAAGCAACATATGGGCAAGGACTTGTTGAGACACAGACATGTTTTCATTGCAGGAAGCAGAGACATATAGCCCGTAATTATTGGAGTGGCCCGTTAAGAGGTGAGAAAAAGACTTTTGCGTCTTATGAAGAAAAGGGTAAAGCAGTGACCGAGTCATCTGCATCCCGTACGCAACCTCGAGTGCATAATCTTAAATTGCAGGAGCCGCAAAGCTCAATCGGTGAAGTGTGATAGCCTCGAGTGTTTAGTTTGGAAGTACAAGAGGCCATCAAACGAATTATGAAAGATGCGGATGAGCGGAAGTAAAGCGAAGAGTGAACCGTGCTACTTGTGTGATGTAAGAATCTCTATATTGTATGTTGTATGATGATATGCTATGGTTTGATCAAGGTGATCGTTTGGTTACGATGCAATAAAGGTGAGGCTATGTTGGTGTTTCCGGTTGCGCTAAATTTCAGGACGAAATCTGTTTAAAGGAGGGGAGGGTTGTAACACCCCAAATCCCAATTTGGGTTCAGGTTGGGTGACACGGCCTAGGACACGGGCATGTCCCACGGCGTGTCCTGCTTTATATGGTGGAGCAGCCTCTCGAGTGCTCGACGAAATTTACTCAAAGAGTTCTCGAGAGGGAACACGCCCTGTGACATGGGCGTGTCATCCTCTGGTCAACGAACTACGCTCGATGATCGTCGAGCGGCAAGTCGAGTACACGGCCTGTGACACGGGCATGTCACAGGGCCGTGTCCTTCTCTGGATCAGCCAGGGATGTGTGCTGGTGGACACGAGTGTGTCTTTGGGTACACGGCCTGGGCCACGGCCGTGTCCCATGGCCGTGTCCCGCTAGGGTTGAGTTAGGGGTATTGAAAGAAATAGTGCCTAACCACCTAGAGGGGGGTGAATAGGTGTACTTTTTCTTTTTACTTTAAGGCAGATAAACTGTTATGAACTTTAAGCAGCAAATGCAATTCTATTGCTATCACAACACAGCAACAAACATTCACAGAGTGCACACAGTGTTTATAGTGGTTCCCCAAGGTCTGGGTACATTCACTTTCCCCCTTCGCCTATCTAGTAGTGTACTAGATTCAGCCTAACTTCTGCACTTCTCCTCAGATCCTCAGATCCTACAGCTCAGAACCCCAAACAGGTTCCTACAACTCAGAGTGTCCCCACTCCTACAACTCAGGCACAAATCCCTACCACTCAGTCTTCAACAAGACCTACACTCAGGCTAAATAGCCCTACCTCAGCATTCAACAAGGCCTACACTCAGAGAATTGATTCTCCTACACTCAGGCTCAAAAGCTCTACCTCAGCCTCTATAGATTTAGGCTTACAACTCAGATACTTTAGGATCTTACAAAAAGATAATAAAATGTTTTTAGATCACCACTCAGTTTGAGAGAATGAAGAGGGCAATCTTCTTGATCAGTTCTTGATAGCACTGATTCCTGTGATCAACTTTGTCTTTGCTTTCTTCAAGGCTTCTTGAGTCTGAACTCAGTAAAGTTGACTTTCTTGAAGTAGACCGGCTGACAACTTCCTTCTTAGGATGGAGAAATGAATCTGGATCCTACTTTGCAGCCTGTTTCAGAACCTGCTTATTAAGAGAATTGATTATCAAGTCTCTTTCTTGACTTCAATTACTGGAGTTCTCTCTCTCCAAGTAAATCTGAAGTTTCTTCAAAATACTGATTTACAGTTTTCTCTGGATCTGTATTGATCTTCTTAATCTTCTGATTGATTGATGATAGTTAGATCAATTCACTCCTATTGAAGGAGAAAGGCCTTTATATAGTCTTCCTCCAAGGTAACCGGCTGATCCGGTTTCTAACGAACTTCTGACAGTTATGACAGTTGCAGTTGACCGGTTGAAATGGCAGCTGTCAAGTCATCCAGTCACTTCTTGAAAATATTGTCTCTGTCTGAAAGTGTCGAGACTGATCTTCATTATGTGTCGACACAAATAGACCAAGTGTCGACACAAGTGGACTAAGTGTCGACACTAGCCTTGATGGTGTCGACACAACTCCTTGTGTTGTTGTAACAGCTTCTCGACACTGCTTCTTCAGAATGTGTCGACACTGATTCTGTGTGTCGACACAAGACTTCTGTTGAATGTGTCGACACTGATTCTATGTGTCGACACAAGTACTTCTTCTTTAACATTTAGTTGAATTCTGCTGTGTGTCGACACAACTCCTTTGTGTCGACACATGCCTTCTTGTGTTGAACCTTGCTGAGTGTCGACATATCTCCTATGTGCCGACACATACCTTCTTGTGTTGAAACTTGCTGAGTGTCGACACATCTCCTTTGTGTCGACACATGTACTTCTTTTACTTTAACTTTGATGAAGCTTGCTGAGTGTCGACACAGCCTCCAGGTGTCGACACATTTGATGTCGACTAAGCTTCTCTGGGTGTCGATACTGCCTCGAAGTGTCGACAAGATATATGTTGAGTATTCTTCATAGTGTGTCGACACTGCCTGTATGTGTCGACACTTTTCTTCTGGTGTCGACTCTGCCCTTCCTGGTGTCGACACAAATACTCCAAGTGTCGACACAGCTTTTCTCCAGTGTCGACACAAGTCTTCATAAGTGTCGACACTGCTTCTCTAGGTGTCGACACATGGACTTAGAAACTTTTCTGCATTTCCTGCAATTACTTATCCTGCACATATAAACTCAAAGCACATCAAATACACTTTGATGTATATCATTGAGTAGGGTGAGGCTTCTTCAAATCAGGTACACATTTTCCAATGTACCCAACAATCTCCCCCTATTTGGAGAAGTCATAACTTTTAGTCAATGATATACACCATTCATAACAAATATTCAATATGATGTATAATAGTATTATATGACAGGGTAAATAGTAAACAAAACATGTCTAAACAATCTTCTCATAATAACAAAGTAATAGATTGAACATTAAACATTATTTTGTTACAACTTCCAATAGTTTCATTAATCAAAAGTTTACATGGATTTTAAAGCAAATGATTACGAAGTTGTAAACTTAAGAAAATTCTATTCTATGGCTGCTCTGGCTCCTTGATAACAATGTCCTTTCCAGATTGAATCTTGGCATGAACTGGAGCATCATTGTCATCAACAGGCTTCTTTCCCTTAAGATCTTTCTTCTTTAGTTCTTCAGCCCTTATCTTTTGTCTCTCAAAATAGTGATAAGGCTTAGGGAAATACTTGCTAGGCTCCTGTGCATTAGGAGGTAGCTTTCCTAGTTTAGCCTTCCTTCTGTACTGAACTATGGCCTCTTGCATAGTTTCATGTTTTCTTCATTCTTGGTCTGAGTACCATTTACCCCTCTCTAGAAAATTATCCTTTGCAGCCTTCCAAGCAGTCAGAATAATATTTCTAGAAGTTGGGCTCCACTGTTCAAAATCAGGCCTTAACTCTGCCTGTTCTCTGAATATCTTTTTAGATAATTGAGCGTCTTGCTCTTTTAATACTGACTCTTGCTCTTTTAATACTTCCTCTGGCACAGGCTGTACTACTTTCTCAAAAATAATATTCTGATTACCCTCAGGAGGGTTATACATAGATTGTACCTCCTGATGTATCATATCAAAATCTGCTGGAGGGTAGATTACTTGAGCCACTTCAGCTTGCTCACCTCCAAAATATGCAGGATTTATCCCAGATTCTGCTACATTATCATCATCACACAAGGGTGGATATCCAATGGTAGCTCTGATGCTGTTTGAAATCCATTTAGCATGGTCAGAGCCTGCTTTGACTAATACCCTCTCCCCTTTTATGACTTCTCTTTCTATATGATCCCTAAGATCATCCTTCTGAAATCTGATCTGAGCATTCAAATAGTTAACACCAACTTTATAAAAAAGTTTTAACTTTTGGAGCTTTTCAGTAATAGCCTTTTGAGAATCTTCAATGGCAGTTTTAACAGTAGTTAGGCTTTCTTGTAATTGCTTATCAAATGCTTCTTTGGCAGTAGCACTTACTGCATTCTGTGCAGTAGCTATATTTTTCATTTCAGTGACAATCACATTATGTGATTCAGTCAAGTTTTCATTCATTCTTATTTGATTTTCTAAGACATAGCCCTGTTTAACTGTTATGTCATCAATCTGTGTCTTTATCTGCTCTTGGTGAGTGGCAAGGTAAACCACTGCATTTCCTCCTTTATGAAAACAGTCAGTCATTTCCTTCTTATTTTGATTTACTTCAAATCTAATAGATTTTATATCTTGAGCCAGATCAAATTGAAGTGATTTATGTCCTTCATCCATATATTTTTCTAGAGCCTGCCTTTGCTCATCCATCTTGATTTGCAAAGCCACCAACAAAGAACTATAATCAGCAGTTGGAGCTTGTTGTGGAGCCACAGTTTGCAATGCTTTCTTATAACTCTGGCTTCTTCTCTTGAAGACCTGTAGCTTTCTTTTCTTGGCTCTAGCAGCCTCTTCATCCTCAGAAGCAGAAGTACTGGCAATGTCTACCCTTTCCTTAGGACTAGAAGGTAAATCCTTCTCAGTCCTTGGTAGCTCCTCAGCATGCCTTTGCTCCTCAGTCTCATTTCTAGCAGTCTCCTCCTGTGACTTAACAGTTTCCCCCTCAAGATCTACCTGCTCCCCCTCAAAAGTTGTTTTCTCTCCTTCAAAATCAGTCTGTAATAAATCAGGGAACAACTCTTCTAGAGTAAACTCCTGTTGAGTATGGACTGGAGAATCTCTTATCTCAGGAGCATTATCTGCAACTGATGTGTCTTCCATGACAATATCTTGTGGTTGACTATGTATCTGAGTTTGCTGATCAACATCAAGTAATGATTCAGGCAATACTTCATTCTCAATATTGAAAACTGATTGATTAACTTCAGTGATTACCTCTAGGATTATTTGAGTAGCCAGTTCACTATCCAAGTGAGTTGTGTAACGCCCTGAAACTCAAAGGAGCAGAGGGGAATAATTTGGGCCAGTTTGAGTTCTGGCTGCAGGCACACGGCCTGGGACACGGGCGTGTCCCAGGGCGTGTCCAGCCTGTGTCGACACTAAGGCATGAAGTCGACACTTTGGTCTCGACATTGTGTCGAGACCGGGCACACGGCCTGCGACACGGGCGTGTCGCAGGGCGTGTCGACCCGTGTTGACACTTAGCCGTGAAGTCGACACAGTGCTTCGACGTTGTGTCGAGACACGGCACACGGCCTGCGACACGGGCGTGTCGCAGGGCGTGTCAACCCGTGTCGACACTCGCCCTGCGAAGTCGACACTTTGGTGTCGACAGTGTGTCGAGTCATGGCACACGGCCTGCGACACGGGCGTGTCGCAGGGCGTGTCGACCCGTGTCGACACTTAGCCGCGAAGTGCCGAGACCTTGTACACGGCCTGGAGCCCAGGCGTGTCAAGGTGACACGGGCAAGGACACGGGCGTGTCCTAGAACCCGTGCAGTGCTCGGGTTGAAAACGGGAGAAAATCATGGGGTACACGGCCAGCTACACGGCCGTGTCAGATGGAACACGGGCGTGTCAGCTCAAACACGGGCGTGTTCGATACCCGTGTGAGGTTCCAGGTGATTCGATTTTGACGGCGAATGAGGCACACGGCCCTGGACACGGGCGTGTGCCAGGCCGTGTTCGGTCCAGATTGGGCATTTCAGTCCCGAATCGAAGCCGTTCATTTCTTTGACTGAAGATCCAACGGCTAGGGGTTGTTCCTGAAGGGATATACCCGGGTTTTGACTTAGAAAACCCTCACTTTTTCCACTTGTTCTCTCTCCAAACCCTTGGAGAAAGAAGAGCTAAGGCAAGAAGAAGAGGAGCTAGATCCGCCATTGGAGGAGCTTCGGAGCTCCGAATCGCAAGCCGACTCCGGATCCACGGAGGCAACGCAAGTGCGGTGATTTCCATCCGATTACTTTTCGATGGCGCCAAAGAGGACCGCAAGGGTAACGATCCTCAACTTGAGCATGAGTCGCTCTCTTTCTTTGCATAGGAAGCCCGCTCTCGCGAGTTTGCGGAGAGTTGGAGGCGTTCCTTCGGGTAGATATGTAAAGTCCCCGTTGTTTAGCGTCCGTATGCGAGAACGGACATAGGCATTTTGGTTGAAGCCTACCCGGACATGTAGTTCGGATCGGTGATGTTGCATTGCATAAGGCCGGAGAAGACTCCGTGCTATTGGGTGTTTTTCGGGTTTTCTACGCGGTAGATTGCAGCAGGGAGCCTTGGGGACTAACCCAAAGGTGCACCCGGAAAACTGGGCGGACACAGGTCTCGCCAACTTGGTGGCCTGAGAGCCAACTTGAACATAACGGGGTTATGTGATTTGTGGTAGAATGGGAATCGGTGAAAGTTTGACCCGCGCAGATGGCTTAAATTGCCGTTGCGATGTGAGCACGGGTTAGATGGAGCTGTACCCGCTTTATGTCGTTCGGGTTAGAGAGACCTAAAGTTACATGGTACTCGCCGTTGGCATAGATGTGAGTCTTCGGTGGTCGATGGCTTAAATTGACGTGACCAATACCATGAAGACGAATTGCTCATAGGAATGGCCGTCTAAGTGGCGGTGGTGAGTCCGGAATGTTAATGGCTTTAATTGACGTGACATCGACCGGTTCACCGAGAATGTGCCCTGAGTGCACGGGGCGTGTGGCCGTACGAGCCAACGCCTGTGATGAAATGGCTATGGTTTTAATTGCTCGCTTATGCTAATGAAATGCAGGAAAGGAGCATCGCCGCCCCGAATTGGGGGCGGGATCGTTATAATTTGGTCAGCATTGCTGACCGTTGCCTTGTTTGCCACCGTGCGGTGGTTTGTTTGCTTGCAGGTGCAGCTGGACCAAGCGGTCAATAGCGGGCTAAAGCCCTTTTTGCGAAGCTGGCCCTCGAAGGCCCAAGTGGAAATGTTTTATGTTTTATTCATGTATGGCCGGCCTGCGAGCCGAGGTTTGTAAATCATGTAAAAGACAAGTGAAACATTTTGTAAGGCCTTAAGGCCGACTTTTGAGTATTTTGTAATAACATTCCTATTATCATGTTAGTGGACATTCATGCTTGTGCTGGGTTCTTGTTTTGCAACTTATATAACTGCTTCCGCTAGAATGCTCTGTGTAGGACGTTGAGATTGGTTGGATGGTTTCCATACGTAACCACCCGGTCTGTCTGTGGTATATGGCGTCGGGCCCCGGCCGGACCTACTGTTATATGCTATGCGACGGATAGGGGTGTTACAATTTGGTATCAGACTACTGGTTTTGGTTGGGCTTGAATTGAATTCGTGGGCGAATTCTTTTTAAGGGGTGGTGAGCACATTGTGTGCGTCATCGTTATAACCGTAAAAAGAACCCATGAATGTCCACTTAGGAATGAAAATACTCGTGTTTGAGGAACCTGCGTGTTCCTATAATTGCTGTTTGCAATTTATTTGGTCGCTTAACGGTGTTTTGTACCACTATAGGTGACCCGAAGTGGCATTGGGCCGTCAGAACGCCGAGTTTCTGAGGCAAGTAGTGCACCGGAAGTTGCTCCCGCAACACCTTTGTCGGCTGAAAATATAAGATTGGTGGCTGAAGCGGTGTTGGCCGTGATCAATGCGCAGCCTGGGAGGCAAGCGCAGCAGCCCGCTCCTGTGATGGAGCAAGTACCTCTTCAAGAGGCTGAGCCGAGGAGGATGGAGCAAGTGGTTGTAGAACCAATAGTGCCAAGGAGGGCGACTGAGAGGCAGTTGAAGCATGTAATGAGCTTTAACCCTCCGTTATTCTCGGGGTTGGGAACCCCATCTCAAGCTGAAGACTGGCTCTCTAGGGTGAAGAGAGTCATGACAGCGACGGAGACGGAGGAGTGGCAGATGACCACCATTGCTACGTTCCTGCTGGACGGTGAAGCAAGGATGTGGTGGGAAGGTTTGGAACTGCATCATCTGCGAGGTAGACAACTGATAGACGTTCCGATGGAAGAGTTCTCAGAATTGTTCTTAGCAAGATACCTCCCTTCGACTCAGAGGATTTCAATGGAGAATGAATTCCTGAAGTTGGTGTAGGGTGAGAGGAGCGTGGATGAATATCTCCACGAGTTTACGCGGTTGAGTCGTTATGCTAGCTCTACCATCATGGATGAGGAGCGCAAGACTAATCGTTTTTATGAAGGCTTGAGGGATGAGCTGAGACTGTTACTGTCGGGGCCAATGACGCAGGGTTTCTTAACCTTGGTCAATACTGCCCGGTCCTTGGAGAAGGACATGAAGAGTGTACAAGCGAAGAAAAGCTTGGGTGAAAAGAAATCTGAGTTCAGAGTGCCGACTACTTCAAAGTCAGGCTATCGGAGGACTTTCAAGAAGCCTAGGACTTCGGGTCCAGCTCCTTCTGGCGCTTCTGGGGCGACTACGGGTCGGACCCCGGGTGCGTGCTTTACGTGTGGAAAGACGGGGCACTTTGCCCGTGATTGTTGGAGCGGACGTCCTAAGTCCGAAAGGAGGCCTGGAGCTACTTATGAAGAGAAGGGCAAGGCGGTGGAATCGACCGCATCCCATTATGCTCCGGCCCAACCAAGGGTTTACAATCTTGGCCAACAGGAGGCCATTAAACAAGCTGACGTGGTGACAGGTACGGTTTAATTTATAGCAAGTCAATTCCTTTATATGCTTGTTATGCACATGTTACCTTACCACTACTTGTTTAGGATTTGTGTTGATTTGTGAAAATCCGGCACGAGCACTCTTTGATACGGGAGCTTCACACTCCTTCTTGTCCGAGGATTTATATTACGCATCGGAGTCCCTTCTTCGATGGCGAAGGATAAGTTGGATGTGTTGTTGCCAAATGGGTGTTCGATGCGAGCGGATAGATCTGCGAGGTTAAGACTCGTATTGGAGAGCAGGAGTTTGACCTGCGGGCGTCCTTACTTCCGTTGGTGGAGTTCGACGTCATATTTGGAATGGACTGGCTCTCGGAGCAGCAGGCCCATATAGATTGCGGTAGCAAGGAAGTAAAGCTGGGAGCAAGTCGTGAGACGACTTTTACGGGCTTAAAGGGGTCGAGCAAGACGTTGATGTCTGCTCTTCAGGTGGTGAAGGCGGTTCGTGCCGGAGCAGAACTGTTCTTTACACTAGTGGAGGTTGCAAAGCCGAAGCCCGCGATGGATTGTATTTCAGTGGTATCGGAATACCCTGATGTGTTCCCCGCAGATCTTCCTGGAGCCCCGCCTCAACGGGAGATAGATTTTACGATCGAGCTAGTGCCAGGTGCAAAGCCTGTGTCACGATCTCCGTATCGGCTAGCGCCTAAGGAAATGGCAGAGCTGAAAGTTCAACTGCAAGAGTTGTTGGAGCAAGGGTATGTGCGCCCGAGTTCTTCGCCTTGGAGCGCACCGGTCCTCTTTGTTAAGAAGAAGGACGGAAGCTTGAGGTTGTGTATTGATTATCGGGAGCTAAACAAGCTGACTGAGAAGAACAAGTACCCGATCCCCGGATTGATGATCTCTTTGATCAGTTAGTCGGGTCGACGGTGTACTCGAAGTTAGATCTCAAGTCTGGGTACTATCAGCTGCGGATAAGGGAGAGTGATATCCCGAAGACAGCGGTTTAGTACGAGATACGGGCATTATGAGTTTACGGTCATGCCGTTTGGGCTGACTAATGCGCCGTCAGTATTCATGGATTTGATGAACAGGACGTTCAGGGAGTACCTAGACCATTCGTGATCGTCTTCATCGACGATATTTTGGTGTACTCGCAAAGTGAGGAGGATCACTTCAAGCATCTCCATTGGTGTTGGAGACACTCAGGAGAAACCAGTTGTATGCCAAGTTCTCGAAGTGCGAGTTTTGGCTATCCTCAGTGGCGTTCCTCGGGCATATAGTGAGTGGAGAGGGTATTGCGGTGGATCCGGCGAAGATTGTTGCGATACGGGAGTGGCCTGAGCTTGCTACGGTAGCAGAAGTCCGGAGCTTTTTGGGGCTTGCCGGCTATTATAGGCGCTTCGTAGAGAACTTCTCGCGGATAGCGTTACCTCTCACTACTTTGACGAGGAAGGAGCATAAGTTCGTTTGGACGCCGGAGTGCGCGCGAGCTTTTGAGGAATTGAAGTGTCGGTTGACCACGGCGCCTGTGCTGAGTTCGCCCGGTTGGAACCGAAGGCTATGAGATATATAGCGATGCTTCGGGCAGCGGTTTGGGTTGCGTGCTATTGCAGCACGGCAGCGTGATAGCTTATGGCTCGAGACAGCTAAAAGTGCACGAGAGGAATTATCCGGTCCACGACTTGGAGTTAGCGGCCGTGATTTTTGCCTTGAAGCTGTGGAGACACTATTTGTACGGTGTGAAGATTGATATCTACACCGATCACAAGAGCTAAAGTATCTGATTGATCAGAAAGATCTGAATATGCGGCAGCGTAGGTGGATGGAGTTCCTGGGGGACTATACTTTCAAGATCCACTACGTGCCTGGCAAAGGAATGCGTTGCGGACGCGTTGAGTCGCCGAGCCCCAGCTCAAGCGAATTGGCTATCAGTGCATGATGAGCGGTTGGTGCAGGAGCTGGAGGCGTTGGAGATTGTTTGTGTGGATAGACAATCTAGTGCTGAAGCAGTGCTGAATTGGACTGAAGTCCAATATGACCTGGCTGATCGGATTCGGCAGGCTTTGGATATGGATGCTCATATGAAGCAGTTCATGATAGAGGCTCTGGATGGGTCAAATTCCCAATTCGTTGTGGAGGACGGATTGCTGTGGAAAGACGGTCGTTTGTGCGTCCCAAGTGTGGGCAATTTACGGGTGGAGTTGTTGTACGAGGCGCACCATACCAAGTACTCGATTCACCCGGGGAGCACGAAGATGTACCGTGATGTTAAGAAACTATTTTGGTGGCCGGGTTTGAAAAAGGATGTGGCGCTATATGTAGCGAAGTGCCAAACCTGCGCCTTGGTAAGGCGGAGTGCCAAAAGCCGGGAGGATTTCTTAAGTCCTTGCCTATTCCGGAGTGGAAATTCGACGACATCTCTATGGACTTTGTGCATGGTTTGCCAAGGTCGCAGAAGGGGAACGACGCCATTTGGGTGGTGGTCGATCGATTAACAAAGGGTGTCGCATTTTATTCCGCATAGGAAGGATGATCCGGTGGAGAAGCTGGCAAAGCTTTATGTGGATAACATAGTGCGGCTTCATGGTGTGCCCCGTAGCATCGTGAGTGACCGAGATGGGCGGTTCACGTCCAATGATTGGAGGCTGGTGCAGCAAATGTTGGGAACAAAGCTGAAGTTTAGCACAGCCTTCCATCCGCAAACGGATGGGCAGACCGAGAGGGTCAATAGAACCATGGAAGACATGCTTCGCATGTGTGTCTTGGACTTTGGAAAGCAATGGGAGGACCACCTTTATTTGGTGGAGTTCGCATACAACAACAGCTACCAAGCAAGTATTCAGATGGCGCCTTTCGAGGCCCTTTATGGTAGAAGATGTCGCACGCCGTTGTCTTGGTTAGAAACGGGGCGAGTCGAAGTTGTATAAGCGATCGGAAGTGGAGGATGCTACTTCTTTGGTGAGAACCATTCGGGAGAGGTTGCTTATCGCTCAGGACCGGCAAGCAAAGTACTATAATGCCAAGCACAGGAACGTGGACGTGGAGTTCGCTGTGGGCGATTATGTATACTTGAAGATCAAGCCGTTCAAGGGTGTCTCGCGGGTGCGGCGATTGAAAAAGCTAAGCCCGAGGTACCTTGGACCGTTCGAGGTTCTGGAGCGAGTAGGAGAAGCGGCCTATCGGCTGAAGCTTTCAGTGGAGCTAAGTGGTTTACACGATGTATTCCATATTCGGTGCTTCGGAAGGCGGTGCAAGAGCCTACGCAAGTGATCGCGGCCAATCAAGTGCCGGTGGATAGTGGGCTAACGACAAAAGTCAAGCCCGTGCGGATTGAGGACTCGGAGGTCAAGCGGCTACGCAATAAAGAGATCAGGATGGTCAAAGTCCGGTGGGACAATTGCGGTCGTGAGGAGCTCTCTTGGGAGCGAGAGCAGACGATGCTTGACGAATATCCGGAGTTGTTCCGCTCAGGTACAAATTTTAGTTTTGTACATGTTTTTCCCTTATGTAATTCGTGGGCGAAAATCCTTTTAAGAGGGGTAGAGTTGTAACGCCCCGAAACTCAAAGGAGCAAAGGGGAATAATTTGGGCCAGTTTGAGTTCTGGCTGCAGGCACACGGCCTGGGACACGGGCGTGTCCCAGGGTGTCAAGCCTGTGTCGACACTAAGGCGTGAAGTCGACACTTTGGTCTCGACATTGTGTCGAGACTGGGCACACGGCCTGCGACACGGGCGTGTCGCAGGGCGTGTCGACCCGTGTCGACACTTAGCCGTGAAGTCGACACAGTGCTTCGACGTTGTGTCGAGACACGGCACACGGCCTGCGACACGGGCGTGTCGCAGGGCGTGTCAACCCGTGTCGACACTCGCCCGCGAAGTCGACACTTTGGTCGACAGTGTGTCGAGACATGGCACACGGCCTGCGACACGGGCGTGTCGCAGGGCGTGTCGACCCGTGTCGACACTTAGCCGCGAAGTGCCGAGACCTTGTACACGGCCTGGAGCCCAGGCGTGTCAAGGTGACACGGGCAAGGACACGGGCGTGTCCTAGAAACCCGTGCAGTGCTCGGGTTGAAAACGGGAGAAAATCATGGGGTACACGGCCAGCTACACGGCCGTGTCAGATGGAACACGGGCGTGTCAGCTCGAACACGGGCGTGTTCGATACCCGTGTGAGGTTCCAGGTGATTCGATTTTGACGGCGAATGAGGCACACGGCCCTGGACACGGGCGTGTGCCAGCCGTGTTCGGTCCAGATTGGGCATTTCAGTCCCGAACGAAGCCGTTCAATTCTTTGACTGAAGATCCAACGGCTGGGGGTTGTTCCTGAAGGAATATACCCGGGTTTTGACTTAGAAAACCTCACTTTTTCCACTTGTCTCTCTCCAAACCCTTGAGAAAAGAAGAGCTAAGGCAAGAGAAGAGGAGCTAGATCCGCCATTGGAGGAGCTTCGGAGCTCCGAATCGCAAGCCGACTCCGGATCCACGGAGGCAACACAAGTGCGGTGATTTCCATCCGATTACTTTTCGATGGCGCCAAAGAGGACCGCAAGGGTAACGATCCTCAACTTGAGCATGAGTCGCTCTCTTTCTTTGCATAGGAAGCCCGCTCTCGCGAGTTTGCGGAGTTGGAGGCGTTCCTTCGGGTAGATATGTAAAGTCCCCGTTGTTTAGCGTCCGTATGCGAGAACGGACATAGGCATTTTGGTTGAAGCCTACCCGGACATGTAGTTCGGATCGGTGATGTTGCATTGCATAAGGCCGGAGAAGACTCCGTGCTATTGGGTGTTTTTCGGGTTTTCTACGCGGTAGATTGCAGCAGGGAGCCTTGGGGACTAACCCAAAGGTGCACCCGGAAAACTGGGCGGACACGAGGTCTCGCCAACTTGGTGGCCTGAGAGCCAACTTGAACATAACGGGGTTATGTGATTTGTGGTAGAATGGGAATCGGTGAAAGTTTGACCCGCGCAGATGGCTTAAATTGCCGTTGCGATGTGAGCACGGGTTAGATGGAGCCGTACCCGCTTTATGTCGTTCGGGTTAGAGAGACCTAAAGTTACATGGTACTCGCCGTTGGCATAGATGTGGGTCTTCGGTGGTCGATGGCTTAAATTGACGTGACCAATACCATGAAGACGAATTGCTCATAGGAATGGCCGTCTAAGTGGCGGGTGGTGAGTCCGGAATGTTAATGGCTTTAATTGACGTGACATCGACCGGTTCACCGAGAATGTGCCCTGAGTGCACGGGGCGTGTGGCCGTACGAGCCCACGCCTGTGATGAAATGTCTATGGTTTTAATTGCTCGCTTATGCTAATGAAATGCAGGAAAGGAGCATCGCCGCCCCGAATTGGGGGCGGGATCGTTATAATTTGGTCAGCATTGCTGACCGTTGCCTTGTTTGCCACCGTGCGGTGGTTTTTTGCTTGCAGGTGCAGCTGGACCAAGCGGTCAATAGCGGGCTAAAGCCTTTTTGCGAAGCTGGCCCTCGAAGGCCCAAGTGGAAATGTTTTTATGTTTTATTCATGTATGGCCGGCCTGCGAGCCGAGGTTTGTAAATCATGTAAAAGACAAGTGAAACATTTTGTAAGGCCTTAAGGCGACTTTTGAGTATTTTGTAATAACATTCCTATTATCATGTTAGTGGACATTCATGCTTGTACTGGGTTCTTTTTTGCAACTTATATATATTGCTTCCGCTAGAATGCTCTGTGTAGGACGTTGAGATTGGTTGGATGGTTTCCATACGTAACCACACGGTCTGTCTGTGGTATATGGCGTCGGGCCCGGCCGGACCTACTGTTATATGCTATGCGACGGATAGGGGGGTGTACAAGTTGACTCTTCCACATGTAAAGGATCCCCCTGGAGTGGATCCAGGTGAATGGAGCTAGCAGATGGTAGCTCCCCCTGCCTCTGGGCATCTTCATTTCTTACTGGTGACCTTCCAGTAACATCAACTGCATCCTTATCAGCTTCATCCTCATTAAAACTGAAAACTACTTGCTCCTCTGAGCTACTTGATGATTCAGGAGCCATAGTGGCTTTCTTCTTCTTCTTCTGTTGAGGAACTTCCTTTTCTGGAGTAAGCATGTCCTTGGTTAACACCCTATCCCACCTTGAGATAATCCTGACATCCATTCTCCTCATATGGTTTATCTTAGAACCTGCAGCTTGGTTCATCACTTCTGGAATACTTCCAGCCAAGAATAAACTCATAATCCTACCCAGATTAGGCTTCTTCAGACTTTCCTTGATCTTGTCAAACATCACTGCTGATCAATCAGTTTTGAGTTTGAAAATGATTCTTGGCATTAAACTGAACATGTGAGTTGATATCCTATCATGCCCACCTGGCTTGCTCAGAATCACCTTTCCTACTATTTCAGATAAGAACTTGTCCTGCATGTTCATGCCTTTCCTGTTAAAGACTGACCCAATCTTCAAGTTTGAATCAAGTCCACACCATTGCAGTGCCTCCCTTATCCTTGATGCAGGTACATCTTCCTCTTATTTAGTTCTAAGTAGATGTAGAACTTTTCTTAGACTTTTCTGGGTGACTATCACCTTAACTCCATGGACTTTAGATTTAATCTTAAGACCTGTTTCATCAAGGGTAGCTGCACTAAAGAATTCGAGGACCTCCTTCTTCCAAATCTTGATTGGCTCTGAAACTAGATACTATAACCCAGTCTCTGCAACTATGGTTACAACACCTTGAATTCCGGGTTCCGCGTCGTCAAAGGCATGTCGCACTAGCTCATAAACTTTATTGATGTTCTCTTCATAGCTTGGGCGCCATTAGGGTTGGAGAAATTTTGAATTGACAGAGAGATGTTCGACACCACAATTTGGTCTTGAAACTATGTGAGCGTGTCGACAAACAATGATGAAGACCTATTTATACCCTTTCTAAAATCAAAGGTGAAAAGCGCGTCGAAATACTTGAAATGTGTCGACACTGTAGAAAAAGTGTCGACACTTACTTCTAATGTCTCGACAACTATGTGTCGACACAAATATAGTCGACAGAATATATGTGTCGACACTTATACATCTCAGCTCGACGATTAGTCGAAACTCTACTCGACGAATTCTGTGTAAATCCTAAGTGTCGACAACACCCTGGATGGTGTCGACACCTACTCTGGATGTGTCGACACTAATTCTCTGAAGTGCGACACTGACTGTCTAGATGTGTCGACACCATTTCTCTGAAATGTCGACATCACTTCTATGTGTCGACACAGACAACTCCTTGTGTCGACACCATTTTACTTAGCCAATTTTTAAAATAATCTAAGTTTAACATTCCTAATTCAATTTTAAACTTATTGAATTTGGTTTCATCTAGGGGCTTAGTAAACATATCAGCAATCTGATTATCTGTTTTAATATATTCTAGGGAAATGTCCTCTTTTTCTACATGTTCTCTAAGAAAATGGTATCTAATCTCTATGTGCTTAGTCCTACTATGTGAGACAAGATTATTAGTTATAGAATTGCACTTGTAGAATCACAAATAAAGGTGTTCTACTTACTTGAATACCATAATCTTCTAGCTGTGTTGAATCCATAAACGTTGTGCACAGCAGCTTCCTGCAACAACATATTCTGACTCAGCTGTGGAGATGGCCACACTGGTCTGCTTCTTACTACTCCAAGACACCAGCTTACCTCCTAAAAATTGACAGGTTCCTATAGTACTCTTCCTATCTTCCTTGCAGCCTGCAAAATCTGCATCTGAATAACCTGTCAGTACAAAATCTCCATTCTAGGGTACCAAAGGCCTAGATAAGGTGTGCCCTTAGGATATCTCAAAATCCTTTTGACTGCAGTCAGATGAGATTCTTTAGGGCATGCTTGGTACCTAGCACAGACACATAGCATATATGATATCTGGTCTACTAGCAGTCAATACAGTAAGGGAGCCAACTATCCCTCTATACAAAGTTTCATCTACAGGTTTCCCTGCATCATCTTTGTTAGAGACATGCTTGACCCCATAGGAGTTTTCATGGTAGTGGATAATTTCATACCATACCTCTTTATTAACTCTAGGGTGAACTTAGACTGGCATATGAACAAGTCATCTTCAGTCTGTCTTACCTTGGAGACCCAAGAAGAACTTAAGTTCCCCCATACTGCTCATTTCAAATTTTCCTTGCATAAGTTTTGCAAATTTTCTGCAAAAACTACTTATGTAGACCCAAATATTATGTCATCTACATATATTTGGACTAAGATAATCTTGCCTTTAATATTCTCTAAGGAATAAGTCTTGTCTATATTTCCTCTATGAGAATTTGTTCTCAATGAGGAAACTAGACAGGGTTTCATACCAATCCCTTGGGCTTGTTTTAACCCCATACAAAGCCTTCCTAAGTCTACATACAAATCAGTTTAAGAGAATCACAAAACCTGATGGCTGCTCTACATAGACTTCTTCCTTCAGATTTTCATTCAGAAAAGCTGACTTTACAGTCCATTTGATATACCTTAAACCTTTGATATGTTGCATAGGCAAGGAACTCCTTATTGCTTCCAGTCTTGCTACTGGAGCAAAGGTTTGATCAAAATCAATACCTTCTTCCCGCCTATATCCCTTTGCAACAAGTCTAGCTTTATTCTTTATGATGATTCCATTCTCATCCAACTTGTTCCTGAAGATCCACTTTGTTCCAATGATATTGTGGTCTTTGGGTTTAGGAACAAGCTTCCAGACCTTGCATCTTTTGAACTGATTCAGCTCCTCTTGCATGGCATCAATCCAATGATAGTCTAGAACTGCTTCTTCAAACTTCTTTGGTTCTACTTGGGATAGGAAGCTGGAGTAAAGAACTGTACTCAGATTCCTGCTTCTTGTTTACACTCCTTGTCTGGGATCACCATTTATTTGATTGGCTGGATGATCCTTTAAGTGTCTATTTGCTGGAGGTAGTCTGTCTATAGGTTGTATACCTCCAGCCTCTTCATTAAGCTGCACCTCTTGGTCTTCTTCTGAATCTAGAGAGTCTTATACTCCCCCTGGACAGCAGCCACCATTTTCCACTTGCTGAGTTGCAGTAGAACCTTCTGTAATGGTAAGATTGTCCATCCTCTCAGTTATACCTGTAGAGCTGCAAACACTACTTGGCAATTCACTATTAATGAGCCTTGCTTCATCAAAAACTACATGTACAGACTCTTCTTCTACAACTTTGAGTAATCAAGTTGTAGACCCTATAAGCCTTACTATTGTTGTTGTACCCAACAAAGATCCCCTCTTGAGATTTGGCAGCAAACTTGGATAGATAAGACTTGTCATTGTTAAGTATATAGCACTTGCAACCAAAGATCCTGAAATAGGATAAATTTAGTTTTCTGCCCTTCACAATCTCATAGGGAGTTTTCTTGTGGCACTTGGTGATAGTAGCCCTATTGATTACATGACATGCAATGTTTACTGCCTCAGCCCAGAAATATTCTGGGAGAGAAGTGTCACTCAATAGGGTTCTACCAGCCTCTATCAATGTTCTATTCTTCCTTTCAGCAATACCATTCTGCTGAGGTGTTCTTGATGAGGAAAATTCCTGAAAAATCCCAAACTCTTCACACAGTTTTGTCATACTTTCAGACTGAAATTCAGTACCATGGTCACTTCTGATTTTGACCACTGTATTGTCCAATTCATTCTGAATTTGTTTAACAAAGCTATATAAGATACTTGGGGTTTCAGATTTTTGTCTTAGGAAGAAAACCCGGGAATATCTTGAATAGTCATCTACTACCACAAATGTGTAGACCTTCCTAACTAGACTGTGAACCGATCTCATAGAATCCTTGTTCTCAAGGCTATGAAAGGTGGATTTGGTCTGCTTGCCTTTTTGACAAGCTGAGAATATCTCATCCTTTATACACTTAACTTGAGGACCATTCCTCACTAATTCTTTGCTAAAGAGTTGGTCAATTGTCTTATAGTTAAGATGAGTCAGTCTCTTGTGCCATTTAACACAATGTGAGACTCTCTCATCAGCTATAAGACAAATAGGAGAACCATTGTTCTCACACACAAAGTCAAGACAATAGACATTTCTCTTCCTATATCCTGTCAAAATGATCTTTTGATCACTTGACCTTTTGATATGACAACCATTCTTGACAAATTAGATGTCATATCCTAAATCACTCAGCTGACTTATACTAATGAGGTTGTGTTCAAACCCTTTACATAAGTCACTTGAGTAATTGTAATCTGATTACTAGAAATGTTACCAAAGGCTTTGATGATTCCTTTTTTCTGAACCACCAAAGGTAACTTTAGGGCCATCCTTGATAGGTGTATAGTCCTTCAGCAACCCCTTTGTTCCAGTCATGTGCCTAGAACATCCACTGTCCAAGTACCATATAGGGGCATGACCACTTGGACTCACCTGCAAAACAGATTACTTAACCTTAGAACCCAAATAACTTTTGGGTCCTTGGTGCAAGTTAGTCTGACTTTTAACAAAACTACATGTAGCTCTTCTAGCAGACAGTTTGCTACTCTCTTTGACACTTGAATTGTGCCAACAATCTATGAAAAAGTGGCCTATCTTGCCACAACACCAGCACTCAAACCTGTTGTACCTTTATTTAGGTACAATCCTGGCTGAATTATCTACAACAGACTTCTTGTTTAGTGCTGGGGTTTTGCCCTTAGATTTGGACCTAGCAGTCCAGACAGGTTTTTTAAATCCTAATCCAGCCTTACCCTTTTGAGGTACAAACTCATCTATTAAGGGTAAAACAGATTTAGGTTTAGAAAAACTTGCAACTATCTCTTTCTCTTTCTGAAGTCTAACCTCCAGATTTCTAATTTGATCATTCTTAAATGTAATAGTACCCATCTGAATAACAGTAATGTTCTTCAGTCTGGCTATTTCATTCAGTTTCTGATCTAACAACTTGTTTGAATCAGCAGCAGTCAATTTAAGACTAACAATCTCCTTTGCCTGAGTTTTGGCCAAGATTTTGCTTTTCTTCAAGGCATGCAATAAGTCCATATATTCATCAATTAACTGATGAATAACTCCTTCAGATTCAGACCCACCCACATCACTTGATGCAGATGTATCTGATTCTGACTCAGTACTATAAATTGAACTAGAAGAACAACTTTGTACCTTACTTGGTCCAGGCTGATCCTGGATCTTGTCTCCTTCAGATAAAGTCATCAGTCCCTTGCACTGATGATCTTCATGCTCATAAATTGAGTTCATTAGCTGCATGAACTCATCTTCTTTCTCTTCAGCAAATAATCCAATATAGGCTTCAACTTCTGATTCTGTTTCTGAAGATGACTGATCTGTCAGACTCTTGTCTTTCTTAGCAACAAAGGACTTTTCTTTTTTGCTCTTAACCTGAATCTTCTTTTTGTCAGCTGACTCCTTCCTCTTTTCAGGATAGTCAGCCACTACATGTCCATGTCTATTGCAGCAATAGCACACAATTTTTGAAGATGTAGCTTTGCTTGGCTTAGACCTTCTTCTGTCATTCTTGGATGACTTTCTCTTCTGATAGTAGTCATTTTTTGGCTGAGAAGTGGAAGGCTTAGACCTCCACTGCTTCTTCTTCAGAAATTTTTGAAAATGCCTAGTAAAAGCAGCAAAGTCTTCATCACTTTCACTGTTATCTGAAATCTTGCTATCTGAGTTATCTGTCACAGCCTCAGTAACTATTTGAGATGGAGATGGAGACTTGCTTCTATACTTCCTAGTGGCTTCAGTCTTGAAGGCCACAGACTTTTTCTTGTGCTACACTCTAGTATTCTTCTCTTCCTCCTTTCTAGCCATTAACTGCATCTCATAAGATAGCAGTTTTCCAAACAAAGTTGGAGGAGGTATATCAGCTAGTTTGACCACTTCCCTAATGGCACAAATCTTGGTGTCTCAGTCCTTAGTCAGAGATCTTAAGAACTTGTCATTCAGCTCATAGTTGCTGAAATCTCTTTCATAGGACATCAACTCATTAACAATCTTATAGAACTTCTTGTAACATTCTGTAATGCTATCAGACTTTCCTTGTCTGAAGCTTTCATATTCCTGATTAAACAAGGACTTCCTATCTTATCTTACTTCCACTGAGCCCTCCATATAGACTATTAATGTGTCCCACATTTCTTTAGAGGTTTTACAATGAATTAAGTTCTGAAATGTTGCATCATCAATGACACTAACAATTATATTCTGGGCTCTCTTGTCCATAGTGGCCAGAATGATTTCATCTTTAGTCATTTCAGAGAAGTCCTTGAGAGTTTTCTAATTTGCATCCAGAATGGATACCTTCATTGGCACATATGGGCCTTATTTAACTGTAATGTATATCCTTGGGTCAGATGCTTCCATAAAGAGTCTAACCCTCTCTTTCCATATGTCAAATATCTCTTTTCTACATATTGACAATTTCATGGACCCCAGCTTTTTGTGATTCTCACTAGAACCCATTTTCTTGATTCTTGTTTGTTCTGAATCTGCCTACAAGATCTTACTCAGACTGTTATGTCCCTTTTTGAGTAACCTGGCTCTGATACCACTTGAAAGAAATAGTGTCTAACCACCTAGAGGGAGAGTGAATAGATGTACTTTTTATTTTTTACTTTAAGACAGATAAACTGTTATGAACTTTAAGCAGCAAATGCAACTCTACAGCTATCACAACACAACAACAAACATTCATAGAGTGCACACAGTGTTTATAGTGATTCCCCAAGGTCTGGGTACATCCACTTTCCCCCTTCGCCTATCTAGTAGTGTACTAGGTTCGGCCTAACTTCTGCACTTCTCCTCAGATCCTCAGATCCTACAGCTCAGAACCCCAAACAGGTTCCTACAACTCAGAGTGTCCCCACTCCTACAACTCAGGCACAAATCCCTACCACTCAGTCTTCAACAAGACCTACACTCAAGCTAAACAGCCCTACCTGAGCCTTTAACAAGGCCTACACTCAGAGAATTGATTCTCCTACACTCAGGCTCAAAAGCCCTACCTCATCCTTTATAGATTTAGGCTTACAACTCAGATCCTTTAGGATCTTACAAAAAGATAATAAAATGTTTTTAGATCACCACTCAGTTTGAGAGAATGAAGAGGGCAATCTTCTTGATCAGTTCTTGATAGCACTGATTCCTGTGATCAACTTTGTCTTTGCTTTCTTCAAGGCTTCTTGAGTCTGAACTCAGTAAAGTTGATCTTCTTGAAGTAGACCGACTGGCAACTTCCTTCTTATGATGGAGAAATGAATCTGGATCCTACTTTGTATTCTGGTTCAGAACCTGCTTCTTAAGAGAATTGATTATCAAGTCTCTTTCTTGACTTCAATTACTGGAGTTCTCTCTCTCCAAGTAAATCTGAAGTTTCTTCAAAATACTGATTTACAGTTTTCTCTGGATCTGTATTGATCTTCTTAATCTTCTGATTGATTGATGATAGTTAGATCAATTCACTTCTATTGAAGGAGAAAGGCCTTTATATAGTCTTCCTCCAAGGTAACCGGCTGATTCGGTTTCTAACGAACTTCTGACAGCTCTGACAGTTGCAGTTGATCGGTTGAAATGACAGCTGTCAAGTCATCCAGTCACTTCTTGAAAATATTGTCTCTGTCTGAAAGTGTCGAGACTAATCTTCATTATGTGTCGACACAAATAGACCAAGTATCGACACAAGTGGACTAAGTGTCGACACTAGCCTTGATGGTGTCGACACAACTCCTTGTGTTGTTGTAACAGCTTCTCGACACTGCTTCTTCAGAATGTGTCGACACTGATTCTGTGTGTCGACACAAGACTTCTGTTGAATGTGTCGACACTGATTCTGTGTGTCGACACAAGTACTTCTTCTTTAACATTTAGTTGAATTCTGCTGTGTGTCGACACAACTCCTTTGTGTCGACACATGCCTTCTTGTGTTGAACCTTGCCGAGTGTCGATACATCTACTATGTGTCGACACATGCCTTCTTGTGTTGAAACTTGCTGAGTGTCGACACATCTCCTTTGTGTCGACACATGTACTTCTTTTACTTTAACTTTGATGAAGCTTGCTGAGTGTCGACACAGCCTCCAGGTGTCGACACATTTGATGTCGACTAAGATTCTCTGGGTGTCGACACTGCCTCTAAGTGTCGACAAGATATATGTTGAGTATTCTTCATAGTGTGTCGACACTGCCTGTATGTGTCGACACTTTTCTTCTGGTGTCGACTCTGCCCTTCCTGGTGTCGACACAAATACTCCAAGTGTCGACACAGCTTTTCTCCAGTGTCGACACAAGTCTTCATAAGTGTCGACACTGCTTCTCTAGGTGTCGACACATGGACTTAGAAACTTTTCTGCATTTCCTTCAATTACTTATCCTGCACATATAAACTCAAAGCACATCAAATACACTTTGATGTATATCATTGAGTAGGGTGAGGCTTCTTCAAATCAGGTACACATTTTCCAATGTACCCAACAGGTATGCTACCTGAGGGACACGCCATACCACACGGGCGTATACCGTGTCACACGGGCGTGTCAGCCCAAAAATGGGTATTTCTGTTCAAATCGTGGTCGTTCATTTTCTCATCTTGGATCCAATTGTCTAGGCCCTTCCCTACTGTTATATAACCGTGGAAGGAAGAATGAACTTTCATTCATTCTTAGCCTTTCTCTCTCTACAGAGATCAAGAGGGAGGAGAGGAAGGAAGGAAGGGAGGGAAGGAAGCTGGCTGCCGGAGGAGCTTCAGTAGTCCGAATCAAGATCCGAGTTCAGATTCATGGAGGCAAGGCCGTGGCGGTGATTTCCATCCGGCTAGTTCATGGCTCCAAAGCGATCGTCAAGGGTAACGATCTCCTTCTTGGATAAGCGAAGTCCTTTTTTATGCATATGCATGAAATCCTCCACCAAGAGGTAAAAAGCGTAAGTGATTCCAGGTGGAGTCTGCATCTAGAGCCAGAAATAGGTAGTACGACATAAACATGCTGTGTGAAGTCCATCCGGACGGGTAGTCTGGATTGATGATGTTTATATTATGAACCGGAGAAGACTCCGTGTCTTGTATGGATGCTTGTCAATTGTGAATACCTAGAAAGCTCGGGACGAGCTCTTGGATTGTGTATGCTGAATTGATAATCGGCTTTGTGAGAGCTGTGTGCGGAGCAGGAAAGGGAAGGCCGACCCGCGTCAAGATCTGCGCTATTAACGGATTGAGCAACGGGAAAACCTGACCTGGACTTGTGGTGTAAGATCGATTGGTGGCAATGCATGGGCGGATGCGGCCCCGACCCGGCTTGCTGCACCACAATGGTAGGTCGATCTAGAGGCGATTTAAATGCTCAAGTTTGCCGTGAGGTTAGCACATCTGAGTGGGATGGGAGGAATGTCGCCAACATGCGTGTTGGTGGACTAGGACCGACCAACCAACATGTTAAAAACCTCTGCTCGGTGGTGGGCAACTGGTATATCCGACACACTAATAATGTGCACTGAGTGCACGGAGCGTCTGGCAGAGGCCGGCGTTTGTGATACTGTTGTGATACTTGTTGTGATAGCTAGCTGTTATGACAATGCATATAGGGAAGGAACCACAGCCCTGGGTAATGGGTAGGGTCGTTATAATTAGTCAGCTAATGCTAACCATTGCTTTGTTTACCGCTCTTGAGGTGAATGTCTAATTGCAGGTGCTGACGGGTTGAATTGAGCGGAATGAAGCCCTTGCTGCTTAAAGGCCCTTGAAGGTCGTGCAAAGAATTCTTGGATTTCATGTGTGGCCGGCCTGCGTGCCGATGTATGAAGCTGTGTATTTGTAAAGAGTAACTTGTAAGACCTTAAGGGCATGAGAGGTGTGTGTTTGTATACATTCTCAGATCTATATAAATATATGGTTTATCTATATTCGCGGACATTCAGTCTGTTGAGTTCATACAACTTAAAATGTTTTCGCTAGCATGCTCTGAGTTAGGATGCGAGTAGAACGTGATTTTGATATTCATACGTAATTCCGTCGTTTGTCTGTGAAATATGGCGTGGGGCCCCGGCCGGACCCACCGTTATATTCTATAGGACGAATGAAGACGTTACAACAAGCTTGGGTGTATGATACACAAATAAGAGAGATACTGTGTCGGGGGAGTAACCACGACGCGCACAGACCCAACAACCAGGACACTGTGCCGTGGGAGTAACCCCAACGCGCACAACCCAACAAGCTATTTATATGTGTTTTTGTACATCACATTATAAACTTCCAAGTTATGTAGTCAGTAACAGACTTAAACCAAAATCGTGACACACGATCGACGCGACGACACAAATAGCCCGACAAAACTCACATGTTTTCACAACGATGATTTCCAAGTCAAACGGTATGCGCCCAGACATTCTCAATACTTACGACACTCACTACGAAACAAGTGTTTTACGTGATCGAAACGACACGACGATCCAAACGACACGACATACAAACGTCTCGTCGAACAAACGACACGTCGAACAAATGACACGACGAACAAACGTCGATGAAATGGATTGATACTTGACGAACTTATAATTTTACGGACCAACACTTACTAATTTACTCGACAAAACAAGGCTTACTAAACACCCGATGATCAGAGGTAAACGCAAAGGAAGAAAAACAAGCAAAACCACCAATTGCCTCGATTTTTCTCGGAATTGACATCCGAATCACCTCACGTCGTAGATCGAACCAAGAAAATGCGCGAGAAGGCGAAGACTTCATTTGGTTCGGCAGTGGCGGGTCGATCCGGGGGGTGGAAACAGTGTTCGAAACGGAGGGGGGAGGTGGTTGCTACAAACTGAGCTTTTTGGAGCGTTTCTCAAGGCGGGCGGGTGGAAACGAAGCAAAAGCCACCTGAGGTTCATTTGTTTACCCGCCTTCCGGCGGTGTTTGCCCCAAACGGAGCAGCGAAATGCCGAACCAAATAGAGCCGAAACCTACGAAGATTTGGCCAAAATGACGGTTAGGGCCGAAAATCCCAACGCTAAACAGTTCGTGAAACAGACAAAACTTACCATGCACGCGTAGCTCTTGCCAAAAGCTTTCCGGATCTATCCTCCGCTAAGAATTTCGTCTACCGAAGCTCCCGAAATCACAGCCGGAAGGTTTTCCGAACTCATTTCTCTCTCTCTCTCATGCGGCTCTGGTTCGGCGGAAAATAAATTGGTGAGTGGGAGGAGGGAAGATGAGAGGTTAATAATTTATAATAATAATAATAGTTGGAATTAGAATAGAATCAAGGGTCGGTTCGTCGAATGAGATGGGAATATTTAACGAATTATGATAATTGTATTTTTAATAATATTAATAATAATACCAATAATAGTAATAATAATATAAATATTATATGATTACTAAGGGACTAACGCCAATTCAAATGAATTTCGCACCCTTGATAAAAGTCGGTGTTACGAATCCAACGGAGAAGTCAAAAATCAAAATCCGATGCTGCGTTCTCGAGATATTAATTTCTAATGTTTACGGCGAATATTAAATATACAAAACTTCGGAAATTCGGTGAGACTCCAATAATGCTTGGATCGCGACGAAACTTGACGGGCAAATTCAAAATTAATTGATTTAATTTCGTATCTTGAAATTTTACAATTTTGATGAGAATTCCAAGATTTGGTCGGGTCGACCTAACGGACGTGAAAACGCACTCATGACGACGCGCCGTCAACTCCGCGTCAACGTAACGTCCTTACGTCATCCTGATGTCACCAAAAGAATTGAAATAATTGTCAAAAAATCAGAGACGTTACAGAAACCCATCACTATTATTAGCAACAGTTTATTCAACTATTGTAGTTTTTTTGGTGTACTGCATGAGTGATAGCAACATATTATAAGTTTGAAGTTTTATAAAATTTGAGTCATTATTTATGTGTCATTAAGTCCTATGACAATTAGAAAAGCTTTCACAATTATACATCATATATTTGAGAATGTGCTGGGAATAACTTTTGTTGTTGCCACCCATATATGATTATTAATAGAGCTAACTTAAAAATATATGATCCAGCATGATGAGGCACACATCTTGCTATCCTAAATTGATCAATGTCAAACAATGTATATGATGTGCTTGCAAGTATTTCATCTGTGGACGTAATAAGAAGGTGAAAGCAAAAAAAAAACTTGTTATCACATGATTGTTGCTCGGTTTCCAATTCGCGTATAATTTCCCTGCTTTTAATTTCGTCAAAGGTCTGTTCGTTTGCACTGTTTTTAGTTAAGGTTTTCGTTTTGAATCAAAATGAAAACATCATGTGCTTTTTGTTTTGTGTCAAAACGAAAACAAATGTTCATTTGCAAATAATTTTCAGGTCTGCTTTGAATCAAAATGAAGAAATTACTGTTTCTTTTGGGCAATCAATATCCCGAACCAGAGAAGCAATGCAACAGAAGCTGAAATGACAAAAACTTGAATGCTAGGGCAAGTACCTGAATTAGGCTGGGAGGAATAATCGATTGCCAGATTACCCCGGATTTTCGGTCGGCTAAGCCTCATAATCGAACGACAAATATTCAGCGGGAAGAAGACCCATTGCCTGGAACTCCCGCCGACTAACCCTAAAAATCGAACGAGAGAAGCTCCAGTGGGAAGAATGATCAAATGACTGGAACTCCCGTCGGCTTGCCAAAGAATCGAGGACCAGGATATCTGGAGTCTGCTCCTGGTCGCTTCGCCGAAGTAGTCCAATGTCCATTCCCGTCCACTCGAGGCAGTGCGATGAGTCGAAGGAAGGATCACCGACGAAGGAAGGATCGCCGTTGGAGGAAGGATCGCCGACGGAGGAAGGATCGCCAGCGGGCGGTCTTCGTCCTTGGAAAATCTTCGGAAGAAGCGAAGATGAGACAATTTTCGCCCGCTTGTTTATTTTCAAAACCCAGCAAAACAGACATCGCTAGGTCTGTTTTGAAGTTGGGCAAAATTAGAAGAAATGAAAACCGAGTGTTTTCAATTCAAAATCAAAACTGTGAAAAACATAGCATAAAGAATGCTAAAATTTTGTTTTCAAAATCTCAAAACAATAAGAAAACCTCAAAACAGTACAAACGAAAGGACCCAAGTCTCACCTCTTATATCTTGAAGTTGGCTCAAATTCCTTTGAGCATTATAAGTTCGATTCTCAAGATAGTGCACAAAGGGTCTGTTTGGGTCAGCTCTGGCGGATTGAAAAGCTGCTGTTCGGATAAAACTGTTTTAAAATATATCTCTGCGGAGCAGTTTTGAAAAGCTGTAGATTGTTTGAGTATTCTGTGCAGAAGTGCGCTTTGAAGAAATATAGCGAGAGCGGGAGGAGGAGGGAGCGTCGGCTCCGGCGAGATGTGTCAGCTCCGGCGAGATCCGTCGGCTCCCGCGAGTTGCAAGAAGAATTGGAAAAGTCGGGGCCGGTAGATTCCAAAACCTGTGAAAGAGAAAGCTATTTTGCGGGAGCAGAAGCTGGGAGAGGAGGGGGGGGGGATTTCCGAAAAGCTGCAAAACAGTTCCAGATTTACGAATAACTCTTCATAAAGAGCTGTTCCAAACACAGAAAAAACAGCTCTGACCGCTGGAAAAAAAATTCTCCAGCAGTCAGAGCTGGGCCAAACAGACGGTCTTGTCGAGTCGATCTCCCGCTTCAAGGAACCCAACGCTCTTACAGCGTAAAATCCTCGGACGCTTCCGCGAAATCCGAAACCAATGCCTTCCCCGCTCTCCGCCGGCGTTCTTCGTGCTATAACCTTTCCCTCCCATCTACGCTCTCCCTTTGTCTATACCAAGAAAGATCCCTCTCGTTTTTTTCACGGATCCGTCAACAGAGCGGCTGATGTTGGTCTCCAACACAGCGCTGCGCCAAATTCGAAACCGACCTTCGGTATGTATAGGCGCAGAGTGGTGGGTAGCGTTGCCGCACGGTCCACGGGCGATGGATGGAGGGAAGGGATCCGCTCTTGTCTGGCGAGCTTCCCAGGGGGAGAGAGGAAATCGGCGGAAGGGGGAGTAGTGGAGGATAGAAAGAAGAAAGGTAGAGGGCAAGAGATGGGTTCTCTGCATCATCATTATGAGACCGAGGAGGTGGAGGAGGAGATGAACGGAGGGTATAAGAAGGTCTTGCAGCATCAATGCGCTTCTTCGTCCAGTTTGCTTACCCTGCCAACGGTTCTTACGCTGGGGAGAGTGGCCGCAGTCCCGCTTCTCGTGATCAGTAGGTCTATTTTACTTTGATGGGGAATGCTTTTGAGCTGCTATACTTTTTCAAATTTTGTTTTCACACCTGTGATTGGATTAATGCTCGATACTGTATGCCTAACTTTTCCTGATACCGTGCCATTGGCAGTTTTGTGAAGCAACCTGCTTATCTATGTGATATTAAAAATGACCTTTTCATTTAAAACTTGACAACAATGGAACACAATTAGCAAGTGAAACCTTAATCTATCGTTTATCTCTAGTGGATAGCTTGTCAAGTTCCAATCTCTTGCCTGAGGTTGTCTTGTTCGTACCGTTCAGTTGACAACGAACAGGTTCATTATTGGCAAAGTACAACATTTCTAGATTATATATAGTATTATCCGGGCTAATTGGCATTTTGCACCCCCTGCATATCATGTTTTTGTCTCATTGCACTTCGAATATTTAAATTTGGCTTGTTGCACCCTCCAAATACCTTTAAGTTGACATTTTCTCCCTAGGTTGAATTTTGATTGATATTTTTCACATTGCACCTCCAAATACCTTCATTTTCTACCTTTTTTTATACAATTTTTTTTTAGTTTATCTAATGTTTGATCATGTAAATTAAACAAGGTTTTGTAGATGTCAAATTTTTGGGGTGCTAAATACGCCTTGAAATTCATCATAGGGTGCAAAATTTTAATTTAAAAGTATTTGCAGGGTGCAATGTGCCAAATTTAAAGATTCAAGTGTAATGTGCCAATGCACGATATTAGGGGGACAAAGTATCAATCACCCTCTTTTCTAGATCATAATTTTGTACAAGATTATGCACTTTATATGCAATTATCTTGATCTTTTTATGAAATTTACTCAGGAGCTCCATCTATTTGGGAAGGAGGGGGAGCTGCCCTTGTTCCATTAAGTGTTCTCTTTGGTATTTTATTTGTAGAGATTCAATGGTTTAAAAATACGAGTAGATTTATTGTTTTTTTTTCTTCTATTTGGTCTACTATATAACAAGTATCTAACATTGTCTGATTTGATTTAGATTTATGTTACGGGTTTTCCGTAGAACCTTGGTAGGATTGTTGTAGGATGGACGGATGTAGGGACGACAACAACAAAGGGTACAGTGGAGCTATAACCGCTGTTGCCTAAGCGGAGTGTGCTCGAGAGAAAAGAGCTACCATAATCTGTAAGGGGAAAGGAATAGATTTCTTCTTGCTTGATTCTTTATACAAGCATACATGCCTTTAAATAAACTTATAAGATGCAAGACTCATAATTGCTAAATCCAAACCCCCAACCATGCCACTACATAAATAAATCACTACATATATTAACCCAAAATCCCGTGGAGACAAAGGAGAGCATCCAGAGGAGGCAGATAGTCCATGCCAAACAGCTGTCCGACCTCTCGGGCGGGCATTCTGGAGTGATCGCGGACACCCCGGATGTGCGACAATGTTCGACGAGGACAGTCAGCAGGTGACCTTCAGGAGGCTTCTCAAAGTACAACTTGTGAGCTTTGGTCTAGAGCACGCACGACCACCTCAGTCAAGTCCGCGCGGACTGTTCCTTTTGATGCAAATCAAGAAGCGCCACGCGGTTTCCTGCGGCCTCTTCTTCTACTCTCCGCCGCCCGATTTTCATTTACCTCGGGAGGCTGCGCATTTAATGTCGTTGTTAATAAGGCATGAAATGCCCGTCGATTCGTGAACCGTCCATGCAGCTTACCCCTAGTATAAAAGGGGGACCAGGGGTGCTTGTAAGGGACACACGGACTTAGCCCAGAACATGCCACGTTGTAGGTGCGGACACTAAGTTTCTGTCTTTTCTCCCTTTTTGCCATTGTACACGTGCATTCTCCTCGGGTGGCCGCACCACATCCTGTAGCTTTTCTGAAGATAATAAAGAGAGACCCATCACAAGGGAGGCATTCTCCGCGGCGGGTCTAATCTGGTGTTTGCCGCTGCCAGTGACTCTACTCTTTTTAGTGTTCTACCATCCATAGGGTGCTAGTAACCAATCGCTTGCGAATCACATTTACCTCTGCCGACCATCGTACTCTGGGATAACATGCGGAGAGTTGAAAATATTTTTTGGCTCCAACAGAGTTTGGTGCGGTGAGCGTGAACCCAAGTGGTTGGAGAAATCTCTCTTGCCATTAATAACAGTAGTGCTCTCCCCGCGACCTTCAGATGTAGCAGTCTGTGAAGTCGCCTGGTGCTTGTGCGGACCTAACAGAGATCGCAGGAGGCCTTCAGGAGGAATGTCGCCGACCTTTCCTCCAGCTCCTCTGCGAGATTGGCGCGGACGCTCAACGCCGGTTTATAGCTCGTGAGGGCGGAGTGCATCTCGAGCCCGCGCGGGAGGTACCCATCCAAGGGGGAGATTGAAACAGGACCGTCTCCGTCAATGCCGAGTTTAGCACTCCTCGTTCAGTTCTTGCTTGACAACCTCGTTGCCTTCACATGGTCAGCCTCTAACATGCCTGACATCAGTCCAAAGGTCGCATGTCATCGTCTCAACATCGACCTAAACTCAGGCCGGTTAAGCAAAAGAAGTGAACAGTTAGCTTCTACCCTCGACGGTCCCATTCGCGAGGAAGTAGCTAAATTCTTGGAGGCAGAGTTTGTTCGGGAAGTTCAATATCCAGATTGGATTTTGTTACGGATCGGTTTCTGATCCTTCGTCATCGAGTTTGTATTAGAATCGAGTCTCATTATATTAGAGTATTTTATTATGCATCTGTTACAGATCGGTTTCGGATCCTTCGTCATCGAGTTTGTATTAGAATCGAGTCTTATTATATTAGAGTATTTTATTATGCATCTTCATGTATTTACGGGTGTGCCACCCTGGGGTTCTATAAATAGACCCTTAGAGTCTTGTATGAGATCAATGAAATGAGGTTCTAGTTTCTTGTCCCTTGTAGTGAGATAACTGGTGGCTCTCTCCTCCAACGAGCAACTCCTCCTAGGCAGCCGCGGTTCCGGCTCCACGGTATCTCTGCCATCGTCATCTCTACCTCCGACCACCATTCCGACGAGTACCACCGTTACGGAAGTAGCCCCGTAACAACTTGGTATCAGAGTGAGCGATCCTCTTCGGAACGCCTTTCCTCTATTTTCACCAGCCCAAGCTCCAGCGCACGCACCTCCCGCACTGTGCGTCAGCCCCATCGCCGGACCACGTTCCTCCACCCCGCGTTCCTGCTGGAACGCCGCCTCTGCTCCCCTACACAATCCGGCATCTTCGTCCAGCCTCGCCGCCGCTTTTTTCGCCGGGATCGACGACCGCCCGGTTCTTTTCGCTGTCCACGCCACCGTTTCCGCCTGGATTGACAGTCGCCTGGTTCCCTTCGTCATCAAAGCCACCGCCGCGTTCCCCTGCATTCCATCGCCGACACACAGCCGCCTCTCCATCGAGCCGAGAGCCATCTCTCGTGACCTCTTCAGCACGCTGCTCCGACTCCTCGAGCCCCGCTTTCCTTCTCTTGAGCCCTGTGCTATTTCCGTCCCCTTATTTCCAGCAAATTGACCGACTTTTTTTTCCCTTTTATTTATCCTGCGTGGGCCTCTCCTCCCTTACTTCTTTCTCCCTCCCAGCCACCTTATTAAATCTGAGCCACCTTATTACCGTTGCTCCTTACTCTCCCCACTTTATTATAACCCCGAGTCCCATTTCAATTCCAGCCGCACCCCCCCTCCCCCCACTTCCACCCAGCTAGTTATCCGTTGCTCTCATTTCCCTTCCCCAACATTTGGTAATTCCATTTCCCCTCTTCTAATTTTCCCTCAGCCCTTCTCCTTTGGAGCACCATTTTTGTGCCAATATTGGGCGCCACCGCGGCTCTCGCGGCCACTCTCAGTCGTCTGAGTCGGCACACTTTGACCCACCGGTCACCCGCTCCTCTTCTCGCTCCTCATCCCACACTATGGGTGACTCGCCAGATCAACTAAGTCAGATTATGACCATGCTGCAGACCGTCATGACGCAACAAGCTGCGCACACTGCCCTCACAGACCGTCATCAGGAGGCCATTATTGCGCTCTCCAAGCGCCTTGATGATCTTTCTACCACCCCCGCACACGATCATGCCAGCAGCAGTCAGGAACAACCACTTCTCCGCACTGCCCCGCCACCCATGATCGTCCACGAGCCGCTGCCGCCAGTCCTCGCGCACCCCGACGCAACGATTGTACCACGCTATACCAGATTGGAATTTCCAACCTATGATGGGAAAAACGATCCTTTGAGTTGGCTCACCAACTGTGAGCAATTCTTCGGCCACCAGCAAACTCCGGCGGTTGATCAGATCCATCTATCATCTTTCCATATGCTCGACGCCGCTGTTTTATGAGCTTCTCGACTTCTCACCGACCAGCCGAATCTGATTTGAGACGACTTCAAGCGACTCTGCAACTTGCGTTTCGGACCTCCTATCCGCAGTAACTCCCTCGGCGCACTCACATCTCTTCGCCAAACCGGTACCGTGGACGAGTACCTGGAACAATTTCAGCTTCTCTTAGCGCATGTCCCTCTTGCTCCGGATATGCAGGTCGACATTTTCACCGCTGGACTTCGCGAGCGACTGCGACTGGATGTTGAGTTTGAGGCCCCTCCATACTTAGTGACTGCTATGAGTCTGGCCCGGCTCTGCGATCATCGCCTCCAGCTAGCACATGACGCCTACCCACCTCCCACCAACATCGTTCCACAGGGCCGTAGCGAGAGACCACCAACTCCACCGATCCGCCGTTTTTCTCGTGCTGAGATGCTGCAGCGACGTGCCCAAGGACTTTGCTTTAATTGTGACAAACAGTACACTCGCGGCCACAGGTGCAACCAGCTCTTCTACCTACATGTCGAGGACTCTGACGACGAGGGCATCAGATAGAGTTTGCGGGCAAACTCTTTTTAGGGGACAGATGAGATGTTACAGATCGGTTTCGGATCCTTCGTCATCGAGTTTGTATTAGAATCGAGTCTTATTATATTAGGGTATTTTATTATGCATCTGTTACAGATCGGTTTCGGATCCTTCGTCATCGAGTTTGTATTAGAATCGAGTCTTATTATATTAGGGTATTTTATTATGCATCTTCATGTATTTACGGGTGTGCCACCCGAGGTTTCTATAAATAGACCCTTAGAGTCTTGTATGAGATCAATGAAATGAAGTTCTAGTTTCTTGTCCCTTGTAGTGAAATAATTGGTGGCTCTCTCCTCCAACGAGCAACCCCGTCTAGGCAGTCGCGGTTCCGACTCCACGGTATCTCCGCCATCGTCATCTCCACCTCCGGCCACTATTCCGACGAGTACCCCCGTTACGAAAGTTGGCCCGTAACAGTTTTCCAATGTAGTAATGATACGAAAGCCCAACAAAAAATGAAGAATGTGCATTGACTTCACGCACCTCAACAAGACATGGCCCAAAGACTGCTATCCACTGCCCCAAATAGACTCATTAGTTGACTCTGTAGTAGGATTTTCAGTGATGTTCTTTTTGGATGCTTTTTCCGGATATCACCAAATAAAGATGCACGAGCCCGATGTTCCTCATACCGCGTTAATCACAGACAAAGGATGCTACTGTTATCTGGTCATGCCATTGGATTAAAGAATGGCAGAACAACTTACCAGAGAATGATGAATTACGTTTTCAAGAATCAGAAGGGTCGTAACCTGGAAGTTTACGTGGACGACCTTCTTGTCAAAAGTCATAATATAGACAATCATCCGAAGGGTCGTAACCTGGAAGTTTAACATGAGACTTAATCCCACCAAATACACTTTTAACAAGCAGGGGAAAGTTCCTCGGGCACCTTCTCAACCCCATGGACTGGAGCCCAGTCCAGACAAGGTAAAGGCTATCCTAGAAATGAAACCTCCGAAAAGTCCGAAGGAAGTTCAACAGTTGGCAGAAAGGGTAGAGGGGCTCAACCGTTTATCTCACGACCAGGAGATAAGCACGCCTCTTTCTTCAAGACCCTTCGGGGAAAGGAGTTCGAGTGCACCAAGGAATACGATCAGGCTTTTGAGGAGCTGAAGCATCAGTTAACCACAAATTCTCTTCTTCAGAGTCCCCGACCACTGGAAGACCTATTCTTATACTTGGGAGTTGGGAAGGATGCCATCAGTTCAGTTTTGGTGCGAGAAGAAGGCAAGAAGCAATTTTCCGTGCACTATGTTAGCCATGTGTTGAAGAGTGCAGAAACCCGCTACCCAATCCTGGAAAAACTGGTACTAGCCCTTATTACCAACACAAAGACTTCGACCGTACTTCCAGGCTCATTCCATTTGAGTTGTGACCAATCATCCCTAAGAGCAGTCTTGGAAAAGCCAGATCATTCGGGGCAGTTGGCCAAGTGAGCCATCGAACTCAACGAGTTCGACATCACATAAATCCTAAGGGCCGCCATCAAGGCACATGTCTTGGCTGACTTCCTTGTTGACTTCGCAGTCGTAAACGATGCCAGAGAAGAGGCTCTAAGACTATTGAGTTGGAAGATGTTTGTGGACGGCGCCTCCGACTTGAAATCAGTAGGAGCAGGAATTGTCCTAGTTAGCCCCTGTGGAATCAGGATTGAACAGGCCAAGAAGTTCTAGTAGCGGGATTGAACCTGGCCCGAGAGATAGGCGTCGAAGATCTAGAAGTGAGGACTGACTCCTTGGTCATGGCGTCACATATCAATGGAATCTTTGAGGCAAGGAAACCGCTCCTGCAACGGTATCTGACCCTTGTCAAGCAGTGCATAGGACGCGTACGCATGTTCAGTATACGTCATATTCCAAGGGAGGAGAATATGGAGGCCGACGAATTAGCCAAATATGGGAGTCCAGCCGGAGGGACTCTTACAGAGTTGTTTCGTCCCACAATAGAAGAAGTGGATATCATGGAAATAGACCAACATCCGTCTTTGATAGATTCTTTCGTTCATTATTTCGCGTCGGGGAAGGTTCACCCCTCGGTAAGCAATAAGAGGAGATTCAAGCTAAATGCGCCTCACTACGCCCTAGTGGCAGGCATCCTCTATCGGAAGACTCTTCTCTCGCCCTGACAAGACGTGTGACAAAAGAAGAGGTCCATCGAATCCTGCTAGAGATACATTCAGGAGAGTGCGACAACCACTCAGGGGCCAGAACCCTTGAGAAGAGGATTCTCCGTCAAGGTTACTTTTGGCCAGCAATCAGGAAGGATTGTGCGGATTTTGCCAAGAAGTGTGTGAAGTGCCAAAAGTTAGCCCCCCTTCAGGTTCGACTGGCGCAACATCTCTAGATCATTTTAGTTTCTTGGCCTTTTGCTGTCTGGGGAATGGATCTGATTGGCCCATTCCCGATGGCAAGTGGGCAGCGTCGCTTTATTCTAGTAATGATCGATTACTTCAAGAAGTGGATAAAGTCCAATGCGCTCACCCGAACTACCACTAAAGTAATAAAAAATTTCATCTCTACGGAGATCGTATGTCGGTATGGAGTTCCGGCCGCCGTAGTTGGATCCGGCGGCCAGCCATAAAGGTGGGGAGGGGGAGGTGAATAAAGTTTTCAATCAAATTCAAAATTAAATATATTTAAGCAGGAAAACCTGTTCTGGAAGCTACCGCGGGGCGGTAGGCTACTACCGCGCGGTGGTTGGTCACAAAAACATTTTTCCCCGTACGAAAGTTATTTTTCGATTTTCCACACAACCCTCAATATCCAAGCAACAAGCAACCATGAATTCAAGATGAAATAAATGAGCTTTAATTTTATTCAAAATTAAGAAGAGGTTTACAACAATACAACTAGATCTCCATGACGCCGGAGATCGGAGGCGATGAAACAAACAATTCTCTTTTGGTTTTTATACCGACCCTCACCCAGGACTGGTTGACTCTCTTTCTTCATCCCAAGAAGATTGACGAGTCGGCTCCTCACCTTCCTCCCAGGAAGGGTCTTAAAGCCCACTAGATCTCCCAGATCTAGACATCCTCCCTGGACGATTTCCTACGGAATCCTTCCCGGATTTTGACGACCTCTCCGGTCGATTTTCCTCACACACAGAATGATTAGAAAAGAGAAAAATTACAAATAAAGATAAAGAAGTATGAAACTATTGCTCACTCAAAGAAGAAATCCTCCATAGAACGGTGCGCTATCGATACTTCTGAATGTCGTTCTTCTTGCACTTGATCAACTGCTGATGATCGTTGGAGATTTCGCTCTTCGGAGTTCTTCGATCACAAACAGGAGGGAGATATTTCACTTTTCCTTGCACGGATACGGTTGTTCACAACAGCAGAGGCGGTGGCCGAACCCTAGACTTATAATTCTCCTCCCTTGTATCCTTAGAGAAAGAAACACACGCTTTTATAGTCTCGTTTTAAATAAGCTAGCTTCAACGGTAGTTCACAGAGATGTGCTCAACTTTAATCCCGCGTCGCTAGCGCCAGCGGCAGAGCTAACGCCCGACGGTAGGTCATAGAGATTGAAAATCTTGTTCTTCATTCCTGAAAACCTGCATACTATACCCAACACAAGTATGATCAAATATAACTTGGGCTTTGATATTGTCAAACTAAAGAGATGCGGATCATGGGTTCCATCAATAATAACTAACAACACTCAGTTTGCAATTGAAGAACTGACCGACTTCTACAACCAGCTGGAAACCGAGATCCGATTCTCATTCGTTCATCACCCGCGAAGCAACAGTTAGGTAGAGGCGGCCAACAAGCAGATCTCAAATTTACATAAGAAGGTGGAAAATGCTCGTGGAAATTGGACAGAGCAGTTGCCAGCAGTTACATAGACCCTCCGTACGACCTCTTCCTCAGCAACTGGTGAAACACCTTTCAAGATTTCACACGGATCCGATGATCTTATTCTAGTGGAGTTTGACATAGAGAACCCACGAGTGCTGCTGGCCAAATAGGGTGACAACGATTGGATGAAAGACAACGATGAAGATCAGAGGCGCAGTCTCGACCTGATTGAAGAACTCAGAGATCAATTTGTAATACGACAAGCGGAGGCTAAGCCGAAGATGACCAAATATTTTGACAAGAATGTTCGGGTAAAGCAGTTTGAGAAGGGAGATCTCGTGATAAAAAGTTGGATGCAGCTGGGAGAGTAGCCTCAGTGGGAAAACTCAAGCCTAACTGAGAAAGACCTTTCGTCATCAAGGAGGCGCTCAAGAACGGGGCCTATAAGTTGCAGTCGTATGAAGGCGAGATGCTATCCAATACTTGGAGCGGCGATGACCTAAAGAGATACTATTGCTAAAGCAAGGTGCGTTTCTTTCCCTTCGAAGTCCGTCCCGTTTCACAAAAGCAAAGTTTTCCCCTTTCTTTGTGGGAAACCCTTATCACAATATGGTGCAAGAAAGCATCGTAGCAGGCACACGCGTCGCACGCGGCCTTTAGTCTGGTGAGTCCCGGAGCTTGCATGATCCCCCTCAAACGAATCCGAACATTCGCGGCAGGAGGCATACATCAAGCCTCCGACCCTCCTGCCGGCATAATTCACTTCCCCCATCATATGACCGCAATAATTGCCCTCAGGAGATACTCCTAAGTGACATAAGTGGCCGGTCCGGATGTGTTGACTAGACGCACATTGATTGAGGCGCTGCTATTGTTACTGGTCTCCTTTCTGAGGACAAAGTCCGAGCAACAGACGGTTATTCTCCTCCGACGTTCTCCAACGCTGCGTGCGACCGAGAGCCCTGCGGTTGCCTTATGCTAGAAACAACGACCTTAACCTCTGAGAGTGGACCCAGCCGATGTAATAACATCATCGAATTTCCTTAGTACCTGTTCAGATGATCACTCTGAACACTCTTAGGCCGCGCGAACACTCATATATCCTTCGAAATGCCTCGATTAGCACCGTATGAACTATTAACAAGCAATGGGTGACCAAAGAAACAACACACAAAAAATAACGTGCATCTACTATGGCCGTAAAAACCGCGGATAAAAAATAATTATAAGTGTCCCCTACAAAAAAATAATGCGCGACTGCGCGCTTAAAGGGAAATAAAAAATGTCTACTAAGCGTCTTCTTCTGAGTCGTCAAAGGTGCTGGCAAAACGAAGTCTTTTTCCCGAGCTCTCTGAAGGAGTAGACCTGTGGGATAGGGGATCGCTGGGGGGAGGACTCCGCAGAATCGGGCTCTGCGTCCTCCGGGAATAGCTCTTCATATTTAATGTTCGCGATTTCCGGCTTGAGGTGGTCCATATCTCGCGCGCGCTCCAGGACGATCTTCCCAGAAACCTTTCCCGCCTTTAGTATCTCTTACACGAATGTCTGGTTCCCCGCGGACACGCCCACCTAGAGAAAAGAAGAATGATTCAGCAATCCGTGCTCAAGGTACGCAAACTCACAATTTCGATTTTGTCAGGATTACCTTTGACTGATTTTGCGAGCGAGCGACTTCCTCCTGTGATTGCCGAAGGGAGTGCCACGTTTCCCCCAGAGTCCGCCAGAAAGTGGTATTGTATGACAACTCCCTCAAGGAGGCCGTGGCCGCCCTCTACGTCAGCTGGTCATAGGGGATGCTCCTCATCTCCGCATCCTCGTCGTCCCCAACAACCGCTGAAGAGACCGCCAAGACATGTGGGGTTGTTTCCTGCCTTTCCCTCTAGAGAGGGAGCTTGGTGCTCAGCGTGAACGCGTCCGAGTCCGGGAGCATTAGCGGGCCGCCGAGACTGCCCGTCAGGGAATTGCCATTGGGAGGAGGATCTTGTACCCCAGCCGGGGGAGTCCGCGCTGGCGTTGGATTTTGCATGGCGGGAGTGTCCGCGCGACCCCTGCGAGGGGGTACCGGTTGCTCCTGCTGGGGCATGGACCTCCTCAAGGCGGCCGCTTTCCTCTTCTCCGTAGTGTTGAGGACCCCGCCCTGCGGCTTGTGGGGTCTCTTCGCAGGAACCTGCAGAACAACTGTAGGAGGGAAGGTTAGCGCCCGCAGGTATGCCAAATTTTTATAGCCCGAAATCTTACATTCAAAAGTTTCTGCATCGGTCACCTCTCCCAGGCGGGCGTCGTAGTATGGAACATCAAGGGGGGCCTTCTCGAAGAACTCCACAATGTCCTTTCCTATTCCTTCAACTGGCGGGCTCTGAAAGTCCTCCATCCGTGGGTGAGGGTGGGGGCTTAATCCTCCGAGGTCTGCTTTGAATATGGCGAACCTCGTCTTCCACTCGTGAACCTTGTTCGCAAGGTTCAAAGCCCGTAACTTGTTCGTACTGATGTAAAGTTACCCATTTGAGAGCGAGCAAACAAAAAATAACCTCCTGAACACAATCAGGCTGACGCAGACCCTCAGATGCCGCAAGAAGACAAAGAAGGAGGTCGCCAACGCTATGGAATTAGGGGTAAGTTGCGTAGGGACAAGGCTAATTGAGCATTTACATCATCTCCTGAAAGATGTGGAAAGTCCATCCCACATCGAAATGTTCGAAGGGGAGGACTAGTTCTTCGGCGAACACCGAGTTGAGGTGCTCGCCGGGATCAGGAAGTCGTGCAATGTAATTATCGGGAGATACACAGATAAAAGAAAGGTGGTTGGGAAACTCTTCATCGGGGTGCCTGATCGTGGGGGACTCATGCAGCATGAAGGCCACGACAGAGTCCGCGCGGGTAGTCCCAACTTGAGGAGCTCGCACATTCTCCATAATGTTCGAAGATATCTGCCGAAAAATGGGAGCTCTGCAGGCCTATCTATAGGAATTACCTGCTACCTCGAAACGCGAAACGTCGCGGACAATTGTTGACTGCAGGGAATGTTTGCAGCAACCACTGCGCATCGTTATTTCCTTTCCCGTGAAAAGAATGTAACTGTGCGATCGCTCACTAGCGAGTAAGTTCTAAGTTATCAACTCACCACAAAGAACAACGAAAACGTCCACACACAATGCGGCAGACACATAAAAATGTCTGCCCACTAGTGTTCGTGCGCATGCGCATTGTCAGATCAGAACCTGTTTATTACAGACCTTAAAATTATTTTTAATTCCCCCCTCATACCTAAGAAGCCTCTTTGCCTGACACCCGCTACATGCCCACGAACTCCAAGTTGTCAGTGATCTCGGCGAGCACGCTGGACGCGCCCACATGGTACTTGTTCAACTTGGCGATCAGGGCATGGATAGCGTGGATGTCCTCCTTAACCTTCCGCGCGTACTTCTGGAAGACGTCCTCTGGAGGGGCTGGGCCCTGCGCCACAGCTTGGGTTTCAAATCGTGGATCCAGCGCGTTGTCGCGTTCGGTGGTTTGCTTCAGTACCTCAATCCCCTCATCCAAACGGGCTATGCGCGCGACGACGTTCTCGAGTCCTTTCTGAAGGGCGGCGATTGCTAAGGCGTTCTCTGGAAAACAAAGAAGGTTAGACTTTTTCTTTTTGGTTCCTAATCAAGGTGTTATAACTAGTTGTCTCCAGTAAATACCCGCAACCAGGTCGCTCTCTGGGAAGATTGTCTCCTCCAGTTTGTCCTCTCCTTTTCTCCTCTTCCTTAGCAAAGTGTGTGCAGTGGATAACTGTGTGAAAAAAATCTTAGCGGACACGGAATCCGCTTTCAGCCTCTCTAACTCCTCATCAAGTTCGTCACCAGCGTCCTCCACGTCGTCGTCGTCATCCTCGATTTCCTCTCCTGACTCCTCTAGCTCTTCATGCTTTTCGATCGTTTTCTGCCGGCTTTCCTCTTCCGCCAGGATCTGACGATGGAAAGGGTCTGGATCTTTTTGGGTGGTCGACTTCTTTGGGAGATCCTGCGACTTCTTCACCACCACTTTCACAACTTTTGAGGGAAGCGTGGCATCCGAAGGGACGACAACCTTGCTAACTTTCGTCCTCTGGGAGCCTGATTTTTCTTTTTCTTTGAAGTTCTGGAAGATGGTGTGAGAAGCTGGCTGTCCGCTAGGAGGTTCGCGTGGTTAGATCTCCCACGACAAGGTTATTGTCCAAGAATTTGACGACCTCAAAAACGGTGGGGATTTAACCGGACTTTTTCTCTAAGGATTTCTTTGGTGGTACTTGCTTAGAGCAACTGCCCGGGAACTTGGCGGACTTTGTTGGTCTGTTCGGATCAGACTTCTTAGTGGTGTCTGCGTTAATGCCCAATTCTGTGAGCAAAACTTGGTTCATGCTCATGGTGGACAGACGCAAGGAGAAACTAACGAATTATTAGGACTGACCTATTTAAGAGGTGACCTGCACTATTTATAGATCCATCAAGGAATAAAGTGTGGGTCTCAATTTTTGCGGTTACTAGTCTACTTTTTCGGAGCCCGCACGTTTACCAAAAAAGTGCGGGAATTATGTTAACCAAATCCCGCGACGACAAATGAGAGCATCCAGAGGAGGCAGATAGTCCATGCCAAGTAGTTGATCTCAGAGTCCGCCGGCCTCTCGGGCGGGCAATCCAGAGTGATCGCGGACACCCCCTGGAAGTGAGGCTATGTTCGGCAAGGACAGTCAGCAGGCGACCTTCAGGAGGCTTCTCAAAGTACAACTCGGGAGCTCTGGTCTAGAGCACGCGCGACCACCTCAACCAAGTTCGCCCGGACTCTTCCTCTTCGATCCAACTCAAGAAGCATCGCGCGGTTTCGTGCAGCCTCTTCTTTTAATCTCCGCCGCCCGACTCTTCATGTACCTCAGGAAGCTGCACATTTAATGTCGCTGTTATTAAGGCATTAAATGTCCGTCGGTTCGTGAACCGTCCATGCAGCCTACCCCCTAGTATAAAAGGGGGATCAGGGGTGCTTGGAATGGTCACACGGACTTAGCCCAGAATCTGACACGTTGTAGGTGTGGACACTAAGTTCCTGTCTTTTATCCTTTTTTGGCATTGTACGCGCGCATATTCCTCGGGTGGCTGCACCACATCTTGTAACCTTTCTGAAGATAATAAAAAGAGACCCATCGCAAGAGAGGCATTCGCCGCTGTGTGTCCAATCTGATGTTCGCCGCTGCCAGCGACACTCCCCTTTTTAGTTTTCTATCATCCGCACGCGGTAGTTACCAATCGCTTGCAAACCACAGTTACCTCTGTCCACCACCCTACTCAGGGATAGTGCGCGGGGAGTTGAAGATATTTTTTGGCTCCAACAACATAAATAATAACAAACATCAATAATCAAGGACAATAATGGAGAGAAGATAACATGCGAAGCCCTAACATCTCTCTCGCCGTTCAAAATAAGCTTGAAATCAACCTCAAGGGAGATTGTAACAGGTGGCAACGTCACCCAATTCCCTCGTCATTATAGTCTTCCACGACCAGATAAATGAGCTTCTTACTGCGATGGACATGAGTATATTTCTCATAACAATTAAAGCATACCCATTGCGCGCCGATCAAACATTTCCGTACTAGGTAACTAATATAGTTGGTGGGGATAACCTCGGGTTGTTTGTCCCGAGTCCCTGCGCTCGAAAGTATATAAGTATCTTGATCCAGCTAAAGTTGCCATTCACACATTCTGGATTAGCTCATAGAAGTCACCAAGTTCTGAGGAGCCTCAAATTCGACGTCCGGTCGCAGTCGTTCACGTCGCCCGATTGTAAAGATTACGACTTGGATCTCTAGGGTGATCATTACCTATGTTAGCAAAAAATTTGGTACCATATTGTTTCAGGCTCTCCGTAGAACCTCGGTAGAATTGTCGAGGATGGCCGGATGTGGGGATGACGACGACGAAGGATACAATGGTGCAAGAATCGAGGCTACCTAAGCGGGGTGTGCTTGGGAGGAGAGAGATACCATAATCTCTCTAAGACGAAAGGAATAGATTTATTTTTTCTTAATTGTTCATACGAGCACACAAACCTTAAATAAGCTTACATGACGACTCATAATTGCTAACTCCTAATTCCTAACCATGATACTACCAACCACTGCTTAAATTAATCACTACATAAATAATAATGGATAACGATAACAAAGTCCAATAATAAAGACATGACAACACAACACAAAAAGCCCTTAAGAAATTACCTAACAAAAAAGTGTTTTTTTGTTGTTAGCATAAATTCCCTCTATGTCACGTGGGGCTTGTCTGTCATTCGTCATGAATGAAGATCCAATGCCATTTATATGTATTATTTTCAAATGTTATCTTTTAGTGGTTTAGTTGGATCTCACTTGTACAAAGTTAATCTAAAGGAGGGGTAAACTAACCTGTAGATTAATCACCTTGTCCACATCGTTGTGGTTAATCCTAAGTTAGGGTTTACCAAAATTTAGAATAACAACAACACTCAAGCCTTTATCCCATTATAGTGGGGCCGGCTATGTGGATCCTTTGTCGCCATTATGCCCCATCTTTATTCATAATCTCACTAATGCCTAAGTACATCATGTATTTTCTTATAATTTCATTCCAAGTCTTTATTGGTCTACCCCTCCCACGTTTAGAATGCCTGGTGACTAGCCTCTCACAACGCCTAACAGGTGTCTCTAATGGTCTCCTTTGTACGTGTCCAAATGATCTTAGTCGAGCTTCTCACATCTTCTCTGCAATTGGTGATACTCCTGTCTTATTCCTGACACATTCATTCTTAATTTTACCAAAATTTAGAATATCTAGATTAATTGCCAAAACTTTGATTTAGCTGACTTTGATAAGACAAACAATTATTTTGAAATTGGAAAGAATATTTAATGAATGCCTACTGTTTAGATGTCTGGAAGTGAAGTTTATGTTATGAATATTTGTTGTGCAAATTGAATATCCTTCTTATATTAGAGGATAAGATGCTCAGCATTTATTGAAAGGACGGGGATGCAAAATATGAAATCAAGTTTTAGAGTAGAGAAAGTGATGGAGATCGCTGTGATCCACAACTCATTTTGACGATTTGAGTCCACAGATGCGTCCAGATGGTTTTTTTGTGTCGATTTCATGTAATTTTTTTTTTATATTTTTGAGTTGTTTTGACACCCAATCAGTTTAGACATTCTGAGCCGTCCGATCTGGGTGCCCTAGTTTTATTTAAACCTACAGGGGGGCCGACTGAGGGCATCGTGGGTTTGTTTCCAACTTCGGGAACCGTCGGTCTCTCCCGGTGCGACACCGGGTCTTCCTCTTGGTGCGACGCCAAAGGTGCCTCCTCCTCCTCTCCCCACAGCCAAACCACCGTAAGCCTTCTTCCTTGCTTCCATCTTCCTTTGTGTTCGTCTGCCCCATCGTCCTCACCGTCCAAGTCAAATCCCACGTATTCCCCCTCAGTTTGCCCCTCCTACACTCGCTGTTGGCCTCCACTCCATACATAAACTCTCTCCAGCCTTATTATCATCAAACCGAGCCCCTTTCCTATCTCCTTCTTTGAAGTTGAGCCTCCCTCCTCTTCCCCAACCCTACAACCACCTTCCCGAGTTTCTCCCTGTCGCTAGCCCTCCAAATTCCCCTCTGTGAGCCCTCACTTCCAGTCAACCACCCATTCCCATCCACATGTACCACCAGCAGCCCACTACCTATGTAGCACCAGTACGGGTACGAGTACCAGGTACGGTGCGTATCCAGTACATTTGTACGCTGAGATCAAAAAAATAAGGATACAAGTACTTTCCGGGCACGATGTTAATAAAATTTATATATATATATATATCTTTATTATATAAATCAATACTCATATTTGGAAGCACACCATCAAACACATCTGGACCGTCCGATCTCCAGAAAATCGCATCTGGCCATTGGATCTAAAAAATGGGCCTGCTAATATCCAGATCTCAAAAAACCAGCACTGTTCATAGCTTCCGAAATCCCGATACCCGTCCCGCACTCCCGCCCCCTCACGGCCTCACCCCCGCCGCCGCCGAGCCGGCGGCGGCGGCGGGGGTGAGGCCGTGAGGGGGCGGGAGTGCGGGACAGGTATCAGGTTTTTTTTTTCCTTTTTTTTTATTTAATAATTAATTAAATAATGTATATGTTTTTATAATTAATAAAATTATTAAAATGCTTTTAAATACTTTTATAATTAGGCTTTACCCACCGGTGGGCGGGCGACCCGCCGGTGGGCGGGCGACCCGCCGGGGGGTCAATCGGGCGGAGCACGCTTGGTTGCGGGCGAAGCCTGCAGCGACGCATCGAGAACGGGCGAAGCCCGTTCGAAGATGCTAGTATATATATATATATATATATATATATATATATATATATATATATATATATATATATATATATATATATATATACGAGTGCCTGACACGGGGCTCCTCCCCTATAGTCATGCGTGACGGTACCCTATCGGCGACTGCGGGCTTCGCCCGCCCCCGATGGGTCGCTGCGGGCAGGAGCATAACTTGAAATTTTTCTTAACCCGGACACAATTTTAAAATAAATAATTAAATACAATGCTTAAATAAAATTAAACTAATATTGCATTTAATAAAAAGTTATTAACAAAAAAACACATGACATACCATTCAACAGACCACTTTTCGTGGACACATATTTTGAAATTTTGTAATAATAATATCATTAGTAATAATATCAGCAACATCCTTCTCCGTATAAACGATCATGCAGTCATTCATACATTCATCTCCCATTCTGTTTCGTAAACGATTTTTTATAATCTTCTTTGCAGAGAACATTCTTTCAACTATAACAGTTGCAACGAGTAGAAGACATGACAACTTTAAAAGCCTAAAAACCAACTGATAGTGATTTTGTTTTTTCAACTCCACCAACAGTTTTAAAAGGCCAGCAATTCTTTTACTATGAGAGAACGCGTCGGTTGGTAAAAAGCGCATGTCAATAATATACATATCAAGTTATCCTTCAAGTAGTTGCAATTCTATTTGTGAGAAATCAGATGAGTACAATTCTGCGAGACGAACAAATTTTTGTTTATCAAATGTGACAAATCGATCACTAGAATCAAGACAAAAAACTCATAAAAGTAATTCAGTGTTCACTTCATTTAAACGATCATTTAACTCGTTCAAAGTCCAATCAAACAATGTATTGAAGATTTTAACACAAAAATGATGATAATTTGTAACCTCTCTTTCATTGTGTATTGATCTTCGTACTTGAATATATTTTTCATTCATATTAGGAACCTCTATATGTTGTTTTGTGCAAAATTTTGATACTTCAGTCATGATGGAGTTCCATTGAAGATCATAATTTCTTAAGTTAAACAGTAATTGCTTTGTAAATTTTACAAACTTTATTGCATTAACAATGTCTTAATCCTTCTTCTGTAAAACTTGTGATAACTCATGTGACTTGGATACTCTTCATTAAATGCAAGAATAAAATAAAATTAAAAGTCAAGAGACTTTTAATTGAAGTATTGGCTATTTCTATTTGATTTCCATCTGCACCATCAGTTTTAATAATTTTAAGTGCCTCAACAATAGATGAGAACATCCGAATAAAATTTAATATTGTGCCATAATGTGAACTCCACCGTGTGTCACCTGCCCTTTTTAATTCAAGTGGGTGATTTGCCCCTCTACCACTTTCCAACTCCCCGCAACCAAGCTCAAAAGCAACCCGATCAACTTCTAATGCTCTTATACAATCGTGTCGTTTACAAGAGCCGCCAACAACATTCAACACAAGGTTAACAAGCGTGAACATCTCTGCAATTTCAACATGATCTTCTGTAACAACTACTAATATTAGTTGCAGTTGATGAGCAAGACAATGAATGTAGAAAACACCATTATTCTCCTGCAATATCAGCATTTTTAGTCCTTTGAACTCACCCCTCATATTGCTAGCACCATCATAACCTTGACCCCGCAATTTAGAAATACTTAGGCATTGTTTTGCAAACAAATTATCAGTAACTTTCTTTAATGATAAGACAGTTATGTCTACAACATGAACAAACTCAAGAAGACGCTCCATAATTAGACCTTTGATAGTAACATAACGTAAAACCACGACCATTTGTTCTTTTGTGGACACATCACGTGATTCGTCGACCAAAATACTGAAGTAGCTATCCCCAACGTCTTGAACAATTGTCTTTGTTATCTCTAATGCAATGCAATGAACTATCTTCTTTTGGATTTTTGGAGATATTAATTGACAATTGATACGTGTATTTTCGGAAACCACTAAATTGACCTCATTGTTATGCAATGCAAGAAATTCTAAAATTTCAAGAAAATTATCTCGATTGTTGGATTCTTTAGACTCATCATGCCCGCGAAAAGATATCTCTTGTTTTAAAAGAAAGCGTATAGAATTTATTGACGCACACAAACAAACACGATATTGAGTACGTTGTGTCTCTTCCTCCCTGCAAAATGCGACTTGAATACCTTGCTTCTGATTAATTAAAGCTATGCACATATTCTCAGAGTTATTATGTGCACTTGTGTGATTTCTGATATGTTTCTCTAAGATTATCCTATCTTTCCAATATCTGAAACCACGACATACAAATGTAGTATCACAACCTCTCTGTGGAAAAATGTAACAATAAAGACAATATGCAGCATCTTTATCTATACTGTATTCCAGCCAATCTTTAAACTAGTTAAATCAGATCTTGTTGAAACAACGAGGTTTATTTCCAATTTGAGTTTGTGGAAAATTTACTAAAACCGGTAGACAAGGTCCATTCTGTAAGTATTTTCTTCTTATCGTGTCTTGTATGTTTACATCATATGAACTTATAAGTTTTCTCAATCCTGGATCAGCAGTTAACTCATCTAAGGTAAATTCAGATTGAGTCATTTTACCACATGAATCTGATGCTTGAGAATCTTGAGAAATTTGATTTGAGCTCACTTTTAAAAAAACTTATCTATCAAACACCTAAGCAGACACCAAAGAAAAAAAATTGATCTTGTAATTTACAAACTAAAATTGTTAACTCATTGCTAGCATTACATATTTTCTTTTAGTTTTGCTGGAGACAGGTGCAAGGGTGTGCTAAGATTATAACTCAAAAATAGAAATTGGAAACAAAAATCAAGATGAAAGAATCTATGAAACGAAGCAACCCATTTTTGAAGCTCTAAACATCAGCACAACAAGGATGAGTTCTCTTCATCAACTATACCAAAAATTAAAGTATAACATAGTGAAAAAGGAGAGCAAACACAGTAGCAGTACGAATTAAAGCTAAAATGAGTTTTCTTCATCAACTATACCCAAAATTAAATTAGAACATAGTGAAAAAGGAGAGCAAACACAGTAGCAGTACGAATTAAAGCTAAAATGGAGATGCTAAAGCAGAATCAGTGCTTCATCCACCTAATAAATGACAGGTTTAAACTATGCACTAGCAGAATCAGAAGAGGAGGAGAAGAAGAAGAAACCGGGTGGGTCCTCCCGTGGCTGCGGATTGAGCCCACATCAAGTCGGGCTGCGCCCGCATCAAGTCTGGTTGCGCCCGCATCATGGAGGGCTGCGCCCCATCAAAGCAGGCTGCACCCGCAACATATACATATGAGTACTCAAAATAACCATAAAAAAATATACATAAATATTACAATTTTAATTTGTTAAACAATATACGTTTTGACCTAAAAATATTAATTTTGACTTTAATAAAGTTGATTGGTTTAATGTCTTTTTCTCAAAAATACAACTTATATGCATAACGATAACCTTCCTTTAATAGACCGCTGACATGCCTAATGACAACCTACTATAGTAGGTGTAGGAGCTCTACAAAAAACCTTTTTGAATTTAAATGGATTTTCATCATTACTTCTATTTTTTGATAGTATAATTACTTGAATGAACATTGTATTTTAATTTTTTTGAAATAGATTATAATATATGTCAAATCATTAAAATATAAAAATGAGGGTATAATTGGTATTTTTGAATGTTTCACTAAAGACAACTATAGTGAAAGGTACATATATATATATATATATATATATATATATATATATATATATATATATATATATATATATATATATATACACACATAAATGCACATGTATATATATGCCATATTTTTAAAAAGAGTTAGAATATAAAACATAGGAAAATTCATATTGAGCAAGTCTAAAAACATCTAAATCTCAAATACATAGTAAATTAACAAAATAATCAAATTTAAATCAATTTCTTCGTAGTTCAAACCATAAACAAAAACTTATGTTAAGATCACATTTTGTTACTACAGTAAGCAAACAACACTAGTTGCATTTATTAGTCATTTTTTCTTTTCTTAAATACATGAAGATATTTTTTGTTTACTTTAGAAAAACAGTCATATCACAAAATGTAGAATGATCTATCAAATCCAGGTTTATCTTTAGACTAGAATGACAGGTGTATCCGTCGAGTATCAGGTACGTACCAGTACTGGAAACATACCCGGTATGGGTACACGACCCTCGAGAAAGTATCCGTGCTTGATAGCCCACTATAGTCCCCTCGCAGCCTCGTGCAACACTCTACAGCCCTACCGAAGCCCGGAACCTTTGCCATCGCTTCATTCAGCCGCCGCCTGTATTCGTAAGTTGTATTTGGGGTCTTGTTTTGTTCTATTATTACATACTCGACACCATAGTTGGTTGGATGTGATATTATATTCTATTACTGTGAAATTGTTGGACTTGCAGGATCAATTCGTTGTGTGTTTAAAAACATTGTGCCTCAAGTAGTTATTATATTAAAACTTGTTCTCCCAATTGAATTTGCTGCGAACGAATGTATTTGGACCGTATTTATTTTAACTACTTGCTTATTGCTAATTAACTCGGGCAGTTTAATTTCGTTTGTATCTACACTTACAATGATAATTTGTTGGGTTGCTTGTATGCTTGCATATCATTTTAGGGTCGTCGTAGGTATATTGCATTAATTGTGTGATTGTTTGCATTACATTTAGGATTTTGGCATCTGGTTCCCTCCGCCACCTGTAGACTCGTGCTGCATTAGATTGGTATCATTGCCTAAGTTTGGACTTTATGTTAACACACAATCATCGAGTCTATAGATTTTGTCCCATGTCATTCTATTTCAGTATACTTCGCTGTCACTTGAGCGACAATCTTATTATTACGATGATTATCCTCGTGTGCGACACAACACTTCCAGGGATTGTGTCGACCCTTCGAGACAATTTTATTATGCTAGAGATGACTATCACGATGAGAGGTCCTCACGTTATCATCATTACACTTCTCGACGACCGTTTGATGGTAAAGTTGAGTATTATTCAGGTCATCGTCGCAACGCATCTCCTCTATTTGAGGGACCTGAATCTGTATATGCACGACACCACAACACCTGCTTAGGGCTCATATCTACTCGCGAGCATGAACTGATTATGTTAGGGATGACCATCTAGATGACCCTCAGGAGTCCTATAAAGGTTACCATCACTTGGATCACATCACATGTCAGGACCCTTATAGTGTCCTGCAAATAGAGATACCTGGGACAGAATTTCAGCATTTAGTTCTCGACCCATTTGATCGCTTGGATGTTGATTTGGCTCACATAACGAATTCCTTAATATAGATCCATGAAAGAAAATCTAAAGGTTTAGGTCAAACTACTGCGGCATCGAGTATGTTCCCACTAACATGAGAGGCCGAGCACCTGAGTTTGATTCACTTTCTCTTGCTCAAACTCAGTGCCCACTTGATTTTGGAGTGGACTCCGATCCAGGCTGTATGATGTAGGAGAAGAGCGATACTAGAGTGGTTAGTGAGCATAGTCACGAGTATGAGGACGAGCAGCCTAGTGACACTGTTATAGTGTATCCATCCTCCACAACTCACTTAGACATAGTGTCCCCTTCGGCTAGAGATTCAGTTCTCGACACTATACCGTTTGACCCACACTTGAGTATGGGCACTCCCCACTGTTTCCATAGCATTGTCTCGAGCCTCCTCACGACCATGAGCCAAGACCCTAGTGTCGATCTCTTACTGGTTGCCTCACCCGTTTTAGGGATACCACCCCTTTTGATGATATTCATCTAGCAGATCATTATCATATTGATGGTTGTTTTGATGAACCCCCTGACAAGCCCCCTGATGAGCCACTAGCCCATAATGAAAGTCAATGAGCTATCATTGACCTTGTTATGGGTGTCATACTTGTTCCCATGGAGACTACCGGTATTGGTGCTCTCCTCTTGGAGGCTCATCATTCCATTGTTAATCTCCTCGGGATTAATTGTAACGCCCCGTAATTTTTCGTTGAATGATTGCATATGCTTGATGGACGTTACGTTGGTTTTGACCGTTGTTCGAGCATGGTTTTCCCGCGGGCTTGCGAGTGGCTGTTTTGGTAGCCGAGTTGCACGATTCCCCAGCAAGCCGGAGTCCAATTTGGGGACTCGGTGATGCCTCTTAGGGAATGCTTGCACGTTTTCGAGCCCGGGTAAGGTTGCTCAAAACGGGTGGATTGTATGAAAGATGTGTACAGAAAACAAAAAGGGGTAAAAAGTCCTTAAGGAAAAATGGTCTAGGACGAGAAAGAAACACCTTTCAAAACAGTGAAAAATGGTCATTTTTTTAGTGACACGACCTGGGGCACGGGCGTGTCCCAGGGCGTGTCCAGCTCGGGATGCGGTTTGTCTTTGTGGTTGTCGAACTTCGTTCGACGAAGTTGCGGGAGGAACATGCCCCCGACACGGGCGTGTCGGGGCGTGACCCAGGGCGTGACCTGTGGCGTGACCTCCTTGACTCGACGAATTTTCTTGCGTCGAGTTGAGCTCGACGAATGGGGTACACGCCCCGTGACACGGGCGTGTCACGGGCCGTGTCCCGCTATGTCGAGTGTCGAGTGTCGAGTGTCGAGTGTCGGGTGTCGAGAGAGGGGACACGGCCTGTGACATGGGCGTGTCACAGGGCGTGTCAAGCTTTGTCGAAGTGTCGACACTTTTGGTCGACGAGATGTCGAGACACGGGTTACACGCCCTAGGTCACGGGCGTGACCGACCCGACACGGGCGTGTACCAGGCCGTGTACCTTGTGGATAAGCTGGAAATTGTCGGATTCTGCGCCGCTTAAGGTACACGCCCTGTGACACGGGCGTGTCACAGGGCGTGACAGGGCCGAAAATCGACTTTTTCAGTTTTTTTGTGCCGTTCATTTCTCTGATTCTGGATCTAACGGTCCAGCTCTGTTCTGCAGGGAATAAGACCGAGAAAGAGATTCTTTCTCCTCACTTATCCCTTTCTCCATCTTCTTCTTCATTCTCAAAGAGAAAGCAAGGGAGAAAAGCTAAAGCAAGGCAAGGAAAGAGAGGAGCAGCCGTCGCGGTGTCGTCTCGGTTCAGGCAAGCGGTGTTCTTCACCCTTGCCAATCTTGTTTTCTTGTTCTTTGATTGTGCAAGTTTAGCTAGCTTTCCTCTTTCAATTTTACTAGCTTGTTCAATTTTATTAGCCTTGTTACTCTTGTTTTTGTTTAGTACTCACAAACATGAATCCTCTTGTTCCTTCAAGTCTTACATGCTTACCGCCTAATTATCGAATTTTCCCTATGCTCAATTAATGCTTATGTTCATTTGATTCATGTAGCCTTTCTTGTTCATGTAGTCATAATCATGTTAGAATAAGCTTGTTGGTTTGGTTAGCGTTGTCCTTTGTGGAGTAAGTAGAAATCCAAACGCTAATAAGTTTGACATAACATAGGTAATGTGTGGTCATGAGTGAGGACGATGAAATGAAACGTGTTTAGCTTGGGTTATGGTGAGTTTTGCGAGGCGAATTGTGAACCATGGCAGGAGCGTGTGTGAGGATTCTGTAAGGGGTGGTGTGGTTTCAGCCTTGGTGGCCACCGGGTTTTATTTTATGGTATAGAGTACCATTTTGGCCCCGATTTGGGCTGACTTTTATTGGTGCGTTCCACTTGAGGGCCGCCACCAAAAGACCCTTGCGGAATCAAACTTAATCGCTGCTTATGTTTCACTAGTATAGTGGCTCTTGTTATACAAAAATGATGACATGGACATGTATATTGCCTTTTTGCTCCTGCGGGTTGAGCAGGACTTGATGAGAATTGCACGCACTTGGTGCGTTTTACACTTTGGGTTGACAGTGTTTAACACTTGTTTTCCACCTGTTCTTTTCACTCGTTTTACTTGAACTTCATACTCTATTGTGTAGCTTTGATGATTGCTGAGGTGTTCTTTCTTGAATGCCTCAGGTGCAGGTTGTAGCCGGTTGAGCGGCTAGTGCTTGGGTAGAGTTTCTTTGGAGCTAGCCGAGCTTACTTAGCGAGGTAGTTCTTTACTTTGTTGTACAAACATACATGTGCCCCAATGGGTTCGTGTCAGCTTGTTGACACCCATTGATGACTGTCTTTACTTGTGATATATGAATGCTAGACTGCTAATGTGACTCATTTGGATGAGATGATGTCTCCTTGCTCTTGGGAAGGATTTATGCTAGCTTGCTTTAGATAAACTAAGACGTATTTACCAAACAACGTAAAAAAGATGATTTCTTATATGATTATAAATCTAGGATGCATATAGGAGATCGTCATAAGTAAACTAAGACGTATTTTCCAAAAAACGTAAAAAAGATGATTTCTTATATGATTATAAATCTAGGATGCATATAGGAGATCGTCATAAGTAAACTAAAATATTTTCCGCCGCGTACAAACACACGTTTTGATGCATAAGGCCGAGGGATACGACCATCAAACTAAACAGTTTTCTTGCATACAACTGATGGTTTTCAACTACTAAAGGAAGCGTCGAGCGTTTGCCTGAGCGTGTGCAGTTATCCCCTGCACGACGTGACATCATAACACGTAGTTCCTCTTACTCTGATATGATATACTCGTTGAGGAAATGCGGGTTGTGACAGTTGGTATCAGAGGGAGGTTTGCTTGACAATTGGTCGGGCAAACTTTCCTTGTAGTCAACATTATTAATCATCATCTCATACACACACCGAGGTGCCATCAGTACGTCTTGGCCGAAGCACGAACACTACACTCATGGCATGAACAGAAGTATACGAGGCATATTATGTAGTATGAGATGCATAATATGTGGTTGTATATGGATCCACCATAGGGACAACATGTGAGGGTTATGTAGTATGAGATGCCTAACCTCACCACATGGATGCGACTATCACGTTTTCTTTTATTCGTTGCATGCAATGCTATGTAGTATGGGATGCATAGCATTGTGATGCGTACGACCGCTCATGGCATGCATTAAGGCCTTTTCTAGACTGCATAGCACATCACGCATACCATAACATTGCATGGGCACAACGTGACAAACTAATGATTTACATGATGACACCTGTACAATCATGATTTTGGGTCAAAGAAATTCATGCATTCATGGTTTAGACACAAGTTAGTGAGATGACAGTGAGTCATCTTAGGCTAGGCATAACATCATTCAAAAAAAAAAACTCCCAGAGCAAGTTAGCAGTTGATGTTCATATTTATACATGTATTGTCTGTACATAGCAGTTGTGTGTTTTGTTGGGTTTGAGCTTGATGAGGGTAAACGTGTTTATAGGATGTCGAAGCGTCCAGTGACAAGGCAGACTCCCCAATCTGAGGGTGAGTCTTCGGGCGCGCAGAATAATGCTCTGATGGATAGTCTACGCCAAAGTAATGAGGCTTTGACGAGGCAGGTGCAGGAAGTGCAGTCCCAGCTCCAAGCTATGTCATCAGCGATGTCTGGGCTGGCACCAAGAGTGCAAGAGACTGTCAGAGGCCCCACTATTTTTACTCCTTCCGTGGCATTGATACCCCCAATTGTGGTTCCTCCTGCGATGACTTTTATCTCGCAGTTTCAGCGACTTGGACCACCTACCTATGAAGGAAAAACGGACTTTGTGATCTTGGATGATTGGGTGATCACGTTGGAAGAGATGTTTGTCTATTCTGGCGTTACCGAAGACCAAAAGGTGATGCTTGCCGCCTATCAACTAAAATGGTTGGCTAAAAGTTGGTGGTTGCGAGAAAAGGAAAGCCTAGTGGCGGGATGTTCGTGGGAAGCCTTTAAAGAAATGTTACGGCTCAAGTTTCTACCGTCAGTTGAAAGGGACCGCCTGATGAATGACTTCTTGTACCTGAAGCAGAGGAAACTCACAGTTAGTGAGTATGAAATTGAGTTTAGCAAGCTAAGTCGGTTCGCTCCGAGCTTGGTGATTACGGAAGCTGACGGAGTAAAGAGATTTCTTGGCGGACTCCGGAGCGATGTTCAGCAGTTCGTAAGCGCTTATGGAGCGATGAGTTACACCACTGTGGTTGAGGCTGCTTTGAAGGTTGAAGCGATAGAAAATGCAAAACAAAGAGGGCAGCTGATGAGGAAGGATAAAAGACAGCTGGTGGGAGAGAAAAGCTCCCAAGAATCAGACGTAAGAAAGAAGAAGAAGGAGACATGTAGCTTCTGTGGCCGATCAGGTCACCCGTTTGAGAAATGTTTCAAGCGGTTGGGGATGCAGAAGAAGGAGCAGGTGCACGCCATTCAGGGTGCGCCAACCAGAGACGTGGAGTGTACCGGTTGTGGGGGAAGAGGTCATGATGTGGGCCGCTGTTGGGTCAAAGACAAGGTGTGCTTTCAGTGTGCCAAACAGGGACATCTCAAGGCAAGGTGCCCACAAAACCAGCCCGTGCTGCAGCCAATGCCACTCCAGGCTTTGCCTCCGCCTCCGCGTTTGGATAAAGGAAAGGTGAAATTAAATGTGATCTCTTCAGAGGAAGCTCAGATGTCACCTCAGGTTATCTCAGGTTCGATTCCTTCCTCTGGTTCATGTTTTGTTTATGACTTTTACGCGTAGTTCTTAGCTACATATGTCCCCTTATAGGAAACTTTAAGGTAAAGAACCGTTGAGCGCGTGTTCTCTTTGATTCTGGCGCGACCCATTCATTTGTGGCTCGAACCTTTCTGGATCGGTATTATTTGACACCAGATCGAGTGGGGAATGCCTTTTTGGTGCGGTTTCCTTCCGGTGCTTCTGTGGTAGCAGACTGGGGTCTTCTTGATTGTCCTATTTTGTTGGGGGATTTCTTAGCGAAGGCTGATTTCAAGGTGCTCGATTTGGAAGATTTTGACGTCATTCTGGGCATGGACTGGTTATCCCGCTATGACGCCGTCATCCAGTGCAAAGGAAAGCGCTTGGACTTTATCAAGGACAATAGTCAGCCGGGAAGTGTTTATGGTGATTCATGCCAGGATTCTCCAGGGCTTTCGGCGGTATGTGTTTGGACGTTGTTTGTTTCCGACTGTTTTGCTTGTCTAGTCTCAGTTGTGGGGACTAGTGCTGTTTTGCCGCGTTTGGAGGAGATTCCTGTTGTGCGTGAATTTCCAGATGTTTTTCCTACTGATCTTCCTGGTCTTCCCCTTGATCGTGATGTCGAGTTTGTCATTGATTTGGAGCCGGGTACGCGGCCTATTGTGAAAGCGCCGTACAGAATGGCCCCGCGTGAGCTAGCAGAGTTGCGTACCCAGCTTGATGATCTATTGGCAAAGGGGTTTATCAGGCCAAGTTCATCACCTTGGGGTGCACCGGTGTTATTTGTGAAGAAGAAAGACGGGTCGATGCGGCTTTGCATCAATTACCGGGAATTGAACAAGGTGACGATTAAAAACAAGTACCCACTGCCAAGAATTGATGATTTGTTTGATCAACTGCGTGGCAGTTCAGTATTTTCGAAGATTGATCTCCGCTCCGGCTATCATCAGCTAAAGGTTCGGGAGTCTGATATTCCGCAGACTGCGTTTCGATCGAGACATGACCATTTTGAATTTCTTGTGATGTCGTTTGGTTTGACCAACGCACCATCAGCCTTCATGGATATGATGAACCGGGTGTTCAAGGACTACTTGGATAGGTTTGTGGTGGTTTTTATTGACGACGTTCTCGTCTACTCCCGTAGTGCTGAGAAGCATGAACAACATCTGCGATTGGTATTGGGCACTTTGCGAGAACAAAAGTTGTTCGCCAAGCTAAGCAAATGCGAGTTTTGGTTGCCTCAGGTTGCATTCCTGGGTCATGTTATTAATCAACATGGAATTTCCGTGAATCCCAAAAAGATTGCTGCAGTTATGGAGTGGAGGAGACCGGAGACACCAAAGGAGATTCAGAGCTTCTTGGGCTTGGCCGGCTATTATCGCAGATTTGTAGAAGGTTTTGCTACGTTGGCTGCACCGTTGACTCGCTTAACCCAGAATAATGTGGCGTTTGATTGGAATGACAAGTGCGATGCATCATTTCTTGAACTCAAGAACAGGTTATGTACCGCTCCTGTGTTGATATTACCGACAGAAGGGATAGATTATGAAGTTTTTGTGGATGCATCGCACGTTGGACTCGGATGTGTATTAATGCAAGACCAAAAAGTCATTGCGTATGAGTCTCGGCAGTTGAAAAGTCATGAAAAGAACTACCCGACGCATGATTTCTAGTTCGCAGCGGTAATATTTGCATTGAAGTTGTGGAGACACTTACTTTACGGCGCGCAGTGTAAAATCTTTACGGATCATAAAAGTTTGAAGTACGTATTCACGCAAAAGAAACTGAATCTGCGCCAACGGCGATGGCTTGAATATGTAGCTGATTATGATGCGGAGATTCAGTATCATCCCGGGAAAGCTAATGTTGTGGCCGATGCTTTGAGTCGGAAGACGAGGAAATTATTTAATCTTTCAGTCGACCGTCTTGTGGAGGAATTTCTATTGATGGATATTTCCGTGGGAAGATATGAACCACAAAGTCATTCGGCAGTCGAAGAACCTTCATGGATGGTGCTTGCAAGACAACATCAAAAGGAGGATCCTGATCTTTTATATTTAGTTCTTCAGACTGAAAAGGGTGACTTACCGGATTTTGCTATTGATGATGGGGGCACGTTAAAGTATCGCGGTCGATTTTGTATCCCCGCAGTTGGAGACATTCGCGATATGGTGTGTAGGGAAGCACATGGCTCAAGTATGACCTACCATCCAGACTCAACTAAAATGTACCGTGATTTGAAACAAATTGTCTGGTGGTATGGAATGAAAAGAGATATAGCACAATTTGTATCAGAATGTCATACCTGCAAGCGGGTGAAAGCTGATCATGGGAGGCCTGGTGGCAAGTTGACACCATTGGAGATTCCAACATGGAAGTGGGAAAGCATTTCAATGGATTTTATTACAGGCTTACCAAGATCTCCACGAGGACATGACTCCGTATGGGTAATCGTGGATAGGTTGACCAAGTGTGCTCACTTCATACCATTTAAGGTCAACTACCCGATGAAGACAATAACAGAACTATATTTGAACGAGATCATCCGACTGCATGGTGTGCCAGTCAATATCATTTCAGACCGGGATTCCCGATTTACTTCTCGTTTTTGGACGAGTCTACAAGAGGGTTTGGGGACGGATTTGAGATATTCCACTGCTTACCACCCTCAGACGAATGACCAAACGGAACGAGTAAACCAAATCATGGAGGATATGATTCGATGCTATATTCTTGAGTATGGCGGAGCATTGAATGAACGTTTGCGGCTTATGAAATTCGCATATAATAACAGCTATCAAGAAAGCTTGCAAATGGCTCCGTTCGAAGCTTTATATGGGCGACGATGTCGGACTCCCCTATTTTTGGGCTGAGGTTGGCGAGCGGCCTTTGTTGGGCCCAGAGGCGCTCGAGGACATGGAAGTTGCCGTACGACTTATTTGGGAGAAGCTCCGGATCGCCCAAGAGCGATATGAAAAGTACGCCAACCGACGAATGTCGGAGTTAGAGTTTGTTGTGGGGGATTTTGTCTTCCTGAAAGTCTCCCCAATGGTTGGAATTAAAAGGTTTGGAAAAGAGCGCAAATTAGACCCAAGATTTGTGGGTCCCTTCAAGATTCTTGCGCGGGTTGACGCATCCGCTTACAAAGTCGAGTTACCCGTGAACTTTCCTGGTGTTCACGACGTGTTTCATGTCAGCCAACTGCGAAAGTGTGCGGAATGACAAGCAAGTTTTGGACTTTGTGCCGCATTTGGCGCCAAACCTTTCTTATGTAGAGATGCCCATCCGTATTTTGGACTCCCAAGATCGCGTGTTGCGGAAAAAGAAGATCCCTATGGTCAAGGTGTTATGGAAAAATCAGAATGTGGAAAGCGCGACGTGGGAGCTCGAGTCAACGATGAGGGCGACTCACCCTCATTTGTTCCCGTAAATAAGCTGGTATGTGAATTGGTGTTTTTGTTGAATTGGTGTTTTTGTTTGATTACTCATTTGATTTATATCAAAATAATTGAAAAGTTTCGAGCCGAAACATTTTGTTAGGAGTGACTGTAACGCCCCGTAATTTTTCGTTGAATGATTGCATATACTTGATGGGCGTTACGTTGGCTTTGACCGTTGTTCGAACATGGTTTTCCCGCGGGCTTGCGAGTGGCTGTTTTGGTAGCCGAGTTGCACGATTCCCCAGCAAGCCGGAGTCCAATTTGGGGACTCAGTGAGGCCTCTTAGGGAATGCTTGCACGTTTTCGAGCCCGGGTAAGGTTGCTCAAAACGGGTGGATTGTATGGAAGATGTGTACAGAAAACAAAAAGGGGTAAAAAGTTCTTAAGGAAAAATGGTCTAGGACGAGAAAGAAACACCTTTCAAAACAGTGAAAAATGGTCATTTTTTTAGTGCCACGGCCTGGGACACGGGCGTGTCCCAGGGCGTGTCCAGCTCGGGATGCGGTTTGGCTTTGTGGTCGTCGAACTTCGTTCGACGAAGTTGCGGGAGGAACACGCCCCCCGACACGGGCGTGTCGGGGCGTGACCCAGGGCGTGACCTGGGGCGTGACCTCCTTGACTCGACGAATTTTCTTGCGTCGAGTTGAGCTCGACGAATGGGGTACACGCCCCGTGACACGGACGTGTCACGGGCCGTGTCCCGCTATGTATGTCGAGTGTCGAGTGTCGAGTGTCGAGTGTCGAGTGTCGGGTGTCGAGAGAGGGGACACAACCTGTGACACGAGTGTGTCACAGGACGTGTCAAGCTTTGTCGAAGTGTCGACACTTTTGGTCGACGAGATGTCGAGACACGGGTTACACGCCCTAGGTCATGAGCGTGACCGACCCGACACGGGCGTGTACCAGACCGTGTACCTTGTGGATAAGCTGGAAATTGTCGGATTCTGCGTCGCTTAAGGTACACGCCCTGTGACACGGGCGTGTCACAGGGCGTGACTGGGCCGAAAATCGACTTTTTCAGTTTTTTTGTGCCGTTCATTTCTCTGATTCTGGATCTAACGGTCCAGCTCTGTTCTGGAGGGAATAAGGCCGAGAAAGAGATTCTTTCTCCTCACTTATCCCTTTCTCCATCTTCTTCTTCATTCTCAAAGAGAAAGCAAGGGAGAAAAGCTAAAGCAAGGCAAGGAAAGAGAGGATCAGCCGTCGCGGTGTCGTCTCGGTTCAGGCAAGCGGTGTTCTTCACCCTTGCCAATCTTGTTTTCTTGTTCTTTGATTGTGCAAGTTTAGCTAGCTTTCCTCTTTCAATTTTACTAGCTTGTTCAATTTTATTAGCCTTGTTACTCTTGTTTTTGTTTAGTACTCACAAACATGAATCCTCTTGTTCCTTCAAGTCTTACATGCTTACCGCCTAATTATCGAATTTTCCCTATGCTCAATTAATGCTTATGCTCATTTGATTTATGTAGCCTTTCTTGTTCATGTAGTCATAATCATGTTAGAATAAGCTTGTTGGTTTGATTAGCGTTGTCCTTTGTGGAGTAAGTAGAAATCCAAACGCTAATAAGTTTGACATAACATGGGTAATGTGTGGTCATGAGTGAGGACGATGAAATGAAACGTGTTTAGCTTGGGTTATGGTGAGTTTTGCGAGGCGAATTGTGAACCATGCAGGAGCGTGTGTGAGGATTCTGTGAGGGGTGGTGTGGTTTCAGCCTTGGTGGCCACCGGGTTTTGTTTTATGGTATAGAGTACCATTTTGGCCCCGATTTGGGCTTACTTTTATTGGTGCGTTCCACTTGAGAGCCGCCACCAAAAGACCATTGCGGAATCAAACTTAATCGCTGCTTATGTTTCACTAGTATAGTGGCTCTTGTTATACAAAAATGATGACATGGGCATGTATATTGCCTTTTTGCTCCTGCGGGTTGAGCAGGACTTGATGAGAATTGCACGCACTTGGTGCGTTTTACACTTTGGGTTGACAGTGTTTAACACTTGTTTTCCACCTGTTCTTTTCACTCGTTTTACATGAACTTCATACTCTATTGTGTAGCTTTGATGATTGCTGAGGTGTTCTTTCTTGAATGCCTCAGGTGCAGGTTGTAGCTGGTTGAGCGGCTAGTGCTTGGGTAGAGTTTCTTTGGAGCTAGCCGAGCTTACTTAGCGAGGTAGTTCTTTACTTTGTTGTACAAACATACATGTGCCCCAATGAGTTCGTGTCAGCTTGTTGGCGCCCATTGGTGGCTTTCTTTACTTGTGATATATGAATGCTAGACTGCTAATGTGACTCATTTGGATGAGATGATGTCTCCTTGCTCTTGGGAAGGATTTATGCTAGGTTGCATTAGATAAACTAAGACGTATTTTCCAAACAACGTAAAAAAGATGATTTCTTATATGATTATAAATCTAGGATGCATATAAGAGATCGTCATAAGTAAACTAAGACGTATTTTCCAAACAACGTAAAAAGAATGATTTCTTATATGATTATAAATCTAGGATGCATATATGAGATCGTCATAAGTAAACTAAAGTATTTTCCGCCGCGTACAAACACACGTTTTGATGCATAAGGCCGAGGGATACAGCCATCAAACTAAACAGTTTTCTTGCATACAACTGATGATTTTCAACTACTAAAGGAAGCGTCGAGCGTTTGCCTGAGCGTGTGCAGTTATCCCCTGCACGACGTGGCATCATAATACGTAGTTCCTCTTACTCTGATACGATATACTCGTTGAGGAAATGCGGGTTGTGACATTAATTCCCCGTGAGACTCATTTGATGATCTTCCCTTCTGAAAGGCATGCACTTTAGTGATTGGTCGTGTCTCCACACCAATAATCATCACGTATGCGATGAATTTTGGCATACACCCCCTGGTGAGCCACCTAACGGGATTTATCATTTGAGAGGTATCCATCACACTTGGCTTCGTACTATTTTTGTCACCATTTATGTTGTTACTTCAGATGATGGTGTCATTCACGTCGAGTTCTTCTATCAACCAACCGGTGAGCCTCCGGATGATTTGCATTCCTTAGGATGTGTTTGACAAATCCCGGTTCCACAATTCACTACCGATGCCTCAGTCAGTTAGTTGGGTGGTCCTCGCACACTCATTAAGTTTTCTACACCCCGCCCAAGGTGCCTCTAGATAAACCACCAATCCTTTAGGACTTTCACTGCTATATGGCGTATGCATTTAGTCAGTCTATCATGTCAATCACCATCCATTTACATTTCTTGCATGACTTGCATGTGTATTCTCATATGGTGTACGACTCTCCTATGCTGCATAATTCATGTCCATCATATGTTTTTCATCATTCGCATGATCTGCATGAATTTATCCGATGTGAAATTGCAATAACCAATGATTATTATAAAAACCCAGTAGACCAACACATGCGAGATTAGAATTTTAAAATTGGGGAGCAGATAATGATTCACCTACGATTTGAGAGATTCCCAACGGGAACAACAAAAATATCAAGCACTCGTCGAATGGGTCCTTATACAGTCACGCGACAGATCGGTACGATTGCCTCTGAGATTGACATCCTCCAAACTATTGGGACAAGTCGAGTATTCAATGTAGAGGACTTGATTCCTTACTACGAGGAGCACGTGTATGTGGATCCCTTCCCCACTTCGGTATCTGTGCCACGACGCCTTTTATTCCCCCCCTCTCTCACCTTAGCCTCAACCTATGAAGTCTCACCATGAGGACGACTCTGCACCACCGACAGTTCCACCAGTTCGACCACTTCATCTTTCAGACGGAGATACATCTTATTCAGAGCAACCAACTACAACCAGAGATTTACTTCTGATCGATGCATATGACTTCACCGTTATGGGCGGGCATGAGATACCGCGATGTCTTGTCAATTTGAGATGCTACCCATGACCATGTGCTGTTTGGACTTCCCCAGTGGGGCTTGCGCTACTCGTCCCCTTGCTACGCTGAGAGCATGACTACTCGCACTCACCGGAGTTGAGTGCTTTCAAGCCCAGGAGAATTGATGGAGATTGTTGTGATCCACTTCTCTTTCGGATGATCCGAGTCCACAGATGCGTTCAAATGGTTGTTTTGAGTCGATTTCATGTATTTATTTTATATTTTCGAGTTGTTTTGACACCCGATCGATTCAGACATTTTGAGTCGTCTGATCTCGGTGTCGTAGTTTTATTATGTTGTATTTAAACCTGCAGGGGGCCGACTGAGGGCATCGAGAGTTTGTTTCCAACTTTAGGAACCGTCGGTCACGCCCGGTGCGACACCGGGTCTTTCTCTTTGTGCGACGCCAAAGGTGCCTCCTCCTCTCCCCACAGCCAAGCCGCCATAAGCCTCCTTCCTTTCTTCCCTCTTCCCCTGCGCTTGTTTGCCCTGTCGTCCTCACCGTCCAAGTCAGATCCCACGTGTTTCTCCTCAGTCCGCCCCTCCTACATTCGCTGCTGGCCTCCACTCCATCCAAAAACCCTCTCCAACCCGATTATCATCAAACCGAGCCCCTTTACTTTCTCGTTCCTTGAAGCCGAGCCCTCCCTTCTCTTCCCCGACTCTACAGTCACCTTCCCAAGTTTCTCCCTGCCTCCAACCCTCCAAAATTCCCTTTGTGAGCCCTCACTGCCAGTCAACCACCCCTTCCCAGCCACATATACCACCAACAACCTCATTACAGTCCCCTCGCAGCCTCGTACAACCCTCTACAACCTTCCCGTAGCCCGAAACCTCTGTCATCGCTTCATTCAGCCGCCGCCTGCATGTGTAAGTTGTATTTGGAGTCTTGTTTTGTTTTATTATACCATTGCTGCCTGCATTGCATACTCAGGACCATAGTTGGTTGGATGTGATATTATATGCTATTATTGTGAAATTGTTGGACTTGCAGGATCAATTCGCCGTGTGCTTAAATACATTGTGCCTCAATTATTTGTTGAATTAAAACTTGTTCTCCGAATTGAATTTGTCACGAACGAATGCGTTTGGACCGTATTTATTTTAATTACTTGCTTATTACTAATTAACTCAAACGGTTTCATTGCATTTGCATCTACACTTACAATGATAATTTGTTGGGTTGCTTGTATGCTTGCATATCATTTTTGGGTCGTCGTAGATATTTTGCATTCATTGTGTGATTGCTTGCATTACATTTAGGATTTTGGCATCCGGTTCCCCCTGCCACCTGTAGACTCGTGTTGCATCATAAATTAACAAAGTGGCAACTAGGAATAGGGATAAATGGAGTAAGAGTAAAAAGGGAGAGGAAGCATAAGGTTTAAGAACAATCATATTCTTGTGATTGTAAAATCTTGTATTGTATACAAGCTATAATTCATAGAATAAAGATGTGTGGAATTTGTGCCCAATTTAACTAATGAAATACAATCAGCCGTAAAAAATATTCATAACAAAGAATGATACAAAAATAAAATATCATTTTCCTCATTGAGTCTATCGACACCAAATTCCCCAATCAGACACTCGAAAGATTTTAATCGACTGGTTCAAGGTGAAGTGTCTATACTCGATCAAGCAGTCATAGTTGCTTCTCCTTATATGCAACCTAATTCTACAATCAAGAAAGAGGGACATGGAACCTCTTTTCTCTTCTTTTAAGCACCTTGTCCAACTTGCTCCAAGGAGTAAGATGGCGAATTCTATTTCCCTGGCGCCTGCTCATTACTATGTAATTCATTTTGAAAAATGTAAACTCTTTGGTGCCATTGCCAGCTCTACAAAATTGTTTTTTTAAACTGTTTTCGTCAAGTACTACTCTTGAAGAGATGTTCATACCATATCAATGAAAAAGTGTTTAGACATGCCAATTTTTCATCCATCTTAATTTAAGATGAAGAACTCATGAGTGCTAAATAATATTATTATTTCCTAATATTTTAATTAGGAAAAGCACTAATCTTATATTCTCTTTATATATTTAATATGCTATTTCTTTTGTTTCTGTATTTTCAGTATCAAGAAGCAAAAAATATTAAAATTGCCAAAAATAAACTAGTTTCACCATTTTAGGCGTAGAATTGTAATGCAGAGCAGAGACGAGCACGAGATTTGGGCCCGTTAGGGGTTGATTTGGCGACTTACCATATATGGTGTGCCCGGATCGACGATCGGACTCCGCGGTTGCATCCGACACGTCGCCGCGAGTCAAAAACATATATTAGTTTATTTTTTCTGAGTTTATTTTCATGTATTTAGTGACCGATCCCACAAGCCAATCATAGCCGTTGATGGTGAAGCCCTAATTTATTCTCTTCTTATAAATATTGGTCTAAGTGGCTGAATCAAGGTATTGCAGAATTTGGAGACTTCAATTACCGGATTCCAGCGATCACTCCCCGGTGCCGACGCCGTGAAACCCTAGGTGACGACTCCTAGGCACTCAAACTTCCCCACAAGGTACTACCCATACATAGCCTTCTTCTTCCCCCTCCGAAACCCTCATCCGCAGCCCCTACAACCCCCAAATCCCAACCCTACCGCCGAACACTGTTCATGGGTACTGTTCACCGTGAACAATGTTCACGGGAACTACTGTTCACTCGATTACTATTTATTTGGCTACTATTCACCCGATTACTGTTCACCGAAATACTGCCCACCAAAATACTGTTCACGCCGACCCTCCACTTCCCTTCCGTGGATCCACCCTCCGTTAGCCCTAATTTCTTGGATCAACTGATCTAGGAATTTCAGCCCCGATCTGTTATTTACACCTTTCGTTCATCACCCCTCCACCCGGATCCGACCTTATATAGCAGATCCACCCTTCCCCGGCCCAGTTACTTGTACGTGGCCGGATCTACCCATTTCACGTCCGATCTCACCATTTATCGTCGAGGATAACCACCGCCACCATTTTCACGCCGCCGGTTCCACCTTCGATCGCCGATCTACACATCCGGATCCTAATTCTTTAGTGCCTCGGTTCAGCCCTCTATTTTGTGAGCGTTTGTAGTATTGTACTATTTGATTCAGCATTTTCATTTGGTGATTTATTATATTCTGCTGTGATTCCTGTTTGTAGAACTTTGTTTTGGTGCCCTAATAACTTGCACGAGGATACATTCGCCGCGTGCTTTGCTTTGGTCCTCCGAGCGGAGGAAAACCATTATAATATTGCCAAAATAAATATTTATTTTTCTATTTTAATATCTGTGCGGTGCCGGCTTTTTCATTGCTTAAATTTATACGTCAAAATATCGATCATTGCATTGCATGTAAGTTTGGATTAACGTGTCAACTTTTCACTCTCACCCAGCGTTGTAGGTTTTGTGGACCAGTAGCCTACCCCTACATCATTTTGGTATCAGAGGTCAAGGTTAGGCCATTTATATATGTAGTGGTAGGTCATATAGAGTTTTTAGGTTCATCCATGACTAATTATCGTCGTCGTTCCTCTCCTTTCTTTGGAGATTCTGAGTCCGCCTATACCCAATCTCATAGAGCTACTTCAGATAAATCCTCATGTTATCATGATGATTATTATCGTCTGCGGCACACCACTTTCTGAGATCGTGCTGACCCACCGACACAACCTCACTATGGCAAAGACGATCAGTATGATGATTGTCGTCGTTCATATCCTTGCACGCGAGCGAATCGTGTTGATCCTTCGACTCAACCCGATTACCTTAGGGATGACTATTATGAGGATCTTCACTTTGAGAGAGATCTTGTGAGTCAGTTTCGTACAGTTTCCCCTTCTTTGACGGCTCATCGAGTCCCGAGTCTTTCAGTTATTGGTTCGTGGATATTGGGTATTATCTTGAGCAGTTTGAGTTATTCGGTGAGTGTCGCGTTAAGTTTACGAAACTTAGACTTTTAGATCAGACGAGGGCTTATTGGGCCAGTGTTGAGACGACCCACGAGCGAGATCGTCTTCGTCGCATCACTAGTTGGCTGGACATGAAGCGTACATTGTGTCAGAGGTATCTGCCTTCATGATAACGGAGTCGCTTGTTCGACCAATTATTTTCCCTTCAACAAGAATCCATGTCTATCTCTGAGTATAAGGATTGATTTGATGAGTTAGTAGTGAGGAGCGATATCCGAGAGGACTCAGCCATGACCACTTGCATATTTCGGTCTAGGCTTCGATCTGACATCCGTACTAAGGTGTTTTATCATAGCTCGAAGTCCCTCGAGCAGACGTATCAACTTGCCCTTCATTACGAACATTCTTTGAGATCCGTCAGAGCTGGTCGGTTGAACCCTCACCTTGACCTTCGCAGTACGAGTCATTCTCATACTGAGGTCACCACGATGCCTACCACTGTCCCGCCACCCACGACGGAAGTGATACCTGATACAAATTGCTCTCACCCCAGCGAGATGCTTAGCCCCATGAGTGACCTATTTCTTGTTTCTGACCCGTCTCTTGTGACTCCGACGGAGGGTGAGCCTGAGCGACCTATTGAGTCTGTAGTGTTGTGCCCCTCACCCACACCTCCACTTTTGGCATGTCAGGATTGATTAACACTCATACCCTAGACTCATGTTTTGACACCGCACCCGCAGACCCATTCTTGAGCGTAGGTCTATGTCTCTTTTCCCTTGGCATTACCCTGAGGCACATTACGACCGAGAGCTCAAAGCCTGGTGTTGATCTCGTAATGGCTATGTCACCTATTCACGGGGACACTACCCCTTTCGATGGTCCTCATCGGGAGGAACTTGACCTTATTGACGAGCCCCTTGTTGAGCCTCTTGATGATCCGCCACATCTTGGTGACGATGAGACTCAGGTGAGCCACTCAGGTATGACGCCTCTTTCATTATCATCTCTGGCCTTACCTTAGAGAATGGACCTTGAGTGGAGCATGACATACATAGGGCCTATCTTGAGTCCACTTGAGCATACACATATTGTGATAACCTACCTTATGACACCTCACACTCTGGATGAGTTTTGGGACAAGCCACCCGCTGAACCACCCGATGAGTTCTTTCTTGTTTGGGACGCTCACCATACTCTATAGTCACGAATTATAGTCTGTGTGCACAATTTTCACCCAGGTGGTCGTCTTATCCGCGATGACTTGTCGTACACACCTCCTCGTGAGCCCCCTGATGTGTTACGTTCCCTGAGAGACACCTGGCTCGTTACGATGTTGTATTTGAGTATAGTTGTCTCTCAAGATCATCTGAGCACTCGTCTCACACTAGATGAATATGTTTATATTCCACCGAAAGAATCTCCTGATAGGCCACCACATTTTAAAGGCATCTCAGACATTATTAAATTTTCCTATAAGGAGTGTACCGTGTCTGTCGTGTTGTCTTTGCATCATTTGTATTACCTGCATGAGTCTGCTGAGTCTTTTACACGACATTTGCACGAGTTGCATGAGTTGGTCCGCCGACGAATAATAACAAACAATGAAAATTATAAAGTCCATGCAGATAAGCGAAAACAAGAACAAGTATTTAATGAAGGAGAAATGGTAATGGTACGAATCCTCCCCGAGAGGCTCCCTTCGGGGTCTGCCAAGAAGTTAAGCGCTAGGCGAATGAGTCCGTACTCTGTTATTAGTCGCATTGGGACAAATACTTACCGGCTCGATATCCCGACTAGTATGGAAATTCACCCGTTGTTTAATGTTGAGTATCTGACTCCATATTACGAACCTCACGAGTATGTGGACCCGAGCAGCGGAGATACCCAGCCACCCCTACCCCCACTGTCGTTACCTTACCACCCTCATATGTCACCACCATCTGATGGCCACCCCAGTCCACCCACTGTTGACATCCACCCAGCTGGAGACTCGTCTTCTCGGGTTTCACCACCAGCATCACCGATCGCACCAGGAGCCACCTTTCAAGAGATGAGAGATGAGAGCATCATAGAGTTCAGATTCCACCAGCTTGTTCCTACTTCAAATGGGTCGCGCTGTCGCTACTTGGTACATTGGCGGGGCCGCCCCGATGCAGTTGACGCTTGGATACTTGCAGCAGAGCTTGATCGATTCGCCCTTGGACTTCGACTTCAGCACGACTATCTCCATTCACCGGAGATGACAACTTTTCAGTCCGGGGGGAGTTGATTGGCGAGAACACTCTTCCGCCGACGACACATTGACGACTTCTGATGGACCTCTTCGAGTTGTACCTGACAATCAGCGAGAAAATTTCGATCCCAATTCATCGGGAGATGAATTCTTTCAAGCCCGGGCGATTGATGCGGAGCAAAGACGAGCACGAGCTTTGGGCCTGTTAGAGGCTGAATTGGCGACTTACAATATATGACGTGCCCGGATCGACGATCCGTCTCCGCGGTTGCGTCCGGCTTGTCGCCGCGAGTCAAAAACATATATTAGTTTATTTTTTTGAAGTTTATTTTCATGTATTTAGTGGCCGATCCCACCGTCCACTCATAGCCGTTGATGGTGAAGCCCTAATTTATTCTCTGCTTATAAATATTGGTCTAAGTGGCTGAATCAAGGTATTGCATAGTTTGGAGACTTCAATTCCCGGATTCCAGCGATCACTCCCTGGTGCCAACATCGTGGAACCCTAGGTGACGACTCCTAGGCTCTCAAACTTCCCCCCAAGATACTACCCATCTATAACCTTCTTCTTCCCCCTCCGAAACCCTCATCCGCAGCCCCTACAACCCCCAACTCCCAACCACTACCGCTGAACACTGTTCACGGGTACTGGTCACGGAAAACACTATTCACGGGAACTGTTCATCGAAACCACTGTTCACCCGTTTACTGTTCTCACGGCTACTATTCACCCGATTACTGTTCACCGAAATACTGCCCACCGAAATACTGTTCACGGCAACCCTCTACTTCTTCCCTTCCGTGGATCCACTCTCCGTTAGCCCTAATTTCTTGGATCAACTCAGATCTAGGAATTTCAGCCCTTATCCGTTATTTCCACCTTTCATTCATCACCCCTCCACCCGGATCCGACCCTATATAGCGGATCCACCCTTCCCCAGGCCGGATCTACTTGTACGTGGCCGGAATTACCCATTTAACGTCCGATCTCACCATTTACCGCCGAGGATATCCACCACCATCATTTTCACGCCGTCGATTCCACCTTCGATCGCCGATCTACACATCCGGATCCTAATTCTTCAGTGCCTCGGTTCAGCACTCTACTTTGTGAGCGTTTGTAGTATTGTACTATTTGATTTAGCATTTTCATTTGGTGATTTATTATATTTTACTGTGGTTCCTGTTTGTAGAACTTTGTTTTGGTGCTTTAATAACTTGCAGGAGGAGACATTCGCCGCGCTCTTCGCTTTGGCCCTCTGAGCGGAGGAAAGCCATTATAATATTGTCAAAATAAATATTTGTTTTTCTATTTTAATATTTGTGCGGTGCCGACTTTTTCATTGCTTAAATTTATACGTCAAAATATCGATCATTGCATTGCATGTAGGTTTGGATTAACGTGCCAACCTTGCACTCTCACCTAGCCTAGTAGGTTTTGTGCACCAGTAGCCTACCCCTACATCAAACGGGCTAACGAACTCAGAACGACACGATTCAAGCGTGATGGTTAAAACTCCAAAAATTAAAGGTTAAAAACACGCGGCGCACCGCGCGATTTATTTTAGAAAGAAGATGGTTTATTTAGGAAGACAGGCCGCACAGATTTATTTGGATATAAAACAGTTGAAAACAAGTTTTAACGAAATGAGGCAAGTGTACCTATCGCGTGTAGTACAAGATATTCCGGTGAAGAATATCGGGGTCGTATTGTTCTCGGGGACGGGTTGATTATTTCTACTCTTACCTGGAGGAGACTATTATTTTACCGAAAATAACTTGTCTGGTTATTATTTATATGTATATAAACAGAAAATAAACATTAAAAAAGGTGTCGATGAAGAAATAGCGCATCGGTATCAAATTGAATTTGAACTAAAATAACTTTTAATAAGAGATCATAAATTTCAAATTAATTAAGACGGAGACTTGGCCGTGTAGGTTCCACAAAAATGAGCTCACCTATATCTAGGACTATCGCTCACCTAAACATTAAGACTATTCGACCGGGCTCTCGTCCGACGAAAGATTCCTCCTAATGTCCGCATTACGCTAAGAACCTCGCTATTGGATGGGGACCCAATCCGACATAATTTCGCACCTCCTCTCTCGAGGGTTAGTGCGGAACTCCCTTTACCTAGGGGTGATCGGTTCATACGCACAGCCTCTCGGCTACCTAGCGTATGAACTACGGAAATAGAGCCCACACATCGATATGTGGTTCTACGCGTCGTAAATCCGGGGCAAACCTTAAGTAATTTAATTAACGAGAAAAAGAGGACCTTTAATTATTTAAAGCGATTTTATCTGTCACAATGCTCTTCGATATTGAGGGCTAAGAGCGGTTAGCCACTCATCGGAATGAGGACGGCTTTGCAAAAAGAAATGCAGAATTGAAAGTGTGAGTCCTACTCAAACGAGTAGGCGAGAAATGAAAGCAGAAAATGAAAGCAATAAATAAAAGTTGAAAATGAAAGCAGTAAAATGACAAGTCCTACTCAAATGAGTAGGCGGGAAATGAAAGCGATAAAATGACAAGTCCTACTCAAACTAGTGGCGAGAAATGACAAGTCCTACTCAAACGAGTATGCGAGAAATTAAAGCTGAAAATACAAGTCCTACTCAAACGAGTAGGAGGGAAATTAAAGTCCTACTCAAACGAGTAGGAGAAATTAAAGCGAGTCTTACTCAAACAAGTATGAGGAAATAAATGCACACACGCACACACTCTACAGGAATAAAACACACACACTCTACAAGAATAAAACACACACACTCTACAAAAAATAAAACGCACACACTTTACATAAAATAAAATACACACTCTACATAAAATAAAACGCACACACTCTACATAAAATAAAATCTAACTCATACACTCACGCGCACATACAAAAAATAAAAAAAACAAAGTGATTGAAAACTTAAAACAACTATATTTTTACCGTAAAAATATGCTAAAAATGCATAAAAAGAAAAAATTAAAATTAAAGAAGCAAAAATTTTGAAAATTAAAAGAAAAATTAAAGTGTTTGAAAAATTAAAACGATTAGAAATCCATTCTTATAATTTCGTAAAAGTAAGTAAAAAGTGTAAATAAAGTAAAAAAGAACAAAAAGTTTTACAAACTAAACGAGAAAATCTAAGTTAAAGAAAAATAAAATCAAATTTGAAAACACTTTTACCAATTTATAAGAATGAATAAAAAGCTATAAAATCCTAAATCTAAACAAAGCCAAGAAAAAAATAACTAAAACATAAAAGCATAAAATCTATTCTCATACACACACACCCATTTTAATGAAGAGAAAAACAAAGAAAAATAAGATTGTTTATGGAAGGGCACTCAGATGAAATCCATAACCACGTAAGGAGGAAAAAACTACAATTTTTATTAAGACTAAAAGATGATCACAAAGCTAAAACAAAAGTAAAAGAGAGGGAAAAATTTCTTTTACATAGACTTGAAGAACACCTAAGCAGCACCTACCCTAAGCAAAATGGTCCAAAAAAACGAACCCTTAGACCTTACAGAGAAGTTCTATTTATAAGCAAAATTTTCGGGTTATACGCCTTGGGTCACGGGCGTGTAGCTACTGTTGCTAAAGTGATCCAAAACATTTATTGCTGGTTTGACTTTGGGGCTGTACACGTGAAAGTCACGGGCGTGACCCTGCTGTCACGGGCGTGTAGGGGGGGGGGGGGGGGGGGGGCGTATCCAAAAGGTTTATCTGGGGAAGGCGTCGTGTCATTTCTTCGCCGACCCTGTCTTGTCTGGGACAGGTGGAGAAGTCACGGGCGTGTCAATTTCGTGTCAAATATTGACACGGGCGTGTCAGGCGGTTCGACGAACGTCGAATGCGATGACGTCGAGTGGCGATAGCGTCGAGTGGCGATGGCGTCGAGTGGCGATGGCGTCGAGTGGCGATGGCATCGAGTGGTTGGCTGGCGTCCAGTGGCGATGACGTCGAGTGGTTATGGCGTGTCACGGGTGTGTCACAGGTGTGTCGAATCGGGACACGGGCGTGCCGGGCAGTTCGACGAACGTTGAACGCCGATCGTCGAGCTGGAGGCAACTTTCTTTTGGGATCAAGTAACACGCACAGGTCACGGGCGTGACCAAAGTACACGGGCGTGTACTTTGGAATTTTTTTGACTTTTCATGAAAAAATTCAGAAAACAAATTTATGTTAATATAATATTTACAAAAAAGAACATTTTATTGAAGAAAATTAACTAAAAATAACGAAAATAAATTAAAACGACTTAAATAACATACGTAAAAATACGTATATTTACAACTTATCAAAGCGCCATTGAAAAGTTGACACAAAGGGCCTCAACTTTATTATAGGCGGAAAATCCATATGGGCAGCGGCACACAGGCGTGTGCTGTTATTTTTTGTAGTTCTGGACAGTTGAAGACGTGCATTATGAAGCGACGCGACTTTTGGGGAACACAACCTATGCACACGGATGTGGGGATGATTTTTTATAAATTCAGGGTCGCGGAACCGAAATAAACACTAATCTCTCCCGTGAGAAAGTCGTTTGGGGTCATCTTAAACCCGAAGACAACAATGTACGGGAAAATGCAAGGGGTAGATCGATGAGAGGAGATATTTATCTCTCTAGATTTCTTCTCTTCTCTTATGGTTCTTTCTTCTTGATTATGTGTATGCAACCATACATTGTATATGTTAGTTTGATTATTGAAATATTTTGAAGTGCTCGTGTTAGTATGATTTGGACACGTACATAAGAGACCATTAGAGGCATCTGTTAGACATTGTGAGAGTTTAGTCACTAGGCATGTCAAATGGGGGAGGAGTCGAACAATAAAAACTTGTAATGAAACTATAAGAAAAGACATGATGTACTTGGTCATTAGTGAGATTATGAATAAAGATAGGGCACAATGATGATAAAGGATCCATATAGCCGACCCCACTATAGTGGGATGAAGGCTTGAGTGTTGTTGTTATTTAACTCTCTTTTTAGGTTTGCTCTCTCAATTGGATTGCTCACACAAAGGGCTAGAACATTGTTGAAGGCGGAAAATCCACATGAGCCGCGACACATGGGTGTGTGCTTGGTTGTGTGTGTTTATTTTTGTTGTTTTGGACAGTAGAAGACGTGCATTACGAAGCGACACAAGTTTTGGGGCATAAAACCTAGACACAGGGTTTGCGCTAGGGCATTTGGATTTTTTTTTTATAAATTCGAGGTCGTGAAACCAAAATAAACACTTTCCCTGCTGTGAGAAAGATGTTTGGAGTCTTGTTATGACCAAAAACAACAATGTAAGGGAAAGTCCAAGAAAGAAGGAGATGGATGAGAGAAGATCTTTATTTCTATTTTTATCTCTCTAGGTTTCTTCTCTTATCTTAGGGTTCTTTCTTCATGATTATGTCTATGTAATCCATATATTGTATGTGTTAGTTTGATTATTGAAATGTTTTGAAGTTTTGGTGTCGAGAATCATTCTAAGTTTTATTTGTGTTTTTTAATAGAATGAGTCGGTAGTTGCAAAAATCGTTTAAATATTTGTTACTAGTAACTCATGCCATATGATTTTGGGTATTGTTGCTATGTTTGAACATGCTTCAGATAAAAAAGGTATGTTGATTTCCTAAAAGAATAGAATACCTTATTCTTCCGTCTAAGACGCTGCAAAACCTAGTGATGATGGGGTTCACAGAGTAATAAGGCGATCTTTAGGGCCCCTTACCATAGCACAAATCTCAGGTAGGCCTCTCTGTTAGAGCTCCGGTTGTCTAATCCAAGGAAACCAGAGTAGTGTGGAACCCCAACATTCTAAATTAGCCTTTCTTACTAAATCTAAAACACTTTCAATAGTCATAATCTAACATATTTATATGTATATGATCAAATCTTTTTCCTCCAAAAGAATGTCATTGTTAGGATTAGTCACTTTTGTTTTTTTATTTGATCACTATCAATTAAATATATAATAAGATAACAAGAGAGAAGTAGTGTAGTTAATGACTGCTACCTGAGTAATATGACCTACATGTAAATGTCTAATATTTCAATATGATGCATGATCCATCAAGTTAAATAGAAATTTAAACCCTAATACATCCATAAATTTCTATACAACAACGATAGTTGTGCTTGCCTAAAAGTACACAAATCTATCGATTGCCTCGATGCGATCTGAGTGTATCATGAATCTACACATAAATATTTATGACAATTCACTTGTTGAGACATTGATCGATTGCTTTGATATATCTCATACATGGATATATAGATTGGCGATAAAAAACTTCTCTGATAGTTGTCTCCATCGGACCACCATTGTTTCCATTATCAAGTTGTCGTTAAAAACCATAGTATCTCACCTCTAATTAGGCCAATAAGTTAATCCTAAAGACATCATTCTATTATATTTTAGACTTCTAGGCTACGCTTTGTGTTGGATCCCTAGTTTGAATTTAGGCTAGGTTCACTAATTAGGATGTTTGACTCACTTTATATAGCTAAGGTCAAGTCTGTTAGTCCTAGAGTTTAGGCTAGTAATTAGTATCAATCTTCATGAACCAGCCTGCAGAGGACTTCAGTAGACTCAAGACTTAGAAGAATTCAGAGTTCAGATTTTTAGTTCGAAGTTCTTCGAACTCAGCTTGACGATCGTCGATCGCAGATCGACGAACTCAGAAATCTTTCTCTGGGTTGAGCGCGACGATATTCGAGCTCAGGTCGACGATTTCTTCCTCAAGACAGATTCTCTGCTCGACGAAATCTGGAGTTCAGCTTTGACAGATTCTTTCCAGTTTATCTTCTCTGAACTCAGGTCGACGAAGACAGATTCTCTACTCGACAAACTTGGAGAACAGAATTGGCAAGATATTTCCAGTTGGTAGTTCGCTGAGCTCAGGTCGACGAATAGGATTTCTCAGCTCGACGAACTTGGAACTCCAGTCGACGAATTCTACCCAGAGGTCGACGATTTCTGTCTCGAGTCAGATTGATAAGTTTTCCTTATTTCTGTCCCCAATTTCTTATATTATTTAGCAGTAATTCTCTGAGTAATTAATGCTTATATTCTCAAGAATATAGCCGTTCTTGACAACATTAATTATGATTTTCATCAGAGTTAATTACTTGCTTATTTTACTGGGACAGTTGGGGAAACTTATTAAAGATTATATTCCAGCTGTTTCATTCTCCAGAATTAGTCAGTAATTAATGCTTGGAATTCAAAATTCAAAAAGATAATTTGACAGAAGAATATATAAGAGAATTTTTCTTTCAGACAATAGCAGAGGTGATACCAGCAAGCAAGAAGAAAAATATACAGTGATATACACAGTATACAGAACACAAGAAGTGATACAGAGAAGAGATACAGAAATATACTGAAGAACATTTGCTGCTTCTCTGTGCTGAAAACTTTCTGTTTTCCCCTTGATCTTTCAGAAGACTGAAGAAGAACATCAATTTTATATCAAGAGTCTTCTTCAACTTCTACTCCAGGAATCCTCAAGGACAACAACTTTAGATCTGTCTACAAGTTCCTGGATTTCAACAAGACAAGACTGAAGACCTACACTCTGAGCAAGGCTCCAGGCTTTCTGAACATCTCAACATTTCAGAAGGAGCTTTGATAATAGCAATCCATTGAGTCTTCTCTGTTGAATAGAGAAAAGAAAAGATACCATCAACTCTCTCAACCTCTTGTATAAAGGGTTTATTAACTCCCTTCAAAAGTTTATTGTTGGTTTTAGGGCACCTGATCAAAAGCCTAAAGGGTTGTGAGATCTCCCTGTAATTAGGTTGTGGAAACCCTTTCGCAAGTTTCCTCCAAATGATAAGAGGAAAGCTCAGAAGTTTTCAAACATCGAGTCACAATAGTACACAGCACAGAAAAGAACACACCAGTTTATTTCTTGCAGTTATTTATTTACACATCACATGACCACAAATCTAAGAATAGTAATATATACAATAATCGCATTCGCAGTTTGGATTTGTGATTCGATGATTCTCCTGGCATTCTCCAATACCGATCAAAATCTTCAACCATACCTTCGCCAGCTCTTCCGGCGGAATTCTCTGTGGTGCGCTGAGACTTGCTCCTGTTGCCTAAAAACATGTAAATCAACTGGCTTAGTCATACAAACATGACTATGTGAGACAATTATTTCGTGAAACAGTTCTACATGCAGAGAAATGTGGTATAGCAAATTAGATCTCGAGAAGAAACAATAACATATAAGAATTTAAAATATTCCCCTCAGAATAGATTTGTATCGCTATATGGTTTCCCCTCGCCCACAGTATTTGATTCGCGATTATTTCATTGAGTTTTAAACTCATATGCACAGGCAGTGTCCTTGAAAATAACAAAAATATTAGGAAAATACTTGAATAAACATAATTCAAGAAATAAGATACTCACCAACGCTTTACCTTTACTCGTATCCTTTGCTGTATTATGACCATGATTATCGCGGGACGCCATCCTCTTTTTTGTCCGAGTTGTGGAAACCACTGAAAGAATGCATATAATTCGGGTTGCGTCTCGTTTTAATCATAGGATAATACGAAAGGATAATATGAAGAGTCAAAATCGAGAAACCGGGAAAAATAAGAGGAAAAGACATTTAAATCACAAAATCAGCCCTCAATTAGTGTTGGACAGCCACCATATAACTTGCATGGGCCAAACCAGCCCCCAAATGGACTTCCCGTCCTCTTTACCGGTTGTCCAACAACTAATCAACATAATTCGTAGCGAAAAATAACGCAAAATTCGTATTACTGCCTTTACGTTATCATCATTGGGGATTGTAAATATCAAACATTATAATATGCGGTGCGCCATATTTGGTTCGTCACATAGGTCTTGTGGTGGCAGTCACCTGATGAAAAACCTGATAGTGGATTCCTACCAGGGTGGTAGAAGAGTGAATGTACTCAGTTTGGGGAATCACTATAAAATTCTTGTGTTGTCTGGTTGTTTATTTTCTCTTTGTTTTGCTGTGCTGTGATAGTGTAGTTTACCTTAATTTTCATTTCCTTTTATAACTACTACTATTTATCACTTATTTCTCTGATAAATTTTTTTTTTTAGCCAAAAATTTTGAGTTACTCTATTCACCCTCCCTCTAGAATAATCAGATCTATCCCCTAACTTTCAATTGGTTTCAAAGCAGGTTTACTTGGTTGTACAAGTTACACTTGAACCAACAGATCCTTGATAGATCTGATTTCTTTTTCCTTAGTTATTTTGGCTATTTCATATCATGACATAGAACAAAGATTATGCAAACACCAGACCTCCAATTTGCAATCTGAACAAGTTTGCATCTGAAATACAAGAATTAGATTATATATGAACTCTATTGATGAAGATATTTTTAATTCTATTTTGACAGGACCACTAATTATAGAGGCTACATCTACTGCAACTTCCAGCACTCATGCTGTTCCACCACCTGAGTGGACAGATGCTCAAAAGAAGGCCAAGATAGCTGATGCCAATGCCATGAACATTCTGGCTCAGACAATGTCAGATGTCGTTTTCCAGAAAGTGGCAGAGTGCACCTCAGCTAAGGCTATCTGGGATTCTCTAAACCAGATGGTTGCTGGATCTGCAGATGAGAGGAAAAACAGAAAATCAAATCTCATCTCAAAATATGAGAACTTCAAGAAAGAAGAGTCAGATTCAGTGAGTGACATGTACAATAGACTCAGCTCAATCATCAATGAGCTAAAAACCCTGGATAAGGACATAACACTTACTAAGGTCAATGATAAAATCCTCATGTGCTTCCCCAGCTCATGGGATTCCAGAATCTGGCCAATCAAGGAGGCCAGAAGTTTGAATGAGATCTCCACTGAATCTCTACTAAAAAAGCTCAAATCCTATAAACAGTTAATGAAGACTAGAGAAGCTGCTGAGCAAAATACTCCCTCATCAGCTAGAAAGGAGCAAAACATAACATTCAAAGCTTCAGAAGAAACAGAAACTCCATCAGCTAGTGAAGAACTTCTGAGTCTATTAGCCAAGAGATTCTACAAGATGACCAAGAAGAATTTCAGAAGAAAGTCATCTAGACAAGATGACAAGCCAAGGTACGACAAAACCCCAACTAAAGAAATTGTCTGCTTTGGTTGCAGGAAGACATGACACTTCATATCAGAGTGTCCAGAGAGTCAAAAGAAGGAGAGAAGAAGAGAAAAAGAGCCCAGAAAGCAGCACTACAGCAAGCCCTCCTCCAGCAAGCATAAAATGAGAAAGGCTTTGTGGCTGAAACCTGGAGTGAAATTGAAGATGAATCATCATCTTCCTGCTCCAGTGAAGATGAAGAAGAGGCTAAAGCAAAGGAGATTTGTCTGATGGCTATTGATGCATCAGGTAACCTATCAGAAGCTGAGCAGTCAGACAATGAATAACCATCTGATTCTGAGACAGATCAGGTACTGTTCTCTTTTGATTTCAATTCAGATAGTTTTAGAACTGAATTTAAATCATTATGTATTGATCTAATAAAATCTGAGAAAGAAATTAAAACACTTAGAGAAAAATTGACTGAACAAAATAATTTCATTTCTAAAAACATTAAACTGAAACATGAATTAACTTTAGCCAATGAATAAATCATCTCATTAATAACTGAATTGGCTGAGGCAAGGGCAACTTGAAGAATCCCTAAATGGGAGAAACATCAAGTTGATGGACATCACAAGCACAGTGAATGTCACACTTAATGACAAGCTGGGCTTAGGTGCTTCATCAAGCCAACCCCCATTAATTCAGAAAAACATACTAACAACTCCAATTAAATTCGTTTCTGAAAAAGGTAAAGAGAAAATAGATGATATTAAGCCAATAAAATTTAAACAGAAAAATAAGAAAAAGAGAAAGAACAAGAAAAAGTATAACCATAACAATGTTCAGCAGATTTCGTCGAACTCAGATCGACGAAATGTGTACAGTTCGCCGAACTCAAGTCGACGAACTCCGAACGCAAACTTTTATTATAATTATTCGTTGAACTGCGATCGACGAAACCAGTATGGTTCGTCTAATAGAGATCAACGATATTGAGACACAAAAAATGATTAATTCCATTCTCTGAGCGGAGTTCGACGAACTCATCCCTATTCGTCGACCTCAGCTCGACGAACTTACCAGAATTCGTCGGCCCCAGTTCAAAATAACAGAAATCTTAATTCCTACAGATCATTTAATCAACCAAGAGAATATGTTAATCCATTCACCCAGTGGATAATTCCACCAAGAAGATACCATCCCCTAGGTTATAAAAATCAACATAAATACTCTTATATCTTCAGTTTTAATTATGTAAATAAACAATGACCCAAGGTAACCTGAGTGAAGAATAACTAATCCATTTCATTGCAGGTGAAAGACTATCCCACCACAGAGCAATAGTGGTATCTGGATAGTGTCTGTTTAAACATATGACTGACAGCAAGGACAACCTAATCAACTACAAGTCTAAGGTAGGACCAAAAGTAATATTTGGTGACTCCAACTGTGGCCAAACTGAAGGCTATGGAAATGCCAAAATTGGAGCTGTCACTTTCAGGAAGGTAGCACATGTAAGTGGACTGAAGCACAACCTGATATCCATAAGTTAATTATGTGATGAAATGTTTCAGGTATCATTTAATAAAACATCATGTATTATTACCTCAGTAGATAACCAAGTTATATTAACAGGAACTAGAGTAGGAAACATCTATGTAGTTAACTTTAAATCTGCTAAATCTGAAATATGTCTATTTAATCAAACATGCAATAATAATGAGCTTTGACATAGGAGATTAGGACATGTCAACTTGAAAAACATTGCTAAACTCTCTAGGGACAACCTTGTTAGAGGATTGCCCTCTTGCCTCTACAAGAAGGAAAGCCTTTGCAGGGCTTGTCAATTAGGCAAACAAACTAAAAATAGCTTTACGTCACTTAATACGAGTGATTCACGTAGGATTCTGTATTTGCTTCATATGAATCTCTTTGGACCCATTGCTGAACAGAGCCTAGGAGGGAAGTCTTATACCTTAGTGATAGTTGATGACTTCTCTAGGTTCACTTGGGTGTTCTTCTTGAGAAACAAGTCTGATAACTTCAAGGTTCTTACAGACTTTCTTAAGAACATAAAGATTGAGTATTCTACTCCAGTTGCATTGATCAGAAGTGATCATAGTACTGAGTTTGAGTCTCTTTCCATGCAAGAATTCTGTGAGAAGGAAGGTATCAGACATTGCTTCTCTGCTCCTAGAACTCCTCAACAAAATGAGGTAGTTGAAAGGAAAAATAAGACCCTAATTGAAGCTGCAGACACATTACTTGCAGATACTTACTTGCCTCTGTCCTTTTGGGCAGAGGCTGTATGCACAACAAACTATGTACTGAATAGAAGTTTGATTCACAAACTTAAGGGTAAGACCCCCTATGAACTACTCAAAGGGAAGAAAGCTAAAGTAGATTATTTTAGAATATTTGGTTGTATTTGCTACATTCATAATAACAAGAGATACATTAGAAAGTTTGAAGCCAAAACTGAAATAGGAATTTTTTTTGGATATTCCCAAATCAACAAGGCTTATAGGGTTATTATAAATCAACTATGAAAATAGAAGAATCTATTCACATTTCTTTTGATGAAACTAACATGTTTTACAAGAAAAAGATTCCTTCTACTAGTGAGACTTTGCAGGAACCACATCTGTGTGAGAAGTTGGATGAGTTGACCCTTACCAATGAGCTTGTTGCACATCCTTCTCCACATGTTGTTGAAGACAGTGAAGATGATGTCACTAAACACAGTGAAGAGCCAACAACAACTACTATAATTCCACAAGAGGAATTAATTCCCCAAGAGAAATTAATTCCCCAAGTTGTTGCTGAACCAACTCCTCATACTGAATTAGTCACACTTAGAGATCACCCTGTATCTCAAGTGATTGGAGACATATCAGTGGGTGTGCAAACAATGCATCAACTCCACCATGACATGATGCATGCCTGCTTCATATCTCAAATTGAGCCCCAATCTATAAAAGATGCTGAGCAAGATCCACACTGGATCATGACAATGTAGGAGGAGCTGAACCAGTTTGAGAGATGTAGAGTTTGAGATTTAGTTTCAAGTTCCAAATACTACCCAGTCATTGGAACTAAATGGGTATTTAGAAACAAACTAGATGCTCAAGGTCTTATCATCAGGAACAAGACAAGGCTAGTAGCACAATGCTATAGACAAGAGGAAGTCATTGATTATGATTAGACATTTGCCCCTGTTGCAAGGATTGAAGCTATCAGAATATTCCTAGCTTATGCAGCCTACAAGAAGTTCACAATATACCAAATGGATGTCAAGAGTGCATTTCTTAATGGTGAACTTAAAGAAGAGGTTTATGTGGAACAACCACCATGTTTCATCTCTCCATCTCATCCCTCTTATGTTTTTAGATTGCATAAGACTCTCTGTGGTCTAAAGCAAGCTCCAAGAGCTTGGTATGAAACCGTAGATAGCTTTCTCTTAGAGTATCATTTTTCTAGAGACATTGTAGATAGGACTTTGTTCATAAAACATCATCATGATATAATCTTGTTAGTACAAATATATGTAGATGATATTATCTTTGATTCTACCGATTCCAAACTATGCAAAAGGTTTTCTAACCTTATGCATTACAAGTTTGAAATGAGTAGCATGAGTGAACTCTCCTACTTCCTTGGTCTCCAAGTGAAGCAGTCACCTGATGACATCTTCTTATCTCAGTCCAAATATGCTAAGGAGGTAATAAAAAGGTTTGGGATGACTGATGACTCAGCTAAGAGAACACCTATGGCTGCTAATGCTACGATTGACTCTGATGAACTTGGGAAACCTGTTGATCAGAAACTATATAAGATCATTGTTGGGTCCCTGTTGTATCTCACAGCAAGTATACCAGACATCATGTTTGCTACATGTCTTTGTGCTAGGTTCCAAGTGAACCCTACAGAATCTCACCTTATTTTCTTAGAAAGAATTTTGAGATATATAAAGAGTTGCCCATATTTAGGACTCTGCTATCCAACTGAGTCAGGATTTGAGTTGACTGGATACTTAGATCTTGACTTTGCTGGATGTAGAGTGGACAGAAAGAGCACATCAGGGATATGTCAATTCCTTGGTGATAGGCTAGTGTTCTGGTTTTGCAAGAAGCAAACATCTGTGTCTACTTCAACAGCAGAAGCTGAGTACATAACAGCTGACAGTTGTTGTTCACAGATGCTGTGAATTCAGAACCAACTCCTAGATTATGATGATGTCAACTTAAATAATTCAACTCTACTTTGTGATAATACTAGTGCAATTTTCATTGCACACAATCCAGTGCATCATAGTAGAACTAAACATATAGATGTAAGACATCATTTCATTAGAGAGTGTGTAGACAAAAAAAAATTAATCTTACCTTTGTCTCTGCTGATTTATAAAAAACAGACATCTTCACCAAACCTTTGGATGAAAAGAAACATCTGTTCTTTCTAAATCAGCTAAGTATGATAAATGGAGAAGCATTAATTTAACTCACTGTCTGAGGTCGAAGAATTTGTCACAGTTCGTCGAACGGAGATCGACGAACTGAGAAAAGTTCTTGAGAAAATTCGTCGACCAGAGATCGACGAAATCTCTGTGTGTAGTCTTATTCGTCGATCTTCGATCGACGATACTGCTTCAGAAAATTTTCGTCGACCTGAGAACGACGAAAACTTTCTCCTTCTTCAGACTGAGATCGACGAACTCTTTTGTCAATAAAATATTTCGTCGAACTCAGATCGAAGAATTTCATTTATTTCGCAGGACGAAGTTTGTTGCTTCATATTATGAAAACCATATAACTAAGTTTTTCTTCGAGCTCCATCCTGCGCTTTCTGTTTCCTTTGCACTTGATCTCTGTTTTCGTTTTTGCAGGAAACAATGACAATTCCAGCGAGTTCTCTTTCCGCAATGAAATTTGACACATGATTTGATATCGACTTTGAATCCTTTCAATATTCAGATCAAATATTCATCGACATACTGTAGTTGTTTGAGGAACAACATTTGAAGAAATTCATGACTACCAGAATAAAGATAGCCGCGACTGAGATTAGAGAATGAGTGTTTACTTCTACTACTCCAGACGCCGACTCAATGACAGGCACAATCTCTGGCAATCAGGTCTCTCTTACTCCCGCAGTTCTGACTGAAATTTTTGGTTTTGTTAATGGTGATGAAGATATTGAGATTGATAGTGCTGACTTTGATGATATGTTGAATAAAATGGGTCATACTGGTGAGAATCCTAACAAATTGTTAAAGAAAAGCTTATCTGCTGAATATAAGTTTTTAGCCGATGTAGTGGGAAAAGTCTTGCTAGGCAAGCACACTGCCCATGACTATATTACCAGACACCAATTTCTGGTAATGTGTGCTGTAGTGAATAAGAAAGCAGTGAATTGGACAAGGATTCTGTATGATTTGATAAGTAAGAAGAATAGTAAGATGGAAGTTTGTTTTGGAAGAATTCTTGTAATTTTTCTTCGAGAAAAAGCATCTGAATCCCTGGTCTCACAGACCATATTCATAATTGCTTCCAAAAGGCTAACTTGTGCCTTGTTTGGAAGATGGGAGAGGACCATCTCTGAGCCATCTAAGGCTTCAACATCTTCCAGAACCTCTGAGGGTACAAGAGCTGTTACAACTAATCCCCTACCTCCAGAAGATATCATTCCCTCCATCCAGATTCCCTCTCCTTCATCCCAACAACAACGTACTTCTCCACAAGTTCAAATTCCTTCATCTACTCCACAAATTCATGCTCCAACACCACCTGTCTCTCCAGTGCATCACCCAACACCAATTCAATCTCCAGAGCACAACTCACCCCCTTCATCCCCATTACCACAACACCTTGTTGACATACCACTCACCAACCTTCTATCCATTCCATCTTTTGATCTTTTATTATCATTTCCCATCCACACACCATCATCCACAGATGAACTGATACCACACCTTTCCCTTCATCCTTTTCCATCCATCCATCTGTATCCACTCAGACACCCTCTGAGTTTGTACAATTGGATTCCCCTTCCATCTTAACTCTCTTGGAGCTCATCACTCCTCTCCTCAGAAATCTCATAGCAGAGGCTATTTAATCTCTTGTTAATTCCATTTCCTGTCTCTCTGCTCTTATTGCCCCCACTGTCCCTTCTTCTTCTGGGGGCCTGGCTTCAGGACCCTCTGAAACCAGGCAGGGGGAGATATCCAGTGAAGAAGTTCTAGTGTTCTCTCCTCCAGCAGCAGCAGCAGCAGATGTACAGTTGGATATACAGCAGATGCAGTTGTATATATGAATACAGAAGTAGAGGAAGTTGAGATTGATATGAGTTGTACAGATGAGCCAGCAGATCTTCCAGAAATTTTGACTGTTGGTGATTGCTTTGTCAATCCCACAGTAGATTTATTCAGTTTATTGAATTCATTTGATTCTGCTTATATAAATTGCTTACTAAAAGTTTGTCTAGAGAATTCTATGACTATAGTTTGCTATACTTCCCCTATAAGCCATGAGGTTGTTAAGCAACTAAAGACAAGTTTTGCAGTCATTGAGCCATTCACAGAATCAGCTCCCAATGCTGTCTCCCCTCCAACCTACAAAATGGATGAAAGTCTTATACCAGACCTGGATGATATCATACTTCCCGATATAGAGGAAAAGAATCAAACAGTTTCTGAAAGTATTGCTGTTCTAGAAGTTTCAGAATCTCAAGTGCTACCTCAAGCTGAAAAGCAAATTTCTAAGGAAGACTTGAAGGAGATTAATGATATGTATGATAATCCTCCTAAGTCCTCTGAAGACAATGATGATGATGACTCTGAAGATTCTGATGATCCTAAAACTAAGAAGAAGATAGTTAAGAAAAGGAAAGTTGTTCCCAAGCCCAATCCAACTCATGACACACCTTACTATATTTTGCAAAAGATTACATCTTACCCTGGGATGCCACAATGGATGTGGTTGTTTAAGAATGAGCAGAAAGAAAGGAAGAAGAGAAGAATGTACAGGTCTCCTCCCAAGCACTTCAGGAAAGACCCTCCTCCTCCATCAGTTGGGGCCTCTGGAAGTGTCACTCATAGATCAGCTCCAGTCACTAAGACTTATCAAAGACACTCCAAGCCTAGTTTTCAAGGCAGCAGTGGACAACAACATCAATCTTCAAAGAACAACCCTCCTCCAGCATCAGAAAAGAATAATACTCCAGTTTTTCTTGATGATTCAAAGGACACCAGTCCCAAAATGCCAGTATCTCATCCAATTCCTTTTGTAGATCTTGAACAAGAACCCACTGCTAAAATGACAAGATTTCAAGAACTGGTTGGACTTTCTCTGATCAATAAAGCAAGAGCAGAAGGCAAGGACCCATCTCAGTACTCCACCATGTCCTCATACAGAAAAGAAGAGCTCAAAAGGTACACTAATGCTAACTAATTTTTCAATATAGATGATTATATGAGTCTCCATCCTGAAGCTGTAGTACCAAGGGCTACTTTTTTGTGATATTATTGGAGCATCTGACATGACCATGTGTAAGAGAGAAGCTGCAAACCCTAACAGAGAAATCATTTTCAGACAACCATCTGACAAAGCTGAGAAAGAGAAGTACAGGAAAAACAAATAACTGTTTGTTTAGTTTGTTTTCTGAACTATTTTTTTGTATTTTCATAAAGCACCTGTTGTACATATATCTGTTAGATCTTTATTTTCTGCCAAATATCTTTATTTTGCTTTGTTTTCTTTTGTTTGTATTAGTGACCTCACCCAAATAAGGGGAGATTGTTGGATCCCTAGTTTGAATTTGGGCTAGATTCACTAATTAGGATGTTTGACCCACTTTGTATAGCTAGAGTCAAGTCTGTTAGTCCTAGAGTTTAGGCTAGTCATTATGTATCAATCTTCATGGACCAGCCTGCAGAGGACTTCAGTAGACTCAAGACTTAGAAGAATTCAGAGTTCAGATTTTGAGTTCGAAGTTCTTCGAACTCAGCTCGATGATCGTCGATCGCAGATCGACGAACTCAAAAATCTTTCTCTTGGTTGAGCTCGATGATATTCGAGCTCAGGTAGACGATTTCTTCCTCAAGACAGATTCTCTGCTCGACGAAATCTGGAGTTCAGCTTTGACAGATTCTTTCCAGTTTATCTTCTCTGAACTCAAGTCGACGAAGACAGATTCTCTACTCGACGAACTTGGAGCACAGAATTGACAAGATATTTCCGGTTGGTAGTTCGCTGAGCTCAGGTCGACGAACAGGATTTCTCAGCTCGACGAACTTGGAACTCCAGTCGACGAATTCTACCCAGAGGTCGACGATTTCTGTCCCGAGTTAGATTGATAAGTTTTCCTTATTTCTGTCCCCAATTTCTTATATTATTTAGCAGTAATTCTCTAAGTAATTAATGCTTATATTCTCAAAAATATAGCCGTTCTTGACAGCATTAATTATGGATTTCATCAGAGTTAATTACTTGCTTATTTTACTGGGACAGTTTGGGAAACTCATTAAAGATTATATTACAGCCGTTTCATTCTCCAGAATTAGTCAGTAATTAATGTTTGGAATTCAAAATTCAAAAGGAGTATTTGACAGAAGAATATATAAGAGATTTTTCTTTCAGACAATAGCAGAGGTGATACCAGCAAGCAAGAAGAAAGATATACAGTGATATACACAGTATACCTAACACAAGAAGTGATACAGAGAAGAGATACAAAAATATACTGAAAAACATCTGCTTCTTCTCTGTGCTGAAAACTTTCTGTTTTCCCCTTGATCTTTCAAAAGACTGAAGAAGAACATCAATCTTATATCAAGAGTCTTCTTCAACTTCTACTCTAGGAATTCTCAAGGACAACAACTCTAGATCTGTCTACAAGTTCCTGGATTTCAACAAGACAAGGCTGAAGACCTACACCATGAGTAAGGCTCCAGGCTTTCTGAACATCTCAACATTTTAGAAGGAGCTTTGACAATAACAATCCACTGAGTCTTCTCTGTTGAATAGAGAAAAGAGAAGACACCGTCAACTCTCTCAATATCCTGTACAAAGGGTTTATTAACTCCTTTTAAAAGTTTATTGTTGATTTTAGGTCACCTGATCAAAAGTCTAAAGGGTTGTGAGATCTCCCTGTAAATAGATCTTGTGGTGACAGTTACCTGATCAAAAGCCTGATAGTGGATTCCTACCAGGGTGGTAGAATAGTAGATGTACTCAGTTTGGTGAACCACTATAAAATTCTTGTGTTGTGTGGTTGTTCATTTTCTCTTTGTTTTGCTGTGCTGTGATAGTATAATTTAGCTTAGTTTCCATTTCCTTTTATAACTACTACTATTTATCACTTATTTCTCGTTCCATGTTGATAAATATGGTAATTATAAAAAATAAACACTATTGTGCATTAGTTTCCCGTTTATATAATTGAGATTGGAATTTAAGAGCTCAGGATTTATCCTGATAATTCTCGCCATGCTAGTGTATCAAAATGTACAACATAACCAACACTCATATGCATTATCTTATTTTTGGACCTAATACTGGCTAGCCGTATCACGATCTAAAATAACAGGATCACAGATTTGCAATGCATAATAGTAAACACAAAAGATACAATCGAGAGCATGCTCTCGCTAAGCACCCGAAGGCTGGGTCCTCGAAAGCACTCCTCTCTCCAATGAGAGCTCAAGACACTAAGACTCAGAGATGAGAGATAACTCCCCAAGTGACTCATTATATAGATGGAGCCCCTACTACAGGACAAAGACTATATTACTAAATACCGCTCGCGTGCATATCAATATACCCGTCCTGAAAAGCGACCTTGTCCTCAAGATCGGGCCGGGCAGATCCCATTGGCGTGTCAGCGAGACTCGGGCGGCTCCTCTAGTTGGCGGACTAAGTGAAACATCAGAAGCGTAGATGCATTGTGGCAGACCATTTGCTGCAGAGATGTGTTACAAGTGACCGAAACGACCATAGAACTCGGCATCAGACTCCCTGAGAGGTGAATCACTATCATGTACGCAATAATTCATCCTCAAGAACGAGCGATGAACACGCCGGTTAGGCTAGGGTCTCGGTCGGATGCCAGATGCTATGAATACTGATGGGAGAAACCCATCCTCCTCTTGAATGAGGGTTGTAAGGCCAGAAATTATGTCAATGAGTAGACAGTGATGTTTTGGAAGGATACCTGATGGGAAGGCTGGTCGAAGTGGGAGAGTGACAAGGTGTGATGGCAGGGTAACAATGGTCTCGAGAGATGTTGGAAAAGATGAGTCAGGAGATAAGAGAGTTGATAGGCGAGCGGGGGTTGTCAAGAAATGTTGGGGAGCAGAAAAAACATATGGTGACGTGTGAGCAGCTGATAAGGCGCCACGTGAAGCCTCTGTCACAGATATGTTGGAAGGTGAGCAGATGAGAGGGCCACTGGTGGTAATCGATGTATAAGGGGAAATTATGGGGGTTTGTGCCACGATCGGGAGCAGAAGAACGTAGGGGGTGTCAGAAAATAAGAAAGTGACAGGTTTTAATGACCAAAGACCCCTGAGGGGTTGAGATGGGAAGGATAAAGGAGGAGGCTCGTCAGAAACTGAAATGGTAGACCGGGACTGTAAGGAGACATGTTAAGAATCTGATGATGAATCTCAAGAGCCATGGTGAGGAGAGTATCAAGGGTACCTTCAACTCGATCGTAGCCAGCATGCACTGAATAGACACAAGTGGGTTGCCGAAATACTGCAGGCACCTCTGGAGGGCTGCCAGATTGTTGCAGGAGCCGCAGAAGGGCTGCTAGGCTATGACCAGAGCCGCTGGAGGGTTGTGAGGGTGACGAGCGATCACTAGAAGGCTGCAGAAGTGTAGGCAGACCGCGTGAAGTGCGAACGGGAAACAACAAAAGAAGAGTGTAGAAATGGAGAAAACCAACCTTGTATATATGTCCACTTGGTAATAGTTACAAGTATACACACACTTATATAGGAGAAGAAGGAAGGGAGAAATCCTAATACATGATGTGGGACTAATCCAAGAAGAAAAACAAGAAACAACATGAGCCCTTAAATGGGCTTTTCTAACACTCCCCCGCAAGCTGGAGCGTACAAGTCGTAGGCGCCAAGCTTGGATAAGAACTGATAGTAGAGCGGCCTAGAGAGAGCTTTCGTCAGGATGTCCGCAACTTGGTCGGTAGCAGGAACATGCGCCAAATCTATCTTCTTTGACTGTACCTTTTCCCGGATAAAGTGACAGTCAACTTCGATATGCTTTGTTCGTTCGTGAAAAACCGGATTCTTGGCAATATGAATTGCTGCCTGACTGTCGCAAAATAAGGTAGCCGGAGATGAGAGACGAACACCTAAGTCTCTCAGAAGGCCTTCAAGCCAGGTTAACTCAGAGACAACATCTGCCATAGCCCGGTACTCGGCTTCGGCAGAGGAGCGCGCAACCACATTCTGTTTCTTGCTAAGCCAAGTTATGAGGTGTCCACCAAAGTAAGTACAGAATCCAGTTGTGGAGCGCCTATCATCAATAGATCCTGCGTAGTCAGTGTCAGAATACGCGACGAGAGATAGAGATGTGAACGGCTTATACACAAGTCCTTGTCCGGGGGCGAGCTTGAGATATCGAAGGATGCGCTCGACAGCTTGAAGATGAGATGTCCGAGGAGCGTGCATGAACCGGCTCACAACTCCCACAGCAAATGAGATGTCTGGTCGAGTCACCGTAAGGTAGATCAGCTTCCCAACCAAGCGTCTGTAATATTCCGGATTTGTAAGTAGCTTGTCAGAGTCAGAGCTATGGGCCGAGAGCTTGTGATTTGCGTCCATAGGAGTCTCCGCAGGTTTGCACCCAGAATAACCTGCATCACGAAGGAGGTCCATACAGTACTTCCTTTGAGATAACACAAGACCATCAGGGCGTCGGGCGACCTCGAGCCCAAGAAAGTACCGAAGGTTGCCCAGATCTTTGGTTTGAAAGGCAGAATTCAACTGTGCCTTGGTCTGTTGTATTCCTGCCGTGTCGTCGCCAGTAATCAGGATATCATCAACGTAGACCAGAAGAATCACAGTCCCGGTTGACCGATGTCGGGTGAAGAGAGAAAAATCAGCCGAGCTCCGAGTGAAGCCACTAGCACAGACCACTTTACTGAACTTTTCAAACCATGCACGCGGGGACTGTTTGAGACCATAAATGGATTTCCGAAGGTGGCATACCAAAGACTCCCCCGTGGTCTCAAACCCGGGCGGCTGATGCATATAAACGGTCTCCTGGAGATCGCCGTTGAGGAAGACATTTTTGATATCCAGCTGATAAAGGGGCCAGTGACGATGAACAACCAAGGAGAGAAGAACGCGGACCGTGTTCAATTTGGCCACGGGAGAGAAGGTTTCCTCATAATCAAGGCCATGTTGCTGAGTAAACCCCCGTGCCACAAGACGGGCCTTTAGACGATCGATAGTGCCATCCGCCGCATGTTTAATGACAAAGACCCATTTGCAGCTAACAGGGGTGTGGCCAGCAGGAAGAGGAACCAGATCCCAGGTCTGGTTAGCCCAGAGAGCCTGCATTTCATCGTGCATAGCAGCCCGCCAGCCAGGGTGGTGAAGCGCCTCCTGCACATTAGTAGGAAGAGAAATAGAGGAAAGGGAGGTGGCAAATGCGTAGAGAGGTGGTGTTAGCCGATGTAGAGAGACGTAGTTGGCCAAGGGATGAGCTGTAGAGACGGAAGCGTGATCGACCGTAGCGGAGCTATCGCTGGCAGCAGGGAGCTGGGTCACGGGCGCATCCTTGGATGGGCGACGAGAGTAGACACAGATTAGCGGTGGAGGAACCCGAGGAGGAACAGGGGGAGAGGAGGAAGAAGGCGGCACAGATGGCGTGACCGGTACAACGAGTCGGGGAAGAGAGGGAGCAGAAGACGTGGGAGCAGAAGACGAGGTGGTGCCGGGTAAGTGGAAGGGCTGGTCTTCGCAGAAGGTGACATCTGCAGAAACGACCATTTTGCCGGTAGTAGGAGAGTAGCAGACGTACCCCTTTTGAGTGCGGGAGTAGCCAACAAACATATACTTGGCGGCCCGAGGAGCAAGTTTGTCGGAAGGAGGGCCAAGAAGGTGGACGTAACAAACACACCCGAAGATCCGTGGTGTGAGAGAGGTGAGGGGGATAGAGGGATAGAGGAGTTGGAGAGGTGAGGCAAAAGCAAGGACAGAGGAGGGAAGGCAGTTGATGAGATGACAGGCGGTGGAAACAGCAAAGTTCCAATATTCGGTGGGAACGTGCATTTGGAACATAAGGGAGCGGGCAACATCGAGAAGATGACGATTTTTGCGTTCTGCCACCCCGTTTTGCTGAGGGGTATACGCACATGAAGTTTGATGCATGACACCAAAGTCAGTGCAAAGAGTGGAGAAGGCACGACCGGTATATTCTCGAGCATTATCAGTGCGAATGACTTTGAGAGGAGTGGCGAACTGTGTACGCATCTCAAGTAAAAAGGTGCGAAAGACAGAGGGAAGTTCAGTGCGATCGCGTAGGAAGTAGAGCCACGTGGTACGGGAGTAATCGTCAATAAACGTGACAAAGTACCAAAAGCCAAAAATACTAGAGAGCCGATAAGGACCCCAAATATCAGAATGAACTAACGACAAGGGAGTAGTACTCCTGGTACAGGCAGGGGGGAAAGAGGAACGGTGTTGTTTGCCGTAGACACAAGATTCACAGGAGAACTCCTGTAAAGAGAGATCAGGAAGAGCCCGCTTGAGAATCGAAAGGGGAGCATGTCCAAGGCGGCAATGCCAATCAACAGTAGAGACGGTGGAGAGAAGAGTTGGTGGGATATCCAAAATGTACAACCCATTCACCAGCTGCCCCTGACCAATGGTACTCCGGGTACGGCGATCCTGCATAAGAAAAGAATGGGGTGAAAAGGTAATACAACAGTCAAGGTCGTGTGTGAGACGACTAACTGATAATAAATTGAAGGGAGACCCCGGAACGTGAAGAACCGAGGAAAGAGAAAGGGTTGGCGTAAGCTGAAGATCAGCGGAGCCAAAGACGGGGAGGGTTTCACCGTTGGCCACAGTGATGCGAGCAGGATGAGGCGTGTGGAGATATGCTGGGGGCTTCTGGGAGGAGATATGGTGAGTAGCACCAGAATCAACGATCCAACAAGGACGATGAGAGAGGCAGGTGATACCCTCCGTAGAGGACACAACAGAGGTGACAGCGGAAGCAACAGGTGCCATGCGGAGAGCAGAAAAAAACTGGTGGCGAGCAGAGGCGAGGCCAGGCGGCGAGCAGAAACAGCCCGCGGCGGACTGGAGCCGGTCGAGGCGAGTAGGGCAGACCACAGCTGCAGAGAGAGGCCACGGAAACAGAAAGAGGCCGCAGCGGGAAGAGAGTCCGCGCGGACAGAGACAGGCCGCAGCGAGCAGAGACAGCGGACTGGATGAGGTCGCGGCGAGCGGGAGTAGGCCGCGGCGAGTACAGGCACGCTCAGCAAGGAGCGGGCTATGGGAGGCCGCGGCGGACTGGAGGAGGCCGAGGCGGACTGGATCAGACCGCGGCGGACTGGTTCCGGCCGTGGCAAGCAGAGCACAACAGCGGGCCGAGAAGAGAGGGCAAGCTGGGGGAGCTTGGCAAGTCGCGGGAACGGGGCAAGTCGCGGCGAGCTGGAGGGGGTCGCGGCGAGCTGGAGGGGGTCGCGGCGAACTGCAGGAGACCGCGGCGGACTGGAGGTAGCGGCGGACTGGAGGAGGCCGCGATGAGCACAGACGCTCAACAAGGAGCGGGCCAAGAGAGGCCGCAGCGGATGGAAGAGGTCGAGGCGGACTGGACCAGATCGCGTCGAGCTGAGAAGAGAGGACAAGCCGGGAAGCAAGAGAGCGACCGCAGCGGGCTGGACCAGTCCGCAAGACTGAAAGAATGCAGAGGGGCGAGCCCGCGGCGAACAGGGAAAAAGAGAGCTGCGGACAGGACGCTGCGCTTACGGCGGACGAAGGAGACCAAGAGATGGAGGTCGCCGAGGTCGCGCCGGACAAGAAGAGGCCGCAACGGACAAGGGGAAGCAGTGCGCAAGAGATGGCGGAGAGAGAGTCCGCGAGCACAGAGGCTCGAGCGGACAGAAATAGAGCGAGCTAGAGGGAGCAGTCCGCGAGCAAAGAGGCTCGAGCGGACACAAACAGAGTGCAGCGGACAGGAATGATCGTCCGGAGCGGATAGAGAGAGGTGGGCCCCACGAGTCAGAGCAGAAGATGACTATAAGAAGCCTGAGGAGGGTGGAACCACAGAGGGAGAGAAGAGGAGCGGAATCAGAAGGGCAGTCCGCACGAGACCGGAGCGGACAGGAATGCAGTCCGCAGGGTAGCCGAGCGGACAGATACAAAGGGGCAGTCCGCAGAGAGGCGGATGCAGGAAGACAGGCAGTCCGCACGAGACCGGAGCGGACAGGAAGGCAGTCCGCAGAGAGGCGGATGCAGGAAGGCAGTCCGCAGGAGACCGGGCGGACAGAAAAAAAGGGCAGTCCGTAGCTAGACGGAACCTGGCTCTGATACCATGTAGAAATGGAGAAAACCAACCTTGTATATATGTCCACTTGGTAATAGTTACAAGTATACACACACTTATATAGGAGAAGAAGGAAGGGAGAAATCCTAATACATGATGTGAGACTAATCCAAGAAGAAAAACAAGAAACAACATGGGCCCTTAAATGGGCTTTTCTAACAAAGAGGAAGGGCCGGCTAGGGACACATGAATCTGAAGGCTCACTGGGCGGCAAATTCACTGGACGGGGTCGTTCGAAGCAACCGTTGGAATCTGTTGAAAAAGAAGAGGAGCCGGCTGGATGCAGCGGTCGCTGAAATCACTTGAATAGTCGGTCCCCGGAATCGACGAACTGGGACTGATTTGCAAGCAGCAAAAGAAGCGTCGCCAGGCACTGAAATCGGTGGAAGGCTCGGACGAGGCAGTCGACGAGTGATGCCAAGGCAGATACCGATTAAGATGATGTAGTAGTGCAGGCGTTGCAGATGAATCGAAGGTGATGGAGCGTGGCATACGAGCGAACATCGCGCTAGAAACCGAAACGGTCCCATAACAGACGGGCTGTTCACTCAGGGTTCGGCCAAAACCCTAAATTTGTGGCAAGTCAAACCAATTGATACAAGCTAGCTGTATCATGATCTTAAATAACATAAACACAAATTTTCAATGCATAACAGTAAAGACAAGATATATTCGAGTGACAAACTCTCGCTAAGCACCTGGAGGCTGGGTCCTCCAAATCACTTCTCTCACCAATGAGATCTCAAGACATTAAGACTCAAAGATGAAACATAACTTCCTAAGGGGCTCCTTATACAGATGGAGGCCCCACTACAAGACAGAAACTACATGACTAAATACCTCTCGCGTGCGTATCAGGCCTATGATGTAGCCTTTTACATCTTAGTTGTTACCCCATTAGGTCGTAGGAAACAACCTACATTTACAGTAAAAAGACTTGTTGCGATCACAAGGGTTACCATATATACATCCTTGTTAAACTTGTTCACAAATTCCTAGATATTTTTACCAACTTCCTACTTTGCTGCTAATGATGAAATTGATAATTACTTCTCTTATATTTTATATTGTATTTTACACTATAACTTTAATTTACTCCCCGCGATTTTGTCCCCCGTTTTCTACTTAAAAATTCTTTTGTTATATTATGGATTTTTTATCATTTGTGATCCCTTGAAGTTATGATGATGGTTTTACTTGCTTGATTTTCCTAATATTGCATTTTCATGTCTTATTTTGAAAATATCCCATCATCCTTGGTCAGTGAGACATCGACATGTCTATTGACTCCATGTCCTTTACTCTATACGCCATCGTGGGGAAAATGTATGCACTATTTGAAACACTAAAGCATCACACACTCTCTCATCAGACAAGGAATATATTTGCAAATGAGGGGTAGATAATAAAATCTTCATTCCTCCACCTCTCAATAAGGCCAATTATCATCAACCCTGCTTGTAGTTGATGGAGAATGATGACCCATGCACGTTTATTCCCACTAAAGGTGGTGATTCGCTACCCGTTTAGACGATCTGAGTCCACTGATGCATTCAGATCGTCGTTCCAAGTTGTTTTCATGTATATATTTTTATGTTTCTAATTGTATTTGACACCCAACCGGTTCAAACATTATGAGCCGTCCGGATGGGGTGTCCTATTTTAGTTATGTAGTATATATGTGTACATTCATCGCTTTAGATGGGGGCATCGTGGTTTTGATTCCATTTAGGAATCGTTGATGCCCTTTCTTTGTGCGATGCCAAAAGGTTCCTCCTTGGTAGACTCGATGGTATCATCTTCTTCAACCTACTGATCTCCTGTTCGCATTCCTCAACCACATTTGCAAACCCAGTTCGCTCCCGCCATTACAATCGACACTTCCAAGCCTCGCTACCTGCTTCCTGCTTCTTCCCTTCCGACAAGCTCCTCCTCCGCTCCCAATCGTGAGCTACCTCCGTCTTTCATCTCCCGCTTCCCCGTCCCCAACCTAATCCTGGCCATCCTTCCCCGTCAGTCCAGCACTGATTAACCCGTCTTCTCCCTTATCCGACTCCAGGCCCACCATTTCCATCGCCAACCCAATGACAACCCCCCATTCCTTGCCTCCTAAGCCAGGCAATACCCCTCTCTAGCCACAAAACCCCGATATTTAACCTAATTTTAGTTTCCTACCCTACCAGAGTCCCCCCTTTCCTTGGTTTCTACTCAACAACACTTGTTCCTAGGAGGGACCAGTAGTCCTCAAATATCTCCAATGTCGCATTCCGTTGCCACCTGCATGTATGAGTCATAGTTTGGTGATTTTTGTTGGAGCATGGATTGCACGCTTCCTGCTTTGCTAATAATAAATCTTGTTTGTATTTGATTTTTGGGTGTTTTTGGTGTGCAGATATCACAGGTCTATCTCTAATGTCTTTTGGGTGATGAATCAGATCAGAATTGAGCTCGGGAGATATCGCCAGGCGATATTGAGTACCGCCGACAGGCGATAGCGCCACTCGACGCATTTCCGTTCGACGCTCAACGAAGCTCGTGGGCGACGTGGCATCCGTTACATCGCTATCGCCAGACGGCGATATCCAGTATCGCCAGGCGATAGTGCACGTTCGACGCTCGACGTATCTGCGATGCGAAAATGAGGAGTTCGTGGGACACGTGACAGCAGTTACCGATATCGACAAGTGACAATACCCAGTATCGCCAGACAATATCGCCAGAGTATAAAAGTCATTCAATTTCTTGTGGAAATCACGAATTTGATTACCTGGAGTGTACTTTCCTGCAAAGACGATTCAGAGAGCTCCAGATCTCAGAGATACTCCATACTCTCAAGATGGCCAAAGCGCGGAAGATTGACGACACGTTCGCAGCATTCGAAGCAACTCTAGCAAGGATTCATCGACATCTTCAGCGCATTGTTTGAAGGGAGTGTCTAGCCTAAAGTGTTCAATTTGTTTTGTTCTTGTTTCTGTTATTTTCTCATTGTAATCGAGAGGGGAAATCGCCGCCTTGTGCGTGACGTCTAGGTTCTTGTGTGGTTGAGGAGAGAATCGTCGCCTTGTGAGTGGCGTCCAAGTCCTTGTGCGGCTTAGAGAGAAATCGTTGGCTTGTGTGCAGCGTCTAGATCGTGATTAGATCTAGGGGGAGGCTAGTAGCAAGATCTAGGAAGAGATACGCTTTAGTCTGCCGGTTCTTGATAGAAGAACCGGCGAAAACACAAGTAAATTATTTGTTTCATGAGGCTTTGTCTCTTGCTCTATAGAGACACTTTGTATTCAATTTGTTACTTTTGAAATATATCATTGTTGTTTTAGCTAGTATACATTTTCATTCTTTAATTATATTGTTTTTATTCATCAAGCAAATTTGTCTGAATTTAAGAAAAATTTAAATAACCCTTATTCACCCCCCCTCTAAGGGCGCCATAAGATCCAACAATTTTGTTCTTCTATAATTGTATACAATGACTATATTTGGTTGGATGCAATATTATATGCTTTTGTTTCCGTGAAATCATCTGACTTGTAGCATGTATTCAGTGCATGTTTAAATAATTGTTCCTAAATTGTGTGTAGGCTAATATTTTCTTTCCAATTAAATTTTTTGTGAATAATTGTGTATCTGATTATGTTTTATTTTAAATAGTTTCTTATGGTCAATTTAAATCAGGCTCTCAATTGCATTTGCACCCATATTAGGGATTGTTTGTAGGTTCACCGTATTCCACATAAAATTGCTTATTAGGCCATACATCTCTTTCAACCCGCCCTTTCATCAAATCGGTATCAGTGCCTGAGGTTTGAGCTATATAACTATATTATATGCTGAAAGTCCACCTAGTGTCAACTACCTTCACCTATGGGGGGGGGGGAATAGGTGACGTGCAGCGTTTTTGCGGAATTAAAATTGTACCTGCACACGAAAATAAAACAGCACAGCAAACAGAGTACACAAGCTATTTATAGTGGTTCCCCGATTTGGGTACATCCACTTTCCCCCTTCGACCTATCTCCCAACAAGGGACGACTCGGTCACTTCACCAACAGGATTGAAATCCAATCCTTGCACTATCGGAAGGAACCCTTCCACACGTAGGAGTCAACACTCCCACAACACGGGTTGCACCCAACCCTTACAACTAGGAACCAACGTTCCTTTACAACAAAAGTAAAACTAGAATGTACAAGAGATACAAACTACTTTTGGAGACTAAGGTGTCCCTCTTCGTTGACGACGTGTTCTTGAAGTCCACGAGAGTCCACAACCCTAGATCTCTCTTGGAGAGAATCTCCCCAGAACCGGCGGCGGCAAATAGGGCGGCGGCTTGGTTCACGGGATCGGCGGCGACAACGGTGTGCGGCTGCTGTACTTTGGAGATTCAAACTTCGTAGCAAAGCTAGCAAGGTCTTCCAACGGTCACACTAGGATCGGTCGTCTCGATCGATTCGGACGGGGAAGGTTTTCCCGATCAGTAAATCAAGAGACAAGGGATCTCTGGTTAGACACGTGAGACGCTATGCTTGGCTAAGCTTCTGCCGCCGGAAGATCAGGAAGAATCGCGATCAAAAGCGGCAACCAACTAGCATGAGCGGCGACGGCGGCGGCGGAGCAGTTTCGCGATTTTAGGTCAAGATCGTCGCTCGGCTTCTTTCTGTGTGTCTTTACTGTTCAAAAATACGCGTGTATTTGTACACAAGTATACTCCTAAATGACCGTTGTGGGTCCCACCAGAAGAGACCCTAAATCCGGTTCAAAACAGTGCCCGCGGCAAAGTCCGGTCCAGCGGTTTCCAGAAAATCGCCCAAGTCAAAATCGGCGAGAATCAAGGGTGATTCACGTCGAATCGTCGAGAATCAAAGGTGATTCTCGACGATTCGGCGAGAATCACAAGGTGATTCTCGTCGAAGTTGACTTGTTTGCACTCACTGTTTTAGCCGGATAGAGACGGCGAGAATCAGCCAGTGATTCTCGACGATTCGGCGAGAATCACTAGGTGATTCTCGTCGAATCGGCGAGAATCACTTGGTGATTCTCGGCGAATATGACTTAGCGCCAGAGTCGCATGCTTTGATGAAGCCGGATCGAGACGGCGAGAATCAGCCAGTGATTCTCGACGATTCGGCGAGAATCACTTGTGATTCTCGCCGAATCGGCGAGAATCACTTGGTGATTCTCGTCGATTTACACTTAGACGATTTTTCGTCTTTCCACCCATGAGCTACTCTTTGACCCATCCTTGCTCCTTGTCTGCTCTTACAAGATCACAGCCCTGTACTTGAAAGTAAGTGCACTCCAATAGAGAGAGTACACGTAGGCCAACACACTGATCTGCTCAACGAGGAATTACGTCGTGCAGACCCGTGTATATTGACCTACTGCACCCTGACATTGGTGTGCACTTAGCGTGAAATAACTGCAAGCACAACTTGAAATATTTTGTCAAATACATTGTTTATTTACCTTAGCTTGTTCAGGGGCTTCTTCAAATCAGGTACGTTGTGGATACAATACCCAACAATCTCACCCTATTTGAAGAAGCCTAAACCCTACAAGCTAAGGTGAATAAAGCGTATGAGAATGAAAATCATAACCGTGAAATTTAGTTGAGAGAGATATTCATTACCAATACCAATTTCTTGAGAGCAAACTGGGAGAGCAAACCTGGAGCCACCTTAGCCAACTTGGATCCATCTCCCCCTTTTTGGCTTCTTCAAGTCTGGGTCTGTAGCATTTGATCCCTTGCTCCCCCTCAGTTCTTGCGCCTGTGCTCACACTTGAGTACCTTGCTCCCCCTCAGTTCTTGCACGAGCCTGGAGCGTCTGTAGTCTTCATTCCTCGTAGTTTAGCATCCCCAATTCAGTTTTGAAAACACTGAACTTGGCTTCGTCTAGGGGCTTTGTGAATATATCTGCAATCTGCTTGTCCGTGGGGACATAACAGAGAGAAATGTCCTTGTTCTCCACGTGCTCCCGAATGAAATGGTAGCGCACTTTAATATGCTTCGTTCTGCTGTGCGAAACCGGATTGTTGGCAATTGCAATTGCACTGGAGGAGTCGCAGTACATTGGTACTTCCGTGAACTGAAGGTCGTAGTCGGCTAACTGGTTTCTGATCCATAGGAGTTGTGCGCAACAGCTGCCTGCCGAGATGTACTCAGACTCTGCTGTGGAGGTTGCAACACAATTCTGTTTCTTGCTATTCCATGAAATAAGCCTTCGTCCGAGGAATTGACACGTCCCGGAGGTGCTTTTCCTGTCATCCCTACTCCCTGCAAAATCAGCATCTGAAAAACCTATTAGCTCGACATCATTGTTTCTCGGGTACCACAAGCCAAGATTGGGAGAACCTTTAAGGTATCTTAGAATTCGCTTTGCAGCGACATAATGAGATTCCTTAGTGTTCACCTGATATCTGGCACAGACACATGTGGAGAACATGATATCCGGTCTACTGGCAGTAAGGTAGAGCAGGGATCCAATGATGCTTCGGTATTTAGTTTCATCGAAAGGTTTACCTTTCTCATCCTTATCCAGAGACATAGTGGATCCCATTGGAGTCCTCATAGAGGTTGCATTCTCCATACCAAATTTCTTGAGGAGTTCATTTGTGAACTTCGTCTGAGAGATGAAGATTCCATCCTCAGACTGTTTCACTTGAAGTCCCAAGAAATACTTTAGCTCTCCCATACTGCTCATTTCAAACTTTCCTTGCATAAGTTTGGAAAACTTTTTGCAAACATTGTTGTCCGTTGAGCCGAATATTATGTCATCGACATAGATTTGCACCAGCAAAATCTTGCCTTTGACTTCCCTGAGAAACAATGTCTTATCTATTTTACCTCTAGAGAACTTGTTCTCAAGAAGAAAACTAGATAAAGTCTCATACCAAGCTCGTGGAGCTTGTTTTAAACCATATAAAGCTTTATTAAGAAAATATACATGATTGAGATAAGTAGGATTGACAAAACCTGGGGGTTGAGCGACGTATACTTCCTCTTTCAGGTCTCCGTTCAAGAATGCTGATTTCACATCCATTTGATAGACTGTGAATCCTTTGTGCGAAGCATACGCCAGGAACAATCTTATTGCCTCGAGCCTTGCCACTGGTGCGAAGGTCTGGTCGAAGTCAATCCCCTCCTCCTGTTTGTAACCTTGAGCCACCAGCCTTGCCTTGTTCTTTATGATGACACCATGTTCATCCAGTTTGTTTCTGAAGATCCACTTGGTGTCAATCACATTCTGCTTGTGTGTTCTGAGAACCAACGTCCAAACGTTGCATCGTTCAAATTGATGTAGTTCATCTTGCATGGCCAAAATCCATGCCGCATCTTTGTTCGCCTCGTCGAACTTCTTTGGCTCAACCTGTGACAGGAAGCTAAGATGCAAAATTTCGTTAATAGTACCTCTTCGAGTTCTGACACCGACACGAGGATCTCCGATGATCTGATCTCTAGGATGATTCCTCACGTGCCGGAGCACTAGAAGTCTGGCGTCTGGAGCGTCGACTACTTCTTGGGCTTCTCCTCCTTCTAGGAGATTTGTTCCATTTTGATCTTCAACATTTCCAGATGACGTGGAGGTGGAAATTTTGACGTACTTAGGAGTATCATCTTTAGCGGTCTCATCGAGACACAGCTGTTCAAGTCGTGCACCTGCATCTTCAAGAATACCGCTGGAAGAATTGCCGTTAAGCAAACTTCCTTCATCAAATACAACATTAATTGATTCTTCTACCACTAGGGTTTTCTTATTGAAGACCCTATATGCCCGACTGTGGGAACTATAGCCCATGAATATGCCTTCGAAGCATTTTTCACCAAATTTAGTACGCGGGTACTTCCCATTATTCAGTACATAGCATCTGCAACCAAAGATCCTCAAGTAGGACATGGTTGGTTTCCTGCCTCTCAGTAGCTCATAGGGCGTCTTACGATGATGCTTGTTGATCAATGCTCGGTTTTGTACATGACAAGCTGTATTGACCGCCTCTGCCCAGAAGTATTCTGGGAGAGAAGCGTCTTTCAACATGGTCGTGCAGGCTTCAATGAAAGTTCTATTTCTCCTCTCCGCAACTCCATTTTGCTGAGGAGTGCGCGGGGAGGAAAACTCATGAAAGATACCTTGTTCTTCACAAAACTCTGTCATAGCACCAGATTCGAATTCTGTTCCATGGTCACTTCTGATTTTGACCACTGAGCAGTTAAATTCGTTCTGAACTTGCTTGACAAAACTAGTGAAGATGTCAAACGTATCCGACTTTCGTTTTAAGAAGAACACCCATGTAAACCGAGAATGATCATCAACTATCACTAGCGTATAAGACTTGCCTCCCAAGCTATGAACTTGCATTGAACCAAACAAGTCCATATGTAGAAGGTAAAGACATCGGGAAGAGTCTTTGTCTGCAATGCACTTAAAGGTAGCCCGAGTCTGTTTGCCCATCTGGCATGCAGGACAAGGGCTATCTTTGATGCACTTGATAACAGGAGCATCCCTTACTAAGTTTTTAGAAAACAGCATACTAATTGTTTTGAAATTAATATGTGCCAATCTCTTGTGCCATTGTTCACAAAGAGATGCACTGCCAGCTGCCACTAGGCATACGGGGGTAGATGAATCTAAACTAAGAAAATTTAAGCAGAAAATATTTCGGCTCCTAATGCCTGTTAATATCGTCTCAGAAGAGGCGCATGAAATTATCAGACATTTATCCTTGCAGAACTTAACGTCATAACCTTTATCACATAACTGACTTACACTGATCAGGTTATGGTTTAACCCTTCAACATAAGCCACGTCAGTGATAGAGATTATACCGTTGGAAATCATACCGTAACCTCTGGTGACTCCTCGATCTGACCCTCCAAAGATGACTTTGGGTCCATTCTCGACTGGAGAGTAATCACGCAGCAGGCTTCTTGTCCCAGTCATATGCCGGGAGCATCCACTGTCCAAGTACCAGATCGGCGTTTTGGTGGCCTTTGGACATTCCTGCAAAACAAAATTAATTTCCCTTAGGAACCCAATCGAACTTGGGTCCTAGATTTTTGGTTAGCATACTCCCCCTCGGTTGGTTAACCCTACGAGTGGTCGGCCTCGCATTGCTAACATAGGGAGTCTCGTGATACCTTAGATTAAACCAACAATCCACGGCAAAGTGACCGACTTTGCCACAACACCAGCAGTCAAATCTGTTGTACCTCTTCCTAGGCTCCTGCTTTACCCTGGGAATGGTGGGTACACCTGGGGCCTTGGATCTGGAGGTGGAGGCCTCATGGTGATAGCAGTTGTCACAACCCGCATTTTTCTCATTAATAAATAAATCAGAGCACGAGATAACTACGAACTGTGATGCCACGTCAAGCAGGGGATAACTGCTGACGCTCAGGCAACACTCTAATCCTTCAAATCATAAGTTAAAATGAATAGAAAACTGATTTTTTTAAATTAATTGGCCGTATCCCTCGGCTCAGTGGATCAGATAATCCACGGTTTGAAAACTATTTTTATACGTAGCGGAAAAATACTTCATTTATGTTTAACATCCTAAAAGAGCGCATAAGTGTCCTAAGAGGACAACTTACACTATGCAAGACCCTAGATTTCAATTTATAATATTTATAAAGAAAACAATCTTTTTACGCATTTGGAAAATAATGATTGAGTTTTTATAAAACATGCTGATCATGCAATACATATAATAGTTTTTTATAGGTTTTAAAGTAACTATCAACCTAGCATAAAACATTCCCAGAGAGCAAGTGAAACTACCACAAAACAGGTAAACTAGCAGCTAAGCAAAGACTTAGTATCACCAAAGAAAATCACCAACGAGCGTCAACAACCTGACACGAACTCGCTGGCGAGCATGCATGTCTGTACTACTACAAAGCTAAAGAACTACCTCAACAGGTGAGGAAAACACTGCCACAACGCAGTCCACAAGGGAACTCCTGAAATTAGCCGTTCAGCCGGCTACAGACCTGAATCTGAGGCATTCAAAAGAAGAACACCTCAGCAAGAAATAATAAAACAAGTGGTAAAGAAACATCAGATAATAATCGAATGAAAAGAGCAGAAAGAAAAAGAGTTACCAACCCTGCAAGAGAAATGCTGAAAATCTCAGCTAAAGAATCCAAAAAGGGACAAAATGTAAGTATAACAATCAGTAAAGTGAGAGAAATGCATCAAGTACTAAAACGTACCAAACAACGCTCAAGCCTGCAGAGACAAAAAGGAAACCAATATGCATCAAATGAACAGTATGAAAGGAACTAACAATCATAAACTTGTAAATCGTTAGCACTGGCACAAATCCCAAACCTGTGTCGGAGACTAAGAACAGTCACAACCGAACAACCAGGTCCAGGTGTCTCAAGAGTAATAAAGGGGCCGCCACATGGTCCACACACATAAAGTTCCAACCTCTTACAGGAACCCAAAATGTCCAAAGGAGGGAATGGTGGTGGCCACGGCTCGAACTCCCCCGGTACCATACTCCCTCAGAAACCCAGCTACCACATGCTAAGGATCCACGATTCGGCGCCAAAACTAGCCGACAACACCACTTAGAAACTACCAAGTTCTACAACCAAAACCCGCCGAAATAGACTTAACCTAAATTCGGCGATACCCGCCGAATTATTTCCCACTACCCGCCGAATTATTTCCCCCTACCCGCCGAATTATTTCCCCCTACCCGCCGCTTAAAATAAATTCCGATATCTTCCTAGTTTAGGCCGACTACAAGCCCTAACCTAGGAATATTTCTAATCTCACCTATACTACTCCGATATTCTATGACAAGGAGAGTTAATAAGGCGAAATACAACCCATGGAGGCACGCAAGAGGGGAGAAATCCACTTGCCTCAAATCGTTCTTGAAAACGTCCACCCAAAATACTCCACCACGTAGATCCGTCCAAAAGGGGGCACGCGGAGACGAGATCTACGAAAAAACGGACAACCGGGGTTAGGGCCGAAAAAATCTATGGCGAAACGGTCACCGAAACGGGAAAAGCTTACCGCGATCTCGAAGCTCTCGCCGAGAGCTTTCCAACGCCGCGATCGGATCGAGATTCCGTCCACCGGATCGGCGGTGGCGGCCGCCGGAAGGTTCGCGAACGAGAGGATCCGCACTCGCTTTTTTTTTCGCACAGGAGGGGGGGGGGGGCTGCTGGTTCGGAGGAAGGAGAAAGGGGCTTCTTCTTTTTTTTATATATATATACTTAAGAATAATAATATTAATAATAATATTATATTTATTACTAATAATGATAATTAGTATTTATTATACACATATAACAAAGGGGGGGATGCTGGTTCGGTGAGAATGGTAAACCATTCTCACCGATTCCCTCTCCCCCTTTTTTTTTTATATTCTTTATATATACATGTAATAATAATATTTATAATTATTAAAAAAAATGATATAACATTATATCGTTACGGAGGGCCAAACGCGCGCCGAATCGAACGAAATTCGCACCGTAGGCGAATGACGACGCTACGAATCCAACGGCGAAGTCGAAATCGAATTCCGACGCACCGTTTTCGAGATAATAATTTCTAAAGTTAACGGCGTACGCGAAAACATACAAACTTCAATCGCGCTCCGAGGCTCCAAAAATGCTCGGAACGCGACGAAACTTGACGAGCAAGTCTAAAATTAGCCGATCTAATTTCCTAATGTAAAATTTTCCACTCCCGACGCAAATCCAAAAATTTGGCCGGTCAAACCTAACGAACGCAAAACGCGTTAACGACAAAGTCGGTAACAAAAATCGACGAACAAAACTCGGGCAAATTTCTCCCGAAGCCAAAACACAAGCATTCCCCAAGAGGCTCCACCGAGTCACCAAACAGACTCCGGCTCGCTAGGGAATCTTGCTATCAGGCATCACCAAGCCACGCAGGGAACCTAAAGAGCTAAGAGCACGCTCTAACGTCACATGACCAACACGCGCTAACAACGTCACATGACCAACACGCGCTAACATAACGCTATGACGTTATAATACGTCAAATAAGAAATTAAATAAATCACTGGAAAATCGGGGGCGTTACAGTCACTCCCCCTAAAAGAAAGTTTCGTCCCGAAACTTTACGCATAAAACACTTCTACCATAGAAGGAAAAGAAAATAATCAAGGGTTATCGAATGCTTACCGAGCACAGCTAGGAGAACATATGAGGATGCGCCTCCCTCATAGCTGACTCCAACTCCCAAGTCGCGCTCTCCACGTCTTGGTTTCTCCATAGAATCTTTACCATCGGTATTGTCTTTCTCCGCAACACTCGATCTTGCACATCCAAAACACGAATAGGATCTTCCACGTAGGAAAGGTTAGGCTCCAACTGGGGCACTGCATCCAGAACTTGTCTGTCACTTAGCACGCACCTCCGCAGTTGGCTCACGTGAAAAACATTGTGCACGCCAGGAAAATTTGCGGGCAATTTCATCTTGTAGGCTGACACACCAATCCGCTCCACAATTTCAAATGCTCCCACATACCTTGGGTCCAACTTATGGTTCTTACCGAACCTCTTCACTCCAACCATCGGGGAAACCTTAAGGAATACCATGTCCCCCACAGAAAATTCCAAAACGGACCTACGCCGATTGACGTTCTTCTCGTATCGCTCTTGAGCTATCCGAAGCTTCTCTCGAATAAGCTTTACAGAGACTTCCATTTCTTCTAAGGCATCTGGACCTAACATCGGCCTCTCACCAACCTCAGCCCAAAATAGAGGAGTTCTACATCGTCTTCCATATAGCGCTTCGAAAGGAGCCATTTGCAGATTCTCTTGATAACTGTTATTGTATGCGAACTCCATCAACCTCAAGCGTTCATCCCACGCTCCTCCGTGGTCTAATATATAACAACGGATCATATCTTCCACAATCTGATTAACACGCTCCGTTTGACCATTGGTCTGTGGATGATATGCGGTAGAATATCTCAAGTCAGTTCCCAATCCTTCTTGAAGGCTCTTCCAGAAACGAGACGTAAACCTGGAATCTCGATCTGATACTATACTTACGGGTACTCCATGTAACCTGATAACTTCATTCAAATATAGTTCCGCTATCTTTTTCATCGAGTAACCAATCTGAAAGGGTACGAAGTGCGCACACTTTGTTAATCTATCAACAATCACCCAAACAGAGTCATGCCCTCGGGGAGATCTCGGCAAACCAGTAATGAAATCCATTGAGATACTCTCCCACTTCCAAGTTGGAATCTCTAAAGGCGCTAACTTTCCACCAGGCCTTCCATGATCAGCCTTAACTCTTTTGCACGTAAAACATTCTGACACAAACCTTGCAATGTCACCCTTCATCCCGATCCACCAGGCAATCTGTTTCAAGTCCTTATACATTTTTGTAGACCCTGGATGGTAGGCCACACTTGAACCGTGTGCCTCACTGCACAACTTAACTCGAATATCTCGAAAATTGGGGACGCAAAATCTACCGCGGTACTTTAGAGTACCCGCGTCATCGATCGAAAAGTCAGGCAGCTCCCCCTTCTCAGTTCTATTATGAAGGTGCAGTAGATCAGGATCGTCCTTTTGATGAAGCCTCGTAAGAGAAATCCATGAAGGCTCAGACACTTCCAAACTGCTTGGCGAGTCACATCTACCAACTGAAATATCCATTAAAAGGAACTCTTCTACTAACAACTCAGTGAAGAGATTGAAAATTTTCCCTGTCTTTCTGCTTAAGGCGTCGGCTACCACGTTAGCCTTACTCGGATGGTATAGGATCTCCACTTCATAATCAACCACATACTCTAACCATCTGCGCTGGCGCAAGTTCAACTCCTTTTGAGTGAAGACGTACTTCAAACTCTTATGATCTGTATAAATCTTGCACTGCGCGCCATACAACAAGTGTCTCCATAATTTCAATGCATAAATAACTGCTGCGAATTCCAAGTCATGCGTAGGGTAGTTCCTTTCATGAATCTTAAGCTGTCTTGACCCATACGCAATCACTTTTCCTTCTTGCATCAGCACACAACCAAGACCCACGTGGGATGCGTCCACGTAAACGGCATAGTCTAATCCTTCCGTAGGCAATGTCAATATCGGAGCAGTGCACAGTCTATTCTTTAGCTCTTGGAACGCTTCTTCGCACTTATCGCTCCACACAAATGCTGTATTCTTCTGCGTCAATTTGGTCAATGACGCAGATAATGTAGAGAAACCCTCTACAAATCTTCTATAGTAGCCAGCCAACCCTAGGAAGCTTCTTATTTCTTTGGGTGTGGCAGGCCTCGTCCATTCCATAACTGCGGCTATCTTTTCTGGGTCGACAGAGATTCCGTCCTTGTTAACCACATGACCCAGGAAAGAAACCTGATGCAACCAGAACTCGCATTTACTTAGCTTGGCGAACAACTTATGGTCCCTCAAGGCAGATAAAACTAGACGCAAATGTTGGTCATGCTCCTCAACATTGCGTAAATACACCAACACATCGTCTATAAATACGACTATAAACTTGTCCAAAAAGTCCTTGAAAACCCTGTTCATCATGTCCATGAAAGCAGAAGGTGCGTTGGTCAAACCAAACGACATCACAAAAAATTCAAAATGTCCATGTCTGGAACGGAAGGCAGTCCGCGGGATATCTGATTCACGGATCCTTAACTGGTGGTAGCCCGAACGAAGGTCAATCTTAGAGAACACGGCGCTGCCTCGCAGTTGATCAAACAAATCATCTATCCTCGGCAACGGATACCTATTCTTGATCGTTACCTTATTTAGCTCTCTATAATCGATGCACAACCTTATCGATCCATCTTTTTTCTTGACGAACAAAACGGGAGCACCCCAAGGCGAAGAACTCGGCCTTATAAATCCGTTCTCAAGCAACTCGTCTAACTGGATACGCAACTCCTCCAGTTCGCGTGGGGCCATCCGGTAAGGCGCCTTGGCAATAGGACGCGTACCCGGCTCCAAATCTATAACAAACTCCACGTCTCGATCAGGCGGGAGACCCGGAAGATTAGCTGGAAAGACATCAGAAAAATCACGAACCACCGGGATCTCCTCCAAACACGGCAAACTAACCTTGGTTTCTAAAACCGAAACCAAACAAGCAAAACATCCGGAATCTACAAGCTTCCGAGCACATACCGCCGATATAGTCGGAGAATCCTGCCGCGGATAACCGTAAACACTCCCGGGCTGACCGTTGTCCATCCTGAAGTCCAAGCGTTTACCCTTGCATTGGATCACAGCATCATATCTGGACAACCAGTCCATGCCTAGGATCACATCGAAGCTTCCAGATCCAACAGCTTCAAATCAGCAATCGCGAGAAAATCGCCTAGTAAAATCGGACAACTCTGAATACCCTGATCCGAAACTACAGATTCACCTGAAGGAAACTTGACACAGAACGCATCACCAACACGATCGAGATCCAAACGGTAACGCTCTACGAAGGCCCTAGCCACAAATGAGTGGGTAGCGCCGGAATCGAACAGAACACGCGCCCAACGGTTCTTTACCTTAAATCGTCCTATAAAATTGCACACACGACTAAGAAAGCGAACGCTCAAAACTATAACTATGAGCTAAACATTAAAACTAGGGGAGAATCTAACCTGATATCACTTGCGTGGACGCCTGAGCTTCCTCCATAGAGACCACGTTCAACTTTCCTTTTCCCTTGTCCACTCGCTGCGGCGGCGGCAAAGCCTGAAGAGGAACTGGCTGCAGAGTAAGCTGAGCTTGCGGGCACTGATACTTGAGATGACCTTCTTGACCGCACAAGAAACAACTTCTCGCCTTCTTCCCGCAATGGGCAGCATCGTGCCCCGGCTTCTTGCATACAGAACAAAGCAAGTCTTTCTTTGGGATACCTTGGATCGCATGAATCTGCTCTTTCTTCTGAGCTCCTAATCTTTGATAGCACCTTTCCAATGGATGGCCCGGTCGGCCACAGAAACTGCATACCTCTTTGTTTCTCTTCCTCGGAGCAGCGTTAGGGACCTGAGTACTCTTACCCTCATCAGACTTTCTTTTATCTTTTCTCAGTTGTTGACCTCGATTCTTGGCGTTATCAATTGCCTCTACCTTTAAGGCAGCTTCCACCATACCAGCATAACTTGATGTCGCATAGGCACTTGCTAATTGCTGGACGTCACTCCTTAGCCCAACCATAAATCGCTTGCTTCTATTTTCATCGGAACTCACCAAGTCTGGGGCAAATCGGCTTAGCTTACTAAACTCGATTTCGTACTCACTAACCGTGAGCTGCCTTTGCTTTAAGTGCAGAAAATCATTCATCAGACGGTCCCTCTCGACCGATGACAGAAACTTGCTCAGAAGTAGCTCCTTAAAGGACTCCCAGGAACACCCGTCCTTCAGACCTTATTTCTCCTTCAGCCACCAGCCTTTTGCCAACTCTTTGAGCTGATATGCGGCTAACATCACTTTCTGATTATCAGTGATCCCGGAGTATGAGAACATCTCCTCGATTGATATCATCCAATCGTCTAAGACCATGTAATCTGCCTTGCCATCATACGTCGGAGGCCTAAGTCGCTGAAACTGAGAAATAAAGGTCATCTCTGGTGGCACCACGACCGGAGGCACCAGAGGAGCGGGGGGAACAGGGACAGCTTGACCCACAACAGGGTCCTGAACTCTCGGAATTTGCCCTGCCACAACTGCTAACAAGGACTGGACCTGAGACTGCAAATCCACTACTTGCTTTGACAAGACTTCATTGCTTTGTCGCAGACCTTCTATCATTGCACTGCTCTGCGCACCTGAAGATTCTCCCTCCGATTGGGGAGTCAACCTTGTCGAAGGACGCCTCAGCATTCTAATGGAACAACAAAACACTAATCAGACACCTAGCCCACCCACTAGAACCAAACAACATAGTACAAACAATACATACTTAAGTACTTGCTCATGCTGCTAACTTGCTCTGGGATTTTCAATAATGATGTTATGCTTATCCTACGATGATTCACTATCATCACACTAACTCTTGTGTCTAGATCGGGAATGCATGAATTTATATTCTTTTTGACTCAAAAATTATGTGTGTACACATGTCATCCTGCAAATCTTTAGCTTGGCACGTTGTGCTTATGCAATGTTATGCTATGCATGATTGTGCTATGCATTCTAAAAAGGCCCTAATGCATGTTATGAGCGGCGTACACATGAAAATATTATGCATCCCATACTACATAACATTTCCATGCAACGAAAAAAGAAAATGTGCTAGCCGCATTCATGTGGTGAGGTTATGCATCCCATACTACATAACCCTCACATGTTGCCTCCTATGGTGGATCCATATACAAACACATAGTATGCATCCCATACTACATAATATGCCTCGTATACTTCATGTCATGCTATGAGTGTAGTGTTCGTGCTTCAGCCAAGACGTGCTGATGACATATCGGTGTGTGTATGATATGACTCTAAACACCTAATACTTACCGGGACAGGTTGCCCGACAATTTGTCAAGCAACCTCCCTCTGATACCAACTGTCACAACACGCATTTTTCTCATTAATAAATAAATCAGAGCACGAGATAACTACGAGCTGTGATGGCACGTCAAGCAGGGGATAACTGCTGACGCTCAGACAACACTCTAATCCTTCAAATCATAAGTTAAAATGAATAGAAAACTGATTTTTTTAAATTAATTGGCCGTATCCCTCGGCTCAGTGGATCAGATAGTCCACGGTTTGAAAACTATTTTTATACGTAGCGGAAAAATACTTCATTTATGTTTAACATCCTAAAAGAGCGCATAAGTGTCATAAGAGGACAACTTACACTATGCAAGACCCTAGATTTCAATTTATAATATTTATAAAGAAAACAATCTTTTTACGCATTTGGAAAATAATGATTGAGCTTTTATAAAACATGCTGATCATGCAATACATATAGTAGTTTTTTTATAGGTTTTAAAGTAACTAGCAACCTATCATAAAACATTCACAGAGAGCAAGTGAAACTACCACAAAATAGGTAAACTAGCAGCTAAGCAAAGACTTAGTATCACCAAGGAAAATCACCAACGAGCGTCAACAACCTGACACGAACTCGCTGGCGAGCATGCATGTCTGTACTACTACAAAGCTAAAGAACTACCTCAACATGTGAGGAAAACACTGCCACAACGCAGTCCACAAGGGAACTCCTGAAATTAGCCGTTCAACCGGCTACAGACCTGAATCTGAGGCATTCAAAAGAAGAACACCTCAGCAAAAAATAATAAAACAAGTGACAAAGAAACATCAGATAATAATCGAATGAAAAGAGCAGAAAGAAAAAGAGTTACCAACCCTGCAAGAGAAATGCTGAAAATCTCAGCTAAAGAATCCAAAAAGGGACAAAATGTAAATATAACAATCAGTAAAGTGAGAGAAATGCATCAAGTACTAAAACGTACCAAACTCCGCTCAAGCCTGCAGAAACAAAAAGAAAACCAATATGCATTAAATGAACAGTATGAAAGGAACTAACAGTCATAAACTTGTAAATCGTTAGCACTGACACAAATCCCAAACCTGTGTCGGAGACTAAGAACAGTCACAACCGAACAACCAGGTCCAGGTGTCTCAAGAGTACTAAAGGGCCGCCACAGGGTCCACACACATAGAGTTCCAACCTCTTACAGGAACCCAAAATGTCCAAAGGAGGGAATGGTGGTGGCCACGGCTCGAACTCCCCCGGTACCATACTCCCTCAGAAACCCAGCTACCACATGCTAAGGATCCACGATTCGGCGCCAAAACTAGCCGACAACACCACTTAGAAACTATCAAGTTCTACAACCAAAACCCGCCGAAATAGACTTAACCTAAATTCGGCGATACCCGCCGAATTATTTCCCACTACCCGCCGAATTATTTCCCCCTACCCGCCGAATTATTTCCCCCTACCCGCCGAACTCAACTTAAAATAAATTCTGATATCTTCCTAGTTTAGGCCGACTACAATCCCTAACCTAGGAATATTTCTAATCTCACCTATACTACTCCGGTATTCTACGACAAGGAGAGTTAATAAGGCGAAATACAACCCATGGAGGCACGCAAGAGGGGAGAAATCCACTTGCCTCAAATCGTTCTTGAAAACGTCCACCCAAAATACTCCACCACGTAGATCCGTCCAAAAGGGGGCACGCGGAGACGAGATCTACGAAAAAACGGACAACCGGGGTTAGGGCCGAAAAAATCTATGGCGAAACGGTCACCGAAACGGGAAAAGCTTACCGCGATCTCGAAGCTCTCGCCGAGAGCTTTCCAACGCCGCGATCGGATCGAGATTCCGTCCACCGGATCGGCGGTGGCGGCCGCCGGAAGGTTCGCGAACGAGAGGATCCGCACTCGCCTTTTTTTTCGCACAGGAGGGGGGGGGGCTGCTGGTTCGGAGGAAGGAGAAAGGGGCTTCTTCTTTTTTTATATATATATACTTAAGAATAATAATATTAATAATAATATTATATTTATTACTAATAATGATAATTAGTATTTATTATACACATATAACAAAAGGGGGGGGGGGGGGCTGCTGGTTCGGTGAGAATGGTAAACCATTCTCACCGATTCCCTCTCCCCCTTTTTTTTTTGTTTATATTCTTTATATATATGTGTAATAATAATATTTATAATTATTAAAAAAATGATATAACATTATATCGTTACGGAGGGCCAAACGCGCGCCGAATCGAACGAAATTCGCACCGTAGGCGAATGACGACGCTATGAATCCAACGGCGAAGTCGAAATCGAATTCCGACGCACCGTTTTCGAGATAATAATTTCTAAAGTTAACGGCGTACGCGAAAACATACAAACTTCAATCGCGCACCGAGGCTCCAAAAATGCTCGGAACGCGACGAAACTTGACGAGCAAGTCTAAAATTAGCCGATCTAATTTCCTAATGTAAAATTTTCCACTCCCGACGCAAATCCCAAAATTTGGCCGGTCAAACCTAACGAACGCAAAACGCGCTAACGACAAAGTCGGTAACAAAATCCGACGAACAAAATTCGGCCAAATTTCTCCCGAAGCCAAAACACAAGCATTCCCCAAGAGGCTCCACCGAGTCACCAAACAGACTCCGGCTCGCTAGGGAATCTTGCTACCAGGCATCACCAAGCCACGCAGGGAACCTAAAGAGCTAAGAGCACGCTCTAACAACGTCACATGACCAACACGCGCTAACATAACGCTCTGACGTCATAATACATCAAATAAGAAATTAAATAAATCACTGAAAAATCGGGGGCGTTACAGCAGTCACATGACTTCTTCACCTTCTGTTCCTTCAGTATAACAGGCTTGGCTCTTGGTGTCTGCTTTCCATTATGACCGCTGGAGAATTGACCATAATTTCCCATGTGGATTTCCTCATAAGGTGCCTTGAAGGCACTCTCACCGAAGTTGCGGGGAAAGGTCCAACCATCATATCGACTCTTTGGCTTTGCAACCGAGGGCCGGAAATGATGACCAAAGGTTGATTCAAAGTCATGTTGGTTGCAAGGAAAGCTAGATTTTCTGAAAGCAACATGACTGAGCGGAGCCTTTCCCTTTTCAGCAGCAGAGGCCTTCTTGGCAGCCTTATTCTTCCTCTGGTTCGTATTTCTCCTGGATGAGGAACCAGATACCCCTACATGCCCCAAGCCAGCTCCTTTGGCCTGAGCAGAGAAGGTATCAACTACTGGAAGAACTGTTTTTGGCATAGAGAAGCTCTTGACGATCTTCCTTTCTGGCGCAAGTTGTTCTTCCAACTTGTTGACTTCCTCCTGTTTAAGATCAAGGAGCTTAAGAGACTCTGAATGCTTTGAAGTCAGGTCAAGGTTCTCCTGTCGGAGAGAAATCAAACTGGTGATCTCTTCCCTTAGGGAGACACTCTCACCCTTAAGGAATTTCACTTTCTTTTTCTCAGCCTTCAATCTCTTACGACACTCCTCGAACGTGTTGAGCAGAAGCTCATACTTCTCGAGGAGCTCCGCTTCACGGGCCGAAAGGCTATCCTCAGGGTCATCATCCGGAGACTCAGGATCAGATTCAGAGTCGGAGAGAGGGGTGTGAGCTTTTACCTTCCCAGTAAATGAGGGGCATTCTCCTTCTGAGTCGGAGCGACCCACCAGCCCGAAGTAGGCTTCCTCATCATCACTGGAGTCTGAGGAATCAGACTCACTCAGTGTCTTTGGCCTTTTGGCGATGTAGCTCCGCTCTTTCTTCTTATCTCTAGAGGATTTGTACTCCTCTCCTTTCCCTTTTTCTCTCTTGCCTTGGTAGCAGTCGGCCACGACGTGTCCTGGCTTATTGCATCCAAAACAAATAATGTCAGAGGAGCGATGTTTGTTCGGTTTAGAAGCATACCTGTCATAAGAATAATTTTTTCTTCTGATGCCTGGAGGAGGAGCCGTCTTTCTTTCTTTGATTCCTCATCTTGAGGAACTTCTTGAATTCTCGGGTGATGAGGGAGAAATCCTCCTCAGACAGCTCTGAGCTGGAGGAGCATGGCTCGGAGTCCTCCTCCTCATCCTTTTTCCTGGCACGGTATGAAACCGCACCCTTGCCTTTTCTGGAGTGAATGACTTTTAGAGCCACAGTCTTTTCTTTGGCGGCAGCCTTCTCAGCTTCTTCTTCTGTTTTACTGGTGTTCAGTTGAAGCTCATAGGACATCAGCTTCCCAAACAGAATTTGCGGGTCTGTTTCAGCCAGTCTGCCAAACTCTCGGATGGCGCAGATCTTTGTGTCCCATTCCTTAGTAAGAGACCTAAGGAATTTATCATTAAGTTCACCATCAGTGAACACTCTTCCATATCCTTTGAGGGCATTGACAATCTTGAGGAAGTTCTCGAAGGTGACTCCGATCTCTTCCTTAGACCCTTGTCTGAAGGCCTCATATTTCTGGTTCAGAAGGGATCTCCGATCATCCCTCACTTCATCAGTGCCCTCCATTAGGATAATCAGGCAGTGCCAGATCTCCTTTGCTGTCCTGCAATTGCAGAAGTTCTGCATCATTGAGTCATCGACCGCGCTGACCAGAATGTTCTGCGCCTTCTTGTCCAGTCCCACCAGCACCATCTCGTCCTTGTCCATTTCAGAAAGTTTCTTTGACACTTTCTTGGTAGGATCTATGGTGGAGACCTTAGTGGGGACATAAGGTCCGTCCTCCACGATCATGAAGAGTCGAGGATCAACTGCTTCCATGTAGAACCTGATCCTTTTCTTCCAGATAGGAAAGTTGAGCCTGGTGCACACTGGGATCTTGCCTGTGAACTTGAGCCCGTCCATAGTAGATGTTTGTCTTCTTCTTGACACTGGCGGCAGGATTCAACTCAAGGTGTTAACCTTTTTGATGAGCAACCTCCCTCTGATACCACTTGAAAGTCCACCTAGTGTCAACTACCTTCACCTATGGGGGGGGGGAATAGGTGACGTGCAGCGTTTTTGCGGAATTAAAATTGTACCTGCACACGAAAATTAAACAGCACAGCAAACAAAGTACACAAGCTATTTATAGTGGTTCCCCGATTTGGGTACATCCACTTTCCCCCTTCGACCTATCTCCCAACAAGGGACGACTCGGTCACTTCACCAACAGGATTGAAATTCAATCCTTGCACTATCGGAAGAAACCCTTCCACACGTAGAAGTCAACACTCCCACAACACGGGTTGCACCCAACCCTTACAACTAGGAACCAACGTTCCTTTACAACAAAAGTAAAACTAGAATGTACAAGAGATACAAACTACTTTTGGAGACTAAGGTGTCCCTCTTCGTTGACGACGTGTTCTTGAAGTCCACGAGAGTCCACAACCCTAGATCTCTCTTGGAGAGAATCTCCCCGGAACCGGCGGCGGCAAAGAGGGCGGCAGCTTGGTTCACGGGATCGGCGGTAACAACGGTGTGCGGCTGCTGTAATTTGGAGATTCAAACTTCGTAGCAAAGCTAGCAAGGTCTTCCAACGGTCACACTAGGATCGGTCGTCTCGATCGATTCGGACGGGGAAGGTTTTCCCGATCAACAAATCAAGAGACAAGGGATCTCTGGTTAGACACGTGAGACGCTATGCTTGGCTAAGCTTCTGTCGCCGGAAGATCAGGAAGAATCGCGATCAAAAGCGGCAACCAACTAGCATGAGCGGCGACGACGGCGGCGGAGCAGTTTCGCGATTTTAGGTCGAGATCGTCGCTCGGCTTCTTTCTGTGTGTCTTTACTGTTCAAAAATACACGTGTATTTATACACAAGTATACTCCTAAATGACTGTTGTGGGTCCCACCAGAAGAGACCCTAAATCCGGTTCAAAACAGTGCCAACGGCAAAGTCCGGTCCAGCGGTTTCCAGAAAATCGCCCAAGTCAAAATCGGCGAGAATCAAGGGTGATTCACGTCGAATCGTCGAGAATCAAAGGAGATTCTCGACGATTCGGCGAGAATCACAAGGTGATTCTCGTCGAAGTTGACTTGTTTGCACTCACTGTTTTAGCCGGATAGAGACGGCGAGAATCAGCCAGTGATTCTCGACGATTCGGCGAGAATCACTAGTGATTCTCGTCGAATCGGCGAGAATCACTTGGTGATTCTCGGCGAATATGACTTAGCGCCAGAGTCGCCTGTTTTGATGAAGCCGGATCGAGACGGCGAGAATCAGCCAGTGATTCTCGCCGAATCGGCGAGAATCACTTGGTGATTCTCGTCGATTTACACTTAGACGATTTTTCGTCTTTCCACCCATGAGCTACTCTTTGACCCATCCTTGCTCTTTGTCTGCTCTTGCAAGATCACAGCCCTGTACTTGAAAGTAAGTGCACTACAATAGAGAGAGTACACGTAGGCCAACACACTGATCTGCTCAACGAGGGATTACGTCGTGCAGACCCGTGTATATTGACCTACTGCACCCTGACATTGGTGTGCACTTAGCGTGGAATAACTGCAAGCACAACTTGAAATATTTTGTCAAATACATTGTTTATTTACCTTAGCTTGTTCAGGGGCTTCTTCAAATCAGGTACGTTGTGGATACAATACCCAACATATGCTACGTAGTGGTAGGCTCTCTTCAACCATGTCTGATCAGAACCTTATCGACAATTGGGCTGCTAGTTCGAATTCGAGTTGGTAGGTTGTCTGAGTTCCAAAGACTAGCACTTGATCAATTCAAGCAGAGAGGAGCAATATCTATTTTGTTCGATCATGTTACAAAGGATTGTGTACAATATTGGTTGCAGATTTATTGTCACAATATATTCTTACGGATTCCTCCCATTGTATCTTAAAATGTTTAAAGGTGATCTTCAACTTTGGTAGATCACATATTTCATGTGTCATTGCGTTCCTTAACACTTGACATAGCCCCAACTTTTTATTTTTTTCATGTCAAAAGGTTTCATCCAAGAAAAGTATAGTATGCAGTTGTTTTTTTATCAGTTACTGATCCAGCAGAGTCAATGTCTATTTATATTCCAAGGACTAGCCCCGTGTTCCTTTTAAATGACATCCCTTCTCCTAGAGTACCTCCAAGAAATTACAACATTTGATTAACAATATGTAGATGAGTTTTCCTTGGACCACAAAAACCGATAGATCATGCAAACCATATAAGCAGCACTTGGTCTCATATGTGACATAATAGCCATACTAGGCATTGGTACAATCATGATTAGTCTTGCACTATAAAATGATTGAAAAAAATAAATAGCATTGTTAGACCTTAAAGCCTCAGATTAGTCTTGCACTATAACATCAAAATTACAATGAATTCTACTCATCCTAGATTTGTGTTTGTGTAAAATAATTAAAGGAACTCTAGTGCAATTATCAACAACAAAACACTCAAGCCTTTATCCCACCATAATGGAGTCGGCTATATGGATCCTGTTGCCATTGCACCCTATCTTTAGTCATAATTTCACTAATGCCCAAGTGCATCATGTCTTTCCGTGTAGTTTCATTCCAAGTCTTTTTTGCTACCTCTCCCCCATTTAACATGTAAAAATTACTTCACTGAAGGTTTGCTAATCACCTAGCGGAAGGGGGGGGGGGGTGAATAGGTCTTTGAACTTATATTAAATCTTTTGCTGATTTCTAATTATACTAACTAGAGTTTGTTCTTAAATCCTGCAATAACAAAGAAAAACAAACACACAACAAACACAATGATTTATAGTGGTTCCCCAATTGGGTACATCCACTTTCCCTCTCACCTATCCAACTTACTTGTTGGACTAGGCACAACTTCTCCATTATGCTCCTCAGAGCTTACACCTCAGGCCCACAACCTTACACACAGATTCTTCACAGAATCCAACTCAGAACCACAAGGGTTCCTACCTCAGAGCTCTGCAGAACTCCTACAGCTCAGTGATCCACTGATTACCTACCTCAGCCTTATTTCTAAAGCCTACACTCAGGCTCTTCAGCGCTACAGCTTCAGGCACACAACCCAACTCTCAGAGTACTGCAACACTCCTACAACTCAGTACCCTTCCAGGTACCTACAGCTCAGCCTCCTCTAAGGCCTACAACTCAGTGATACACTTGTCACCTACAGCTCAGTGACTCTTCAGTCACCTACTCAGGCACAAGGCCCTACACTCAGGCTAGGATGACAGCCCTACCTCAGATTCACACTTGGATCCTACCTCAGAGAGCAACACTCTCCTACCTCAGACACCTAAGCGCTACAGCTTAGATCCTCACTTGGATCCTACCTCATTACCCCAACAGGGCACTTACCTCAGTGACAAATTTGTCACCTACCTCAGGCACAAAGTGCCCTACACTCAGATTCAGGAAACCTGAATCCTACAGGAAATAAAACAGGATGTTGAAGAAAATAGAACAACTGACTTAGAGAAGTATCTCTGAGTCAACCTTGCTGGACTGAGCAGATATCAGTCCAGTCAACTTGTTGTAGGAGGAATTCGCCTTCTTCTACAGCTAGCACTTTACTGCTGCACAGGTAAGCAGCTATCAGCTTGCTGAAGAGATGTATCAGGTACACTCTTCTGATGAGAACTAACTTGCTGAACTTTGAAGCGCTTCAGCTATCTTTATCTGCCCTCAGACTATCTTGGTTGGACTTTAGCTTTCAAGCTTGATGGGGAAGAAGATGTCCAACCGCCTCTTTTCAAATTTTATTTTTCTGTATTCGTCAACCCTAATCCCTTTTCTGTTTCCCCTTTTATATGTGTTGATTTGAATCAACGACACAATAGTATGTGGGCCCACCAAGGATTGGTGAGCGCCAACTCTATCAGAAAAGTACAAAACGTCTTTAGGCACTACATCAGCTTTCCCGCAACGACTTCCTGCAATTTTGACTTTGATGACGTCAACAGTGGTCATCGACATCTGGACTTAGAAAATATTCCAGAAGACCATGAAGCGTTGAGTGATGTTAAGTCACTCAACGCCATCTCCCTTGGCTCTCAACGTTTCTGGACTTAGAATTTTTCTGTCTTTGTCTCAGCGGTTTTGTCTCAGTGGTTTCAGCGGTTTTTCATTATCAGCTGAGACAAGCCTTTGTCTCAGCGCTTTCTTCTTATCTACTGTCTCAGCAGTTTTTGCACTTAACTGTCTCATCGGTTTTGTCTCAGCGGTCTCAGCGGTTTTTCATTATCAGCTGAGACAAGCCTTTGTTTCAGTGCTTTCTTCTTATCTGCTGTCTCAGCGGTTTTTGCACTTTACTGTCTCAGCGGTTTTCCTCTTAACAGTCTCAATGCTTCCGTCTTCATTAGAAGCGTTGAGTGAATCTTCTTCACTTAACTCTTCTAGACTTAGGGAAATCCAGCCAGTTTTCTCAGCTATCTCAGCGGTCTCAACGCTTTCTTCTTAGTTATCTCAGCTGTCTTAGCGGTCTCAACGCTTTTTCTCTTAGACAGATTTTCTGGCTTTTGCTGGACAAGCGTTGAGCTGAGCTCGACGAATCGCAAACTGAGCTCGACGAATTTTAATATTCTCAGCGGTCTCAGCGTTTTTTGCCTTAGTCAATTTTTCTCTGGCTTTATCTTGATAAGCATTGGGCTGAGCTCGACGAACTGCAAACTGAGCTCGACGAACTTTGATCTTCTCAGCGGTCTCAGCGCTTTTTGCCTTAGTCAATTTTTCTCTTGCTTTACCTTGACAAGCGTTGAGCTGAGCTTTACGAACTGTAACCTGAGCTCGACGAACTTCAAGCCGAGTTCGACGAATTTTGAATCCTGAGTTCTTGAGCTTAACCCAAGGAATGCTGAGTTGAGCTCGACGATCAGCGAGCTGAGTTTGAAGAATTCTAAGTTGAGTTCGACGAAATTTGAGTTTACTGCCCAACTCATTTTTCTTCACCTGTCCAATCATGAACTACCTGTATGCATGAACTAGGGCACATATCAAATACATTATGTTCCTTAGTATGATGATTGATGATGCCCCTTCAAATCCTGAGGAACATTGTAGGGCACAATTCCCAACAATCTTCCCATATTTGAAGAAGGCAGAACACACATCCATGCTTAGGTGCAACAACACAAGAAATATCATGATAGGTCTAAATAAAACATTATCATGATAACTAGCCATCCCAGAACAGGAAAACTCCACCTAAATGAGATGACTTAACACTATGATTGACAGATCACTGGTACATGTGAATTAATAATTATTGACAATGTGAAGGTATGATTAACAACACAAGCTTTATTAATCATTAACAAGGTAAACATTATGATCAAGATGAACCTAATCATTAACTTAGCCAATCAACAACATCAAACTTGTGATAACAGGATATTTATTAAAGAACAATATGTTTATCTATCACTGATATACACAGAGAGTTGCATTATAGATTTATCATCTCAATATGGTCAGGGTCAAAACATATTAATTTCATTGATAGAGATTTGAAATTTTTACACTGTTGATGATCATTACAGGACATAGATCAGACAGAATTAAAAAAATCTTGCAGTCTTTTATCAGTTAGTCTTTGAAGAACTTTCACCAGCATCCTTGATTTCAGCAGTCTTCTTCAAGTTTTCAGCTTTGTTCCTCTGCCTCTTGAAGTAAAGGAATGACTTTTGAATATATCTGTAAGGTATTTTCTTGGGGTTGCTCTTCCTTACCAGATTCTCCTTGAATACTCTTTTCCTTAGAGAATTTCTTTCCAAGTGTTTTACATTCCTCAGAATGATATATACTATCAATATTCTTTAGGATTTGTCCATGTCTTACCCAAACATTGATAATGATGGATTCAGAGGCATCACTAAGCTGTTCATAGTCTGGATCATCTCTGTTCTCAGCTCTCCTCTTTGCCATGAACTCTTCAGCCATTTGAGTTCCTTCCCTCTTTCTCCTGGCAGCAAGCTGTGCATCCTGTGCAATTCTAGCTTGTGCTGAGAAGTCTAAGTCCTCTGGCCTTTTTCTATCCAGGAGGGGCAGGTGTAGTGCCACCATGGTGCCTTGAATTACCTTGAAGGCTTGATCTTCAATGAGTGCTGCTGCCTTAGCATGTCTACTCTCCCTCTTCCTGCCTTCTTCAGATATGGACTTTTACAGTAAGGTGGTGTTGGTTTCATTCATGCTTGATATAGATATGTGTATTCTTTCATTGTCACCAAGCAACTCATTTTTTAGTAGTGTCTCCTTCATTGATTGGAAGGCAACATTGGTGACATGCTGATTTACATGATCTGTTGCACCCTTGATTATCTCATCAGTTGTACTGACATAATTTTTGACATATCCTATGTCAGCTGCAGAGAGTTTTTGGCTTGTGTCCAAAGATTCCATGAGGGTGTTCAGCTTGATTCCAGCAGTTCCAGCCTTATCAAACCAGGTGGTGACCTGTTTGTTTAAGTGAGATATTTCTTCTTTAGTTTCATTTACTTTGGTTGACATTTCATCCCTCAGTTTGACAACAGATTGATCAACATACTCCTTGAGGGTTGTGGTCTGATTATCCAAGAGTACTTTAATTTGGTTTAGAAATTCCTCATTGGAGATGAGGGTAGATGAAGTATGGCCCATAGGAGGAGGTATAACATTCTGAGCAGGGATCTAAGAAGGCTCCCCCTCAACTACAACACCTATAGAAGGAAACATTTCCTTAGCTAAAGCTATTTTAACACTATTAATTAAGAGGGAATGAGTTTTACCTGTAGTGGGTGCAGACTAAACTATTCTATTGACAACTTGATCCAAGTCTGTCAACTCCATCTGATCATGCTCCCCCTCAGACTGAGCATCCTTCTCTTGGCTTGACCTATTAAGATAAGTATCTAAAGTCTCAGGGGGCTCCCTGTTATCTTCTGCAACAACCTCTTCTTCAACAACATTCTGTGACACCTGTCCTGATCTTGGGCTGGCAGAGGATTGACCGAGAGATAAGTCAACCTGCAGACCAGCATCAGCTGGAGAGGATGATCCAAGCACTGATTCAGGGCTGGAAGTTTTTTCTTCGTCAGTGGATTTCTTCCTTGTACCCTTGGAGGATTCCTTTATTCGTGTAGGTTGGCTCATTGGTAGGACTCTAGAGAATCTGTCCAAAGTCTTTATCTCCATCTTTTTAGGTCATGAATCTTCACCCCATGTTCCTGTGTGAAAGTGTCATGATAGGTGTTCACTAGGTATAAAGAATTGATTCTGCCCATGTTTGGAGAGGATATGCAGTCTACTATTCTCTGATAGATGAGAGAAGACCATGAGGTCTTTCTGTTCAGGATAATTCTGGTCATAATGTCAAATATGAAACTGGAGATGGTGTCATGTGATCCAGGTTTGCAGATAAGGGCTTTCCCTACAATGTCTGCTAGCAGTTTTCCTCTCTGATTGAAGAATTTTTTTTCAGAGACCCAGATTTGACCTCATTATATCCACATCATGTGAGAGCACTGTCTCTGTCCGTGTCGGCGAGCTCATCTTTCTCGATATGGTTGGCGGAGGGTATATGGAGAGCTTTTCCTAGTCTCTTAGGGTTTACCTTTATTTTGACATCGTCAATCTTAGACCTAAGAGAGTTTTGAGAGGGGGACATTTTGATGTTTGAGAAGAATTCCACTACCTCTTTTCTAAGAATGGTGGAGGGTTCGGAAAGGGTGTATTCCAAGCCCGCGACTTCAATCATCCTTAATACAACTTTAATCTCAGGAGAGGCATGATTGAATCCATCCCTCACAATTTCGTATCCATCCAGAAGCTCCTTGATGACATTTGGCGCCATTGTAACAGAGCGGCAGGACGCTGAGACGGTTTCGGTCTCGACGGCTAGTGTTAAGGCTTTAGAGAGCGATGTGGCTTTTCGTTTTTTGTCGTCTTTATATATGTAATGAAAACATTTAATTAATTTAATTAAATCTTTCATTTGACTATTAAATTAAGTATTTTAGACTTTACGACTTACTCAATGATTCCTGTTATGATACAGGGCACTTAGACCTTTTACTATATCCCTCAGCTTTTCTTTTATTTGTTCCATACATGTTTAATTTGTGGTTTCCCTTACTGATTGGTTGTACAATTTACTTGACTTAGTAAATTGTCAAGTAAAATAGAATGGAACCTAACATGTTAATGAGGCAGTTCTATTGACATCTAACTTATGTATTGTTTTGCCCTAAAGCTTGCTAATAAGTTATTTGTAATTTTTTTTTGAATAAAGCCTGCTAAAATCTTGCTAAAGTTTGCTAATAACTTGATTAGATTCATCTTGAGCACAACTAACATAACTTATCAAATAACAAACTAAATCTCTATATAAGAGAGAGACATACCTTGAGGCTTGCTTCTTTTAGCTTTTGAGGATTACTTACTTGACAGCCTCAACCTTAATTTGTTACTTTTTCTGGAGCATATTCCTAGAGGAACTATCCTGTCCCAGACATTTGCATAGAACACTCACTGTCCAAATACCAAGTCTTAAGTGGACAGGTACTTGGATTATCTTGCAAAACAGAATTCATTTTCCCTTAGGCACCCAATGATAATTGGGTCCTAGGTTTTTGTTAGCATCATAAAACATCTGCCCAACTCTCTGCCTGGGCTGAGCACCTTTTTGTCCACTAGTCACATTCAGGTTATGCCAACAATCAATGACAAAATGCGTCACTTTTTCACAGCACCAACATTTATGAATGTTGATCTTCTCTTTAGGACGATACATAATTGCTGTCCATGAGAGATGTGAGCAACATCAGACTTTGCTGGATGAGCATTGCATGATGCTGCCCCCTTCTTCCTGAGTGAAGGTGCTGAGGAACAGATTACAGCTGGTCCAAAATGGGCCTGATGTATTTTTGGAGCCTGCCATCTATTGGACATTCTCATTTCCTTAGATAGATGATACCTGGATCCAAATCTAAAGAACTTCTCCTGAACTTTGTTGTTGGAGTGGACAGTGTCACTCTTTCTTTGATCATGTGCCTTCACCCCACTGGTGGAGCACACATTTGATTGTTCCTTCTGGAGTGGTGCAAGCTTGACAGTTTTAGAAGGTGTATTTGCCTTTTGAAACACTGTCCTCTTATCAGGGAATTCAGATTTGAAATGATGATTAATGTGGTTAATACCCAGCTTCTCACGGACTTGGCAAGTTGCAGCTTTTGACAACTGATCCTGTGACTGAGAAGGGTTAATCACAATCCTCAATTTCTCTGTGAAATTCTGTTATAGATATTTAATGTGCTTCTTCTTTTCTTCTAAAAGCATGATCTGACACTCAAGACTTTTCTTGAGTTCAGACACCTCATGACTTTTCTTATAAAACTCAATATATTTATTGTTATAGAGAGTTTTATAAGGCTTAAGGACCTCTATTTCCTTGGCTTGACTTTTGGCAAGTATTCTGCTTTTCTTTAAAGCAATTAGGAGTAGTGCAAACTTGTCAATCAATTGATTGACATCAATCACAGATTCATAGCAATCTTCATCTCATGGTGAAGATGCACCAGTATCTGGACTGAATTCATAGTCAGAGAAAGATGCAGAATTGGAGAGAGATTGTACCTGGATTGATTCTGATTCTTCCTGACTTCTTTCTTCTGCAGACATTGCCATCAACCCATGACATCCATAGTTTTCTTCATCCTCCTCATTGTCACTGTCTGAGTGTAACAGAGGGACCCTGATTCCTATCCTGACAGCAGGATATTCCTCCTCTTCTCCTGGATCTGCAGCAACAGATATCAGCCCTAAATAGGCTTCTTCCTCTTTATCTTCAGAATCTGATGATGAAGAATCTGTCCAGCTTCTCTCCTTCTTAACCACAAAGGACTTTTCCTCCTTGCCCTTGCGATGATGGTGATGCTTTTTCTTCTTCTTCTCATCTTCAGACTCTGAACCACTGTCAGAAAGACTGACTTTCTCTGTCCCTTCCATATGGCCAGTGAGAGAATCCCACATCTCTTTGGCTGACTTGCAGTGGACCACTCTCATGAGGGTTGAGTCATCCATGACACTCACCATGATGTGTTGCGCCCTCTTGTCCATAAATGCAAAGTTGATTTCTTCTTCAAACATCTATGCATAACTCTTTGGAGTCTGGATGCTTGCATCTAATGTTGAGTCCTTCATGAGGATGAAAGATCCTTCTTGAATTGTTGCAAGGACCCTAGGATCAGAGGCTTCCATGATTTGCCTGACTTTTTCTTTCCAAGTCTTAAAGTTCTCCTTGTTGCAGACTTGAAGCTCCATTCCTTGTGGTTCTCTTTTGAACCCACCAGTGTAACCCTTTTAGCTATCCATGGAGGTTAACTCAGATTGTTAAATCCTTTTTGAGGAACCTCCCTCTGATACCACTTGAAAGTTACTTAACTGAATGTTAGCTAATCATCTAGAAGGGGGGGGGGTGAATAGGTCTTTGAACTTTTATTAAATCTTTTGCTGATTTCTAATTATACTAACTAGTGTTTGTCCTTAAATCCTGCAATAACAAAGAAAAACAAGCACACAGCAAACACAAAGATTTATAGTGGTTCCCCAATCGGGTACATCCACTTTCCCTCCCACCTATCCAACTTACTTGTTGGACTAGGCACAACTTCTTCACTATGCTCCTCGGAGCTTACACCTAAGGCCCACAGCCTTACACGCAGATTCTTCACAGAATCCAACTCAGAACCACAAAGGTTCCTACCTCAGAGCTCTGCAGAACTCCTACAGCTCAGTGATCCACTGATCACCTACCTCAGGCTTATTTCTAAGACCCACACTCAGGCTCTTCAGCCCTACAGCTTCAGGCACACAACCCTACTCTCAGAGTGCTGCAGCACTCCTACAACTCAGTACCCTTCCAGGTACCTACAACTCAGCCTCCTCCAAGGCCTACAACTCAGTGACACACTTGTCACCTACAACTCAGTGACTCTTCAGTCACCTACCTCAGGCACAAGGCCCTACAATCAGGTTGGGAGGACAACCCTACCTCAGATCCACGCTTAGATCCTACCTCAGAGAGCAGCACTCTCCTACCTCAGACACTTAAGCCCTACAACTCAGATCCTCACTTGGATCCTATCTCAGTGCCCCAACAGGGCACTTACCTCAGTGACAAATTTGTCAACTATCTCAGGCACAAAGTGTCCTACACTCAGATTCATGAAACCTGAATCCTACATGAAATAAAGCAGGATGTTGAAGAAAATAGAACAACTGACTCAGAGAAGTATCTCTGAGTCAACCTTGCTGGACTGAGCAGATATCAGTCCAGTCAACTTCCTGTAGGAGGAATTAACCTTCTTCTACAACTAACACTTTACTGCTGCACAGGTAAGCAGCTATCGACTTGCTGAAGAGATGTATCAGCTACACTGTTCTGATGAGAACTAACTTATTGAACTTTGAAGTGCTTCAGCTATCTTTATCTGTCCTCAGGCTATCTTGACTGGACTTTAACTTTCAAGCTTGATGGGGAGGAAGATGTCCAGCCGCCTCTTTTCAATTTTTTTTTCTGTATTCGTTAACCCTAATCCCTTTTCTGTTTCCCCTTTTATATGTGTTGATTTGAATCAACAACATAATAGTATATGGGCCCACCAAGGATTAGTGAGCGTCAACTCCATCAGAAAAGGACAAAACGTCTTTAGGCGCTACAGCAGCTTTCCCGCAACGGCTTCCTGCAATTTTGACTTTGATGACATCAACAGTGGTCATCAACATCTGGACTTAGAAAATATTTCAGAAGACCATGCAGCGTTGAGTGATGTTAAGTCACTCAACGCCATCTCCCTTGGCTCTCAACGTTTCTGGACTAAGAATTTTCCTAGCTTTGTCTCAACGGTTTTGTCTCAGCGGTTTCAGTGGTTTTTCATTATCAGCTGAGACAAGCCTTTGTCTCAGCGCTTTCTTCTTATCTGCTGTCTCAACGGTTTTTGCACTTAACTGTCTCAGCGGTTTTGTCTCAGCGGTCTCAGTGGTTTTTCATTATCAGCTGAGACAAGCCTTTGTTTCAGCGCTTTCTTCTTATCTGCTGTCTTAGCGGTTTTTGCACTTTACTGTCTCAGCTGTTTTCCTCTTAACAGTCTCAGCGCTTCCTTCTTCATTAGAAGCGTTGAGTGAATCTGCTTCACTCAACGCTTCTGGTCTTAGAGAAATCCAGCCAGTTTTCTCAGCTGTCTCAACGCTTTCTTCTTAGTTGTCTCAAATGTCTCAGCGGTCTCAACACCTTTTTCTCAGCGTTCTCTGCGCTTTTTCCTTTAGACAGATTTTCTGGCTTTAGCTGGACAAGCGTTGAGCTGAGCTCGACGAACCGCAAACTGAGCTCGACGAACTTTGATATTCTCAGCGGTCTCAGCGCTTTTTGCCTTAGTCAATTTTTCTCTGGCTTTATCTTGATAAGCACTGAGCTGAGCTCGACGAACTGCAAACTGAGCTCGACGAACTTTGATCTTCTCAGCGGTCTCAGCGCTTTTTGCCTTAGTCAATTTTTCTCTTGCTTTACCTTGACAAACGTTGAGCTGAGCTCGACGAACTTTAACCTGAGCCTGACGAACTTCAAGCTGAGTTCGACGAATTTTGAATCCTGAGTTCTTAAGCTTAACTCAAGGAATGCTGAGTTGAACTCGATGATCAGCGAGCTGAGTTCGACGAATTCTGAGCTCAGTTCGACGAAATTTGAGTTTACTGCCCAACACATTTTTCTTCACCTGTCCAATCATGGACTACCTGCATGCATGAACTAGGGCACATATCAAATACATTATGCTCCTTAGCATGATTGGTGATGTCCAATCAAATCCTGAGGAACATTGTAGGGCACAATTCCCAACAACATGCTTAGTGACTAAACTCTCACAATGCATACCATGTGCCTCTAGTTGTCTCTTTTTACGTGTCCGAACCATCTTAATCGAGTTTCTCACATCTTCTCTACAATTGGTGCCACTTCCGTCTTATCATTGATACATTCATTCCTAATTTTATCCAGTATGATGCATTCACACATCCACCTAAACATTCTTATCTCCACAACTCCCATTTTTTTCTTATGTACACAATTCACTACCCAACACTTCGAACCAAAGAACATCGCTGGTCTAATTGCAGTGCGGTAAAACTTGCATTTAAGTTTTAATAGTACTGTACTATCATACAAGATCCCAGACGCGCCTCTCCACTTTAACCAACCTGCTTGGGTTCTATCATATCTTTATCTACACCTCCATTCTTTTGAATTATCAATACCCAACTTAATGATGGAGTCATCCGTCCTTCTTCCAGTTCAATTATCAACGAATGATAAAAATCACTAAGCTCTAAAACATTAATAACAGTAAAGGACACCCAAAATATTACCATGTATAAGATGGAAGAGAACAAAATTCTTATACTATCCAATAAGTTGGATAAATTGCTCATATTGTAGCGGAATTAACTAAAAATTGAAGGGTATTTAATAAGGGATGACCAACCCTCTAATGATGTAGCATAATGTTTTCTTTTTGAGTTGATATTTTCAGATAAAGACATATTTGCTTGGATCGCTATCGATCGGGAAAGAGAATGAAGTCGAGTAGTTTTTTTGTGGGGGGTGGGGGAGGGGGGCGTTCTTGAGAGTGGGCGATGATGCCAATTAGGGTTCAAAATTGTTCCCGATTTTGTCGACAAGTCAGAGTGGTTGATAGCTTCGTCTATCGACTAACAATATAAGTTGATTAATACGAAAGAAGACACATGACCTAGAATAAAGTCGTGTATCTTTGATTAATAAAGGCGCAATTAATTTTAAGCAAACACAAAATAAATCCTGCAAATCACACGAACGTCGATACTAACAGCAAATTAAATGAACCACTGCAGGTATAATGCCGACATAAATAACTAAAAATGGCGGATTCTTTTCATGCATCAAGACAAGACGTTTTGCTTGCGGCCGGTTGATCTGGTCCTTCCTCTTTCGATGTTATGTATCCTTTTCATTTCAGATAGTCAGGTAGGATGGATGGTATGCCATCGCTTCTCTTGACTTGAGACTGGGTTGGGCCCGATTGGGTCACCCTTCTGAGAGGGAAGAAGGAGAGTTCTTTCGGGAACCGATAAAGCTTTGATTTGGTCATTTGGGAGCAACATAGCAATATCTTTCACTCTGTCGCAAATTGTTACTCGCATATTCAGTGCATCATTTGAGCTTTTGGCTCGCAAGAGTCCTCTCTTGGGAGCAGCCACTTCATCAAGGATGAGAACTCTCAAGATAGGCCGAGACACTATCCACGGTTGGTAATCTGACGGTAATCACTTTTGAGATATCAGCTTGATAAACATTCTCATATTGAATCGCAAACTGAAGGAGGGATGGCTGAGTGGCTTAAGGCATTGTATTTTGCAAAAGGTACGCCGTTAGAGTTCAATACAAAAGGAATCATCGTGTTTTTTTTTAGAGAAGAGAAGTCTTGAATTCATGTTCATAGGAATCTCTTAAGAGTTCATCCAGTCAAGTAATATACCTTCATTCGTCCTCTTCTTTGGCTTATTAAGAAGAAGGCGCTTCAGCTTTTTAGCTGATATCAACACTGATTCAAGAGAGAGTCAGAGCGAGCCTGCAGCGGATTCTTTTCTTCATACTAGGATAGGACCGGTCTCAGTCCCGTATGACTTTAGATGGGTAACTACCTACGTTAATCAACGGTTGTTACGTCCCTGATTGGCTGGCGAAGGTTCTCCGACGCTTGCGACGGTACGTTAGAATCTTGAAAAGAAACAGGGCAATTAGCCATGGAGAAAATGGATGATGTTCACATCTTTTGGGAAATCCCTACATCGGTCTTAGTGCTGCCTCTCGCTATGTACTCTTCGTCGCTATAGATAGCTACTCAGCTCGTTCTTTTAGTTCCCATCATGATGAGCATATTGAGTCAGCCAAGGAGGAGAGGAAGAGCTCATTAGCTCCCGAACTCCAAGTCTTAAGCAAACTGGCATCTACCTTGCCTTGCTCTGTAGCCGGAATAGATAGATTCAAGGGGTCGATTGAAATCGTTCACTTCGTCGAGGTTTGATTTCGTATAGAATCTCCGAAAACTCTATTGGTTTCCGCGGGTTTTCAACATTGAGCCGGCCCCTGCTAAGGCAGCGAAAGAAGCATTGGATCATTGGTGAGCGTAGCGTAAGAGTCACTCTATTGAGAAGAGAAAGCTCACCCACCTCTATTTGACTTGGAGCAAAGCTTTGAGCTAACGGACCCACTTTGTAGCTTTGGAAGGAACGGGGCGAGAAGAGAAGAGTACGAATGGCGACCCGAAGGGGTCAACTGAGCTTGAGAGTAAAGCGAAGAGGACGAAAGCCTAGAAGGGTAATCAGAGTGAATCTCCCGTAAGGGTACGTAGTAGGTGAGTCGCGATAGCGACGAAGAGCCCTTAAAAGGGGACGTAAGTCGGTAAGCATATACTTATAGAAATATGAAGAGAGGCGAATCCTTTACTTCTTTCTTTTAGAACAGCGAGGAGTTCTCCTACGCTAATTGGCTCTATTAAAGCTGGAAAGAACTCAGGCATTGAAAGACCTAGTGCTTGCTCTTTTCTTTATGACTATGTTCTGCTGCTTGCTCAATGAATAGTGAGAGTGCTAGTCTTATCTGATTTGATTCACAGATTGGCATAAGATAAGATCATGAAGCTCTCGTTATTGAATATGACGACAGTACGGTGGATACACCGCTACTTGTCAGTTAATCAATTGAAAGATAGTACTAGTCAGAATGATCTGACTGACCCCACTCTTTCGGATTCTATACTTCAAGTGAAATAGGAAGCAACGAAAGAGAGTCACCTCTGCTCTGCCTCGACATTCTCAATCAAAGAATCTACTTCTGAGTCTCGGGACTGAATTCAAACGAGAAAAAGAAAGAAGACCAGATTTTGCAAGCTCTTTCTAGGGAATCACTTGAATGTTGCAAGCTTTCGAGAAAGTTGAGATCCAATCCAGAGAGTTCGATCTCTGTAGTGAAGTCAAAGACAGTTGATTTGGTATCTATGAAAACTCTGATAGAAAGCGCTAGTAATGCTTCTCTGAATAAGTAATTCAATGCTTCACTTCATAAGATAAGTCATTCATTAAAGAATGAAGAGGATGCTGCAAGGTTCGACTAGCTAAGAAAGTAGAATCCGTTCTCAAACTCGATATTACGTCAAAGAAAAAGAACAAGTCTGACTCGCCAAGCTTAGTCATTTTCCCATCCCTCATCGCTTCCACTTAGAATTCCTTAATGGGCCAAGGGGAAGAGGACTTAAGGTTAAGGAAGAAGGATCTACTGGTTGAGACTCTAGTGAACTAGCGGAATTCCCCTGCTTCCGTGGCATCAGAAATTCCCTTCTAGGCTTTCTGCCTAACCGCACGGGTTTACTAGTTGAATTAGGCTCATTCCTAGGTAAAAAAGAAAGACTAAAAAGCATACCATTTTGACCAGAATCTTTATCTACACCTCCATTCTTTTGAATTATCGATACCCAATTTAATGATGGAGTCATCCGTCCTTCTTCCAGTTCAATTATCAACGAATGATAAAAATCACCAAGCTCTAAAACATTAATAACACTAAAGGACACCCAAAATATTACCATGTATAAGATGGAAGAGAACAAAATTCCTATATACTATCCAATAAGTTGGATAAATTGCTCATATTGTAACGGAATTAACTAAAATTTGGAGGGTATTTAATAAGGGATGACCAACCCTCTAATGATGTAGCATAATGTTTTCTTTTTGAGTTGATATTTTCAGATAAAGACATATGTGCTTGGATCGCTATCGATCGGGGAAGAGAATGAAGTCGAGTAGTTTTTTTATGGGGGGTGGGGGAGGGGGGCGTTCTTGAGAGTGGGCGATGATCCCAATTAGGGTTCAAAATTGATCCCGATTTTGTCGACAAGTCAGAGTGGTTGATAGCTTCGTCTATCGACTAACAATATAAGTTGATTAATACGAAAGAAGACACATGACCTAGAATAAAGTCGTGTATCTTTGATTAATAAAGGCACAATTAATTTTAAGCAAACACAAAATAAACCCTGCAAATCACACGAACGTCGATACTAACAGCAAATAAAATGAACCACTGCAGGTATAGTGCCAACATAAATAACAATAGAAAATAAAACTGCATACCAAAATTTAGACGTGCAGGCGTCGACAATAACGGTTATTGGAGGGCATCAAAGGTTGCTGCAACGTCAGGAGTGTTGAGAGAGGGGATCTGGACTAGTATGGATCGTTTAGTTTGTGGGAAGGGTCCCTGGAATGGAGGGGGGGGGATGATTTGAGGTAGAGTCCACCACAGGGGAAGGGGGTGTGGGATAGAGAGGGAGGGGGTTGGAAAGGCTGACGAAGGGGCGGCAGGTTGGGATCGGGTTGGCTGCAGATAGGGCTTGGATAGGATGGGGAAGGCAGTGCAGGGGCTCACACTGGAGTTGCAGATAAGAGGAGATGGCGGGGACGGGAGTGGCGCGGCTGATTGCGGTAGGCGGAAGGGGTCGACGACGTTGGGGACAAACGACGACAAGAGATGATGGGAATGGAATGAGAGGTTGCTGGGCAGTTATAGGAGGACTTGGGAAGGGAGTGGTGGTCTTCGGTGGTCCGGTGACAGAGGAGGAGGAAGGAGGCGGGTTGTACTGGCGTTGCACCAGCGAGGAGAAACTCCTGTAATCACTCCAGGGCAAGACTGACGGGCTGCATAATCACAAACAACCTTCGATGCCCCTGTGAACCGCTTGTTGCCACTTTTTATAACCCTAAAATATAAAACCGTTGCATCATAACTGAACAATCAAATAAACCCACATGAATCGGACGGCTCAAACTGTTTGGACCAACCGGGCGTAAAATACAACTCAAAATATAAAATGTAATATATGAACTCGACTCGGATCGACCATCCGGATACAACCACAGACTCGGATCGTTTGTCTGAGCACCGTATCACCGCCTCCTGCAGGAATACACATGTGTCGGGCGTGGCGCGCCATCAAGTACCTTCTTTACCATCAATTTTATCTTGATCTACTGCAGTTGTGTCCAACACCGTCTCTAAAAACTTTCCAAAATTGTTTTGGCTTTCTTGCGCACGAGAGTGAGCATGGCTGTCATATGTATTGGCCACCAAGATGCCTGCTGGGGAAGTTGGCATAGGTCTCCCCCTTTTTGACTTCAGCCAATAATGAAGCCAAAAACAACTTGGTGACATGAGAATGAGTGGATTGTTGAGAGCAAGGAAAAACAGGCAGAAAGATCAGATATTTGACTATGGAGGGAGTCAAATCTGGGTGAGAATTGCAAGGATAAAGTGTTTATCTTTGCATGAAGGGAATCATAGCGGCTATGAATGATGGGTGCTAAACATATCAGATCAAAAATGGAGAGAATCTGAAGCCGATATGGACGGAGAAGCAGTGGTACGTGTAGTGTGAGAAATGAGGTGAGAAGATTGTTGTTGAGGAAGCAGTGGTAGTAGAGAAGCAATGGATGTGCCGTGGTTGTAGGAGAAAAAAATGAGAGATGGATGTGATGAAGAATGAATAAGAGAGTTATGTGGGGATTGTGAAGGTGTGGCCTCATAATGATGAGGAGATGATGGTGGTTAGGATGATTCAATGGTAGTGGCAGCCTGTGATTTGATTTTGAAAATCCCTCTTATCCATTTGGAAAAGAAAGACGAGGAAAGAATTTTCCCGGAAGGGAGGCAAAGGAGTTTGGAAAGGAAGACGGAGGAATATGTGTTGGATAGAATGATACTCAAAATCCCGCCATATGGAATAATTGGCCACACCAGCTCGGTCTTCATGTGTTTGAACATCAGCTTGCCCCAAGCGACTTTCTTCCTCAACACCAAACAAGCCATGATCATGAATTGTTCCTTTGTACTTACATTATGTGTAAAGGTCTTACAGAAAGACATTGCCCATAATGTCATCAAGAAATCCAAATTCTTCAGCGATCTCCATCTTCTTGATGTTGGTTGCATCAGTGAAACCCATCACATTTATGCTTGCCCATGTCCTCACCCTCCAAGGACTCCTCAATATCTTTATCAAATAGAAAAACATCTGCATGGAGGGCTGCAGAAAGTGTCGCGAATCATGCCTTAGATGATTCCTTCCACCGAATTTACATTGTTGTGCAACTTTGTTCATTTAGTCTCAAGAATCTTGGAGCAAGCAGAGAGAACCTTATCCATCTTATTCTCAAATAACACCTGCAAATCATCTTGAAACTTCTGTTCAGTGGCACTGAAACAACCCAAGTAAACCTCAAAACTAGGGTTGATCATTGTTGCCATTGAGAACTACTGCAGGTAGCTTGGCGAAGAAGAGAGAGAGAGAGAGAGTTTGAAAAGATGAAAGGGTTCGAAAAGAGAATTTAGGGACACGAGGTTTACATCGAGTCCCTTTAATATTAATTGAATCCTGACGTAATGCTAAGGCGCGCCACTATGAGTTCGGCACTGTAGAGGCAACGATTATGGAGAACATCAACTGTCCAAATTATTATCCATTATGGTGTTACTGGAGCACCTCAGCCGCATAGGCTGTCTCCCTCTCATTTTTCGTGGCCTATAAATGTAACTAGGAGTGTTTTTTATTATTATAACAAATATGCTCACGATTTAAGTTTTTTTATCATTAGAACTACGAAGAATCTGATTTAAATTTGGTCACTTTGTTTATTTGTTATGCATTTGAGAATTAGATGTCATAAATTGGTATTATTTCTACTTATTCATTATAAATTTGTCTACATTTTATATTCTCCTTTTTTTAATGGTGACATATATACACATGAGCGCGCGCGCACACATATAAATATGTATATATATGTAGAGAGAGAGTGACCTCATCCGAGCGTTCTTTTTTGCAACACCTCTACTCTAAATGCTCGACTTGAGACCTCTCTCGAACGTACCCAATACTTGTCGAATGCACTTGTTACTATATTCTGTGAATATGTCTAAACTTGTCAGATCGTTCTGCATATTTTGATATGAATCTATTTTTCTAATGTAAAAATACTTCTCCATATCTTTAAGGAATGAAAAAGTGTGATCCATAAATGTAACTAGGAGTGTTTGTTTATTACAATAACTAATATGCTCCAAATATAAGTTTTTTTATCACTAGAATTGTGAAGAATTTGATCACTTTGTTTATTTATTATGTGTTTGAGGATGAGATGTTATTAATCGGTAGTATTTCTACTTAATTCAATATGTATTTGTCTATATTTTATATATATTTTAAAAATGGTGACACACACACACACACACACACACACACACACACACACACACACATGCGTCCCCCCCACCCCGTGCCACGCGCGATAGTTCCTGGCCCTTAACGGGCGGGTTTAATTAAATTTATTTGTTTTAGTTTATCTTTTTAATTTTCTCTTGGAAAAATTTTAAGTAAAAAAAGACTACCCACCCATGGTTTTTGGTTTCCCGGAGCATTTATTTATTTTCAATGGGTTTAATTATTTTAACTATTTTTTGTTTTATTCTTTTAGAAAATTTTGAAAATAAAAATATTAAACGCAATGCCCCACGTAGGCTCTACCGGAGGTGGCCTGCCCTGAGGCCACCGGCGGGTTCGCCGGGTCCCGACACACCCGCCGGGGGTAGTCTGGCGGAACTCCGGCAAGGCCACCGCCGTAGGTGGCCTTGACCATAAAGTCCAGTCTAGAACTCACGGCCAGGGTCACCGACGACGGTGGCCGTGCCAGAGCTTCACAGAACTACCCCCATCTGGTTCGTCGTTGTCCGACGAATGCCATGGTGGGCTCCGGGTAGGCCGCCGCCGACAACTCAAAAGCATGAGAGTGTGGGGGCAATCAGGATTTTTGCTTGAGGAGGTCGTCAGGGATTTTTGTTAGAAGCTTTTGACAGTCCACCTTTTTGTGAAATCAGACAACTGATATAAAAATACGATAGCTATATATATATGACATACCTTGGACGTATATCCATTCTTATTCTTTTGATTTTGTCATACCACCATAGTAGATACGTATCGTACTTAATACTCATACCCGTACTGGTGTTTCATAGATCAGAACACACCAGAAAGGGTCTAGTCCCTATAATCTCCTTGCCCCTGGAGGGACCGACAGGAAGTGTTGGTGTACTTAGGGGAATGATCGGAAGAGAAAGTCCAACGGTCCTAATCGCATTGGTTGATGCGCGAGTAGGTGGGAGTTTGTCAATAGACCTCATATGCACGGTCTTTTCTGCAGAGCCTCTGCTCTACATGCTCGGCTTAAGACTTCTCCTATGCCCTTATAGTCATGAATCTCCAACTGTTCTCTAATAGAGTATCGTTACCCGTTCAGGTAACCTGATACAATCATGGTATTATCCTCTCGGAGGTTGATGCGGGATTGGAGAATGAGAAACTCTTGCATATCCGTCCACAGATAATTTATGTTCCATATGTTATGAAACATACAACAGAAGGTCTGTAAATAATCAGGTGGAACGTACCTCTTGCACAACTGTGCTTTGAATTTTGCCTATATGGTGATCTGGGCCATGCCTAAATTGAACTTAGAACGCTCTAACTGTCTACACCAAAGTAGAGCGTACTCGACTTGCCTAGCCTGTGGAAATTGCTTCCAGGCCATGAAACGGTTCGTCCTTCATACCAATCCGTTGAATCCTCTGTCGCATCCAAAATTACATGACGTCACTCTGTGTCGTGGATTTTTATTATTGCATTTATTTCGTGCACTTCTTTCACGCGCCTGTTTTTTTTAATTTGAAAATTGTTTGGCTCTTCGGGTGCCCGGTGAGAGCCTAAATAAATAGGTCCGGTATTTAATCGTTAGAACGTAATGGCAAGCTTAAGATTGTTTAAACATATAATTTTAAAATTTAAAATAGTAGTATAAATAGATGTTATTAGGTTTGGAATTAATTTTAAATCTATAAGCATTTGGAAAGAATTTCTTGGGAATGAAATACTTTGAATATTAAATTGATTTGAAAATAATATCGGGAACAAAGCAATTAAGGCAAAAGAATTGGGAGAATAATTAAGAAGAGAAATCCATCTATTTAATAATATGGAAGAGTGAAGAAAAAAGGGCAGAACGGAAAAGAAGAAAATTGAAATTTAATTCAATTCCATGTACCATCGTTCCTCCCCCTCACCGTGCCGCTACCCCTCCCGCGTTTCGCCGCTCATGCCACTCCCACGACAGCCGCTAGCTCCAGTCACCGCTCAAGTCTCTCTAACGACAAACTATTGCTCCAGTCGCCGCTCAAATCTCTTCGGCGACCATCCGTTGTTCCATCCGCCGCTCGGGACAACGAATCTGTGGTCCTGCCACTGCCCTAACCTCCAGCGACGCCGACAGCCTTCACCACCCTTACGGACGACCATTCTTTGTCGTCAACACCAATAAAGTTCATCTCCTCGCGTCAGAAACCATCTGGGCTCCATTCCTGTACCAAGTGTTGTCGACTACGGTGCCCAGTTCCAGCGAATGGCTGGCAGGCCCCTGCTCGGCCCCCTTGCCGACGAATTTGAGATCGACCGGTCTCCCGTGGTAACTTCGCCCATTCTCGTTGCTCTGTTATTTTGTTTTAAATTTAAGCCCTCATTTAAATAATCAAGAGCTTGCCCCGAACGTTCTAATTATTACAATTACCGTTATTTCATAAATTATTTTTGTGCTTGTTTGTGGACGATCGGTTCTCGCAACAGTTCAATTAGTTAAGCGTCACAGAATATTTTTCTGATAACGATTACAATCTTGTGAAGCTCAAATGATTGGGGTAATTTTGCGCGAATCGATTTTGGCCGCTCGGCCGCTTTCAAAAAAAAATCCACGTATTTTTCGAAAATCATAATTTTATTTTTATAACAAAATAAAATATTTTTGATTTAAATAATTAATTTTCAAAACCCTAATCGAGTCTACGTCACAATCTAAGAAACTTTCGTGTTCTAGTTCCTTCGAAATTGCCCACATCTAATTTGACTCCTAAATCCCAATGAGGTTGATCTCTTATATTATGGGTTCCTTGTTCATCCTATTACACCAATCTAAACAACCTTCGTGTTCCAGTTCCTTTGAAATTGCCCACATCCAATTTGTCTCCTAAATCTCAATGAGGTTTATCTCTTATATTATGGGTTCCTTATTCAAAATGTCATGGGCTAGAGTTTTCTTGATCTGGTTACCTATGGTTATGCTGATACTTGATTTGATGATGTAAGTCTTGCTCTAAATGTTGGTTGGCCTTGATTGCATTGACACTCTTGCGTAATCCACTTATTTCTTGTCACACATTTCTCATATTCGTATTAACACTTCGATTATTTTAGCTAAATTCTTCGTTTGTGCACTCAGATCCACAACATTATCATCTAAATGACAGGCGCCATTTTTCATTTATGATAATTTTCTTAAATATTTAAAGATTGTACAATAACTAAGAATTTTATTTTATTTGTGAGAGAAGATTTGAAATAACTTGTTTTTCTAAAGATCTTAATTCAAAATAAAATTGTTTTCTTAAACATAAAAGTGCAAATAATGTTTTTTTTGGAGAGAAAATACTTAATATAAGCTTAGTTGGAATTGTTAGAAATTTTTAAAAGACTTTTTATGAAAGTTTTTTTAAAATAAAAATAGATAAAATTTATTATTATTATTTATTTGAAAAGATCGACTAATTCATGTATGATGTAGCCCTGTTCAAAAAGCCCGATCGGGCCGTGCTCGGGCTGGGCAGACCGGGCCCGGGATTTCTAGCCAACTGGGTCGGGTTCGGGCCCCCTATCAAAGAGGGAGCCTGATTAGGCCCTTCAGCCTGGCTCGGGCTGGGCCGGGCCGGGCACGAGCCGACCCGAGTTCTTTTAGGCGGGATTAAACCCTCCTAAGTAGGCGAGATATCCAGGCGGGATTAAATCCCCCCTAAAACTCGACGGGATTTAATCCCTCTTATTCCTAATAGGTGGGATTAAATCCCGCCTAAATGGAATCCCTCCACTGGCGGGATTTCCAGCGCAAGCCTAGCTGTCGGGCCCAGTCTAGGGCCGACGCCCGGGCTTACCCGGCGCTTGGCCCGGGCCGGGCTACCGGCTAAAATGGCGGCCCTGTAAGGCCCGCAAGCCAGGCCCGGGCCGGGCCTCGCCGGGCTTTTTTCGGTCCGGTCCCGGTCCGATCCCGGGCCGATCCCGTGCCATCTTCCAGGGCCCGGTCTTTTTGAACGCGACTAGTATGATGTGAATTAAAAAATGCTCTGATACCAAGCTGATGCCGAAAAATTAGATTTGAGTTTAACATGCGTAATCATGTTAGACGTTTGAAATTTGGGAGCTATTTATCTTTATCTGAGAGTGAAATTTCGGAGTGTTTAGGTCTGAACCGAAACGATATTTTTAATATCCATTAGCTTAGTTGCAAAAAATAATTTTTGATAAAATGACAATTAAAAATAACAAGAATGTTCAATACACTGCCTTTGATAACTATTGTAATCGTATATGATTACGCTGCTAGATGGAGCAGGAGAAGAGTGGAGTTTACCCATAGCATACACAAAGCTACAATAGGCAATAAACTGCCTCATGCACAATCCCGGTTTGATGAAGATTTCCTGGCCCCTTAGTTATTAAAGGCTCAAGGCGCACTAAGACGCAAAAGAGTCTTGTAGCTTATGCTCGCGCCTGATGATGGCAAGGCGCAACCACTTTCAATTTAAATAATCAATACAAATGAAAGATAATGGTTGCTAATCATCTAGAGGGGGGATTGAATATATTCTTTACTGATTTTATACTTTCTTGTTATTTTCTTTGTTAAGTACAGCAAAATAATAAATTAGTACAAACAAAACAACCACAACACAGACACCAAGATGTATAATGATTTCCAAATTATGGGTACATCCACTTTTCTCTTTTACCTATCTAGCAGAGTGCTAGCTTAGGCCAACATCTTCAAATCCTTCTCAGATCAAAAGATCATACAACTCGGGAAGAATATTCCCCTACCTCAGACCTTCAACACAAGGTCCTACCACTCAAATCTTCTATCAAAAGATCCTACAACTCAGGTCAATCACAATCCTATCTCAATCTCTACATGCAGAGATCTACACTCAGATCTTATTAACAGATACTACAGCTCAGATTCTCAATAGAATCCTACAACAAACTCAGATCCTACAAGGATCCTACAATTACAAAAAGGGTTACAAAGATTTTGACTCGAATGACAAAACTTGATTCTTTAATAGAAGCTCTGTGTGAGCTTCTTCTTCCTTGATCAACACTTGGATGAATCTTCTTGGAATAAGTTAGACTGGATCAAGAATACTTAGACCAGAGAGAAAAGTTCTTCAGAAAGAGTATTGCTGAAATGAGTCTTGAAAGAAAATTCCTCTGGTACTCGCAGTGGCTGAAGACTTGAAACAATATTAAAGCTTGAGCATTGCAGAAAACTTGCACAAAAAATTTGGAGGTGTATATGCGTGTAAATCTCTTCTGTATATAATTTTTTCTGAACTTTTGAAATCCCCTTTTTATAGAGCATATGATCGGCAGAGGGATTGATGCTTAAAAAGAAATGCTCCAACAACTAGAGAATTTGCCCAATGAAAATTCTGGAAACGGAAAGATTTTGAAATAAAAGAGAATAATTCTTCTCTTCAAGCAGCATCTTGATTATCACAACAGAAAGCGAGATTTGAATTAATTCAAATAGCTTGAGCAATTTGCGGCTTAAATACAGGAAAGAGCCGTTAGACTACGCTTCAGGCCGGTAAAAATCTCTAAGTAAAACTTCTCTTGATGTAGTCGATAAAGTCCTTTAGCTCTTATAGAAGTTATGCAGTCGGCATGATATACTTTAAGAACCTAACAGAAAAAATCCAACACTTAAGATTTTAACTCTGCAGAAATATTTCTGTCGCAGTGCAGTCGATGTAGTCGATAAAACTTATAGTCTTCCAAACGATGCAGTCGACAAATCTCTTAACTGTCCAGTTGATGCAGTCGACATCTCTTAATTGTCCATCCGATGCAGTCAATAAATGACTTAGTTTCTAGTCGATGCTGTCGACGGATCTCTTAACTGTCCAGCTGATGCAGTCGATAAATGACTTTGCTTTTAGTCGATGCATTCGACAAAACACTTAGCTTCCAGCCTATGCAGTCGACATATGACTTAGACTAATTTGTGATGTAGGGCAGGCTGAGGTCGCGGGAAAACTAGACGCACTACGGGGTTTTACGATGTGGATGACCCAACACAGCACGAGCTTCACAAATTCCAAACGGTTTTTTTTAGCGTAGATTAATTAAATAATTTTAAGCCCACGCAGAGATCCACCAAGGGGTAGTGGCAAAGGAGAAAGGCACCTAGGCGTGGTTACGAATCGGGAGCGCAAGGATTTAAATTAAAACGGATTAGCCATGCAAGTTAACACAAAATTAAGTAACACAAGCACCATTCAATTGATAAACATAGCACAGAAATCTAAGCAAAGTAAACCATGCTGAGACTCAAATCCAAAAGACAACTTACAACCTTACGTGGAGCCAATCGGACGAAGGTGGAGCACTGAATATTGGGAGGAGTGGATCCGGGTCGGTGGAAGCCAACCGTGGGGAAGTGCGGTGGGTTCACGGGCTGCGGGGAGTTAGGGCGGGGCTGATGTGGGCGGAGGGTAGGCGGATGGCTGTCGGGAGCAGGGGAGGCGGCCTGGGGTGTGGTCGTCGGGGCTGCAGGGGGCTGGGAGTGGGGCGGCGAAAGCTGCTGGACGGAGGGAAGCTGGGCGGCGGGCTGCTGGATGACAGGGGGTTGGACGGTGGGTTGCTGGCGGGCAGGGGGCTGGACGGCGGGCTGCTGGCGGGCAGGGGGAAGCTTGACGGGAAGGCGGAGGGGCTGGGTAGCACCCGACGGGCGGCTGGAAGGCCGGGGCGCACCGTCGGAGGCGAGGAAGGGGACGGGCGGCAGCGGGAACCCTAGGCGTCGCACCTGGGGGTGTTGGCGTCGCACCAACCGACCGGTTGAAGAGTCACTCAAGCATTCGGTCCCAAACCTTTCCTCTTGGCTCCTATAAATAGAAAAAGAGGCTAGGGCATCCGGAATCGATGGCTCAGATCGCCCAATCTTCTGGGTGCCCAAATAATGTCAATACATGTCCGAATAAAAGAAAACGAAATACGAAAAATACTCGCGTCGACCTTCCGGACACATCCACGGAGTCGGATCGTCCGGAAGGGCCCTCAAAGTGCAGGATCATAAAATCACGCCCGCTTTCGGCGGGAATACACGTGCGTGGGCCAACGTCGACGTTGATCTCCATCAATTTGAGCCTTTGTATTTAAATTCCTTTAACTTCAATAACTTTCGTCATGATAGTGACATGTCTAATATGTGATTAGATTATTGGCCAACATGAGCTTTGCACATTGATGGATTATAAGGGTAAAACCTCGTTTGTGTGACCATAAGCCTAACACTACATTAGCTAAACACTTCTGTTAAACTTGTCACAACAAAACTAAAACACACATCAAATACAAGATGTTTATTGTTATTTTGATATCTTCTCCAAATCAGGAATCTTGTGGACGATATTCCCAACAACAAATATCAGTTCATTTTCTTAATCAGATTTTTCATCTATTTTACTCATTAATCATTCATTACTTTCATTTATCTCTCTTAAAAAATAGAATCAATATGGTCATCTGTATCATATCTAATTCTAAATGCTTGATTATGTTTAATAAATACTATGTCATGCAAAAATTATTGGGTTTCTAAATTCTTTCTTTAATTTTTTAAAAACATTACAGCAGAAATCTCACCCAGACGCGATTTTTATGCTCCAAAGACGCAAAAAATGAGAACAAAGGTGTAAATCTCTGAGCCTAGTGAGCCTTGATCCTTAGGCATGCCTTTAACAACGTAGCCTGGACCAGTGTTGGAAAATGCTTTGAGTTGACGAAACTGGGTTGGATCCTCAAGATCGGCCAAACATGTCGGAATGATGGGATGAAGTCGACGACATATTTCAGGAGGGCGAGGCTAACTTGTTTGGGTGAAAGGCGACTGAAAAGGGAACGCTGGTCACCCCAGGCGATGTTGTTGAGGGCAACGCAGGTCGGCAGATGTCTGAACACTTGTGGAACCGCCAGTCTTGAAGGAGTTCACTGAGATCAACGAGAAGGGAGTTCGAGGGGTCGTGGTCACTGGTAGGGCCCAAGCGATTTTCTGTAACGGTATGAACGAAAGAGGGCTCATTTCTACAGTACTGCCTTTTTCCTTGTAGGCTGGTGGTTTTATGTGAAGTCCAAAAGCAATCAAATAAATTTTGTTTCCAAAACAATTTTTTGATTTAATTTCTTTCTAAACGGACCAAATATTTATTTCTTGAATATGGCTTCCAAGTGTTTCTCATTGATTGAGAATAATATCTGAAATGAATTTACTCCTACCTAGATTTATGCTTCCTTAATTATTTTGAACTTTCTTTTCCGTCCTAGCTATTCAAACTTGCTAGACCATTTATTCATGATCTTATCAGGTGGTCAAACCTATGTGTCGTATACTCAAAAAAATAACTAATGCACCGGAAAAAGTAAAATACATAATATGAAATGACAATAAAGTAGCAGAAACACGCGGGTATCATGTGTCCTCGAATGCTATGAAAGTTGCATGAATGCCCCATTCAACTAGGTGGGAGGTTCAAGCTTAGGAGAACTGTCAATGAGATGATGTCATTTATGTTGAGTGCGCAAAATGTAAGTGAATGTGACACTTCAGTCAGGATAATTTTGTCTAGTAAACTTGGAGCAAGATTGAGAGGTGGCGTCGCCATAGCTTATTGAGATGGAAGAGCATTGTGGTGGAGATGACATGAACTCAGAGTGGGTGCGTACCAAGAGCTCGCAGGATGTCGCAGATGCCAATTGAGAGCTTGCAGTAAGTTGCCACTCGCGATAGCATATTGCAGAGGAATTTTTATGCGGGAAGTTTCTCGCAAGAATGAGTGCGCTGGAAGTCGCTCGTGGGGGGAGCTTGCAGGAGAAGGTCGCTTGCAGTTGAAGCTCGCAAGAGACACTCACACTGCCACGGGAGGTGCTCGCAGGAGATGTTCACAGTACAAGTCCAAGCTGTGGTCACTAGACCGGGGTGGGGGTGGGGGGATAAGCTAGATCGGTGAGAGGGGAGCAGCTGGACAGATCTGGGAGCATGGAGCGATTGGTGAGATCGACATGGAGTATGTTTGCCAAGTACGATATCTCCCGAATTTCTATTAGAAGAACTCGCAAAAGGGAGGTCAAATGCCTCAACAATTTCTCGCATAAGGCCAGGAGATTCACACAAAATGGATAAGTTTTTGTGAGGCCGAGAAAATAAAATTATGCGAGAGGAGAAAATGAGAGTGCAACAAATAGTTTGTTCTGCTTTGATACCATGTGAGAATAAAATAAGTATTATTCCAGAATCTCAACTTATTATATAGGGACTCCTGTCTTTATCTAGAGTAGAGGAGAAGAATACATGGAGATGGAGACTAAATTCAACAAAGATAAAAATGTAAAGCAACCATCTTTTGGCTGGCTTGTAAAATGGGCAGCCGATTTTCATACTGGCCTATGAATATTGTAATCATGAAAATTATCTTAGTGATGCTGAGTGTTTTTGTCTTCCCTTTACAGAAAGGATGCCAGATTGACTTATTATTTTTGAATAATTTACTTGAAGATCTTTGCATCTGAGATTTAGCAGCTTTCGTTTTATATGTAGCTTATAACATGGATGGCTCATGGGCAACAACCACAACTACTGGCATCTTTCTTCTGGCAGCTTTTACAGACTGGCTTGATGGTTATCTTGCCCGTAAGGTGTATATTTTATGTTTCAATTCCTTTACATCTTTGGCAGCCATCTGTTTCACTAGTTGCAAAAGTCAGTGTCGAACTCTGCCATTTCCTGCATGACAGATGCAGCTAGGGACTACATTTGGTGCCTTTTTGGACCCTGTAGCTGATAAGGTATCTATTAACTTTTCACTACTTTATAATTTGCTAAAAATGTTTCGTTGTACATGGATGCATGATTTATTATTTAATATATTATATAGCATGCTATTAGTTTAATTTGATATTTTCCATGATGACCAAAATACAGCTTATGGTTGCTGCAACATTGGTATTACTAAGCACTAAACCCTTGGAAATGGCTTATTTTGGAGTAGTTCCGTGGATTTTGACAATCCCGGCAATTGCCATTATTGGTAGAGAGGTAATTGCCAAGTGAACTGATCCTTCTGATTAATCTTATCCGAACTATTTGTGATTTTATTCATAGTCTCCACACAATCTCTATTGTATTACATTTTGTCCATAGCCCTTTTTGTTAAAATTTCAACATTAGTTCTATCTGTGTGTAATATTGGTGCATTTAAAATCTATAATATATCTGCTAAAATAACCACCCGAGTTTTTTTTCTACTACCTTATCTTCCATAAGCATTACTCTGCATCTCCTACTTGCTACTACTAATGTAGTAGATGTATACGTAATCCCCATCTGCTCTCTTTCTCTTCACTCCCTCTCTGGAAGGTAAAAATATATGAAATAAATGATAAAATGGGAACTCCCACCATTGGGGGTTCTCTTTTATATAGTATTAAGTAATTATTTCTCACACTATCACTCCTGCTTTTGCAAATCCTTCCTAACATTTCGATCTTGCTATAATTGGCTATTAACAATTTTTTTTATTTTCACTCTCAGATTATTATAGCAGAGCCAATCTTCCGTTCTTAACTAGTTCTGTAGATAAACATCATAAACACATGTTAAATTCCTACCTCATTGCAGATAACAATGTCATCAGTCAGAGAATGGGCCGCATCTCAAAATAGCAGTCTTCTTGAGGTTCAATCCCTATATTTCCGTAATTCTGCATCCATTCAGATGCTTTTTAGCTCATAAATTATTGAGTTTTATTACAGAGCGTTTGGCACTATTCTTGTTGCAGGCAGTAGCAGTTAATAACCTGGGAAAATGGAAGACGGCAACTCAAATGACCGCACTATCGATCCTCCTCCTTACCAGAGACCCCTGGTATTCATATGATCCATCTCATTCTATTGTTTATTTATACTTGTGTCCTGACATTGGGTCTGGTTTCTCCTCGTTCTCATTAAATTTTGTTGATTATTGCTATCTTTACAGTTTAACTGGATCAGGCTTTCTAGTTTGTAGTGGAGTGTTTCTGCTTTATGTTTCAGCTGGCCTTGCTTTATGGTCCTTAGCAATCTACATGAGGAAAATTTGGAGATTCATGATCAAGTAGTTGCATTCGTTCGATCTGTACGAGAAATGTTTTCCCAATTTTAATTTCAGCTGATTAACCTTCTAGGTTAATGGGCATTTGGCTCTTTATATGGGGTCCAGTGGCCCCCTTTTCTGTAACTTGTTTCATAAATATGCATAGTATATAGTATGTGCTTTAGGCAACAGTTTATAGAATAATTTACTGTTGAAGAGCCATTTAGATAGAAATATACTATTCAGAATTATTTCTGAGGTTTTCAATTCTTGGATGCTAGTTCTGGGCAGTTTCCAAGAAATGGAGAGCCTGGTTTTGTTGACTACATCAAAATAATATCTTTCTTTTTGAATTTATTGCTTCCCTTTCATGTGAGTATTATTCCTTGATGTACAGTAAAGGTGATTGTTAAAGTATTGAGTGGATTATTTTGGTTCATGCGTGTATAATATAGTATCTGTAGTTGACACTGGTTGTTATAAAATTATCACTAATATAATTCTTTTTTGACCCCAAATTATTCATAGGATTTTGGAAAACTACATGGAGCTGACTATAGTTGATAGATGATATTACGGTTACAGTGTTGAATGGAATATTGAATTGAAAATTTAACTCACTTTTCGGAGATCACTTTCGGTATGTTGATGAAATTAAATCAGTTAGTTACAGCGTGTGGTAGGTGCTACCGTGTGGCAGTAACTCTTAGAGATTGAACATTCTTAAAAGTTATATTAATTTTTTTTACTTTGATTTGACTAGGAAATAAAATCTTAATAATAAAATAAGGAAGAAAATGATTTTTTTTCAAAATATGATTACAAAATGTCAATTTCAATGATGCTTGAAATCGAGGCATAAAGAAAAATTATTTTCATTTTCTATATTGATTCTTTTCCCAATAACTGGTTCAATCTTGTCTCTCTCTCTCTCTCCAGATAAGGCCTTAAGCCGCCCCTAGATTTAAACATAGACCTAGTTGTTAACACCCACAATGAATTACCCGTAACTCACAAGACCTAGTAGCAAACAACAATGGTGAATTTCACTACCAAAAAAAGCAATCTAAAAGAGAGCTAAATACAAGATTGAGTAATATAAACTCAGAACTAAAAACTTCCTATATTGATGACGACATAATGAGATTTGTTATTCTTAAATCAAGAGATTCAGAATTTATGTTTCGACGAGCTCTTTCTTTTGATAATAACAAAACCTCTAAGAAGAAATCAATTATAATTGGAATGATGTTTATAAAAGATGCAATAAATAATAATCCTAATAAACATGTATACTTTCCATATATGGATGCTCTTCCTACATAGATGCTTCCTATGAATTTTTTTATTATACTCCCCCTAAATTATTATATTTCTTCAATTATTCTCCCCCTTTTGGTATTATCAAGAGGGTGGATGTGAGTTTGAACAATTAGTTCAATTGTGTCTTATGCAGAGATAGAAAGAAGTTTTAACTTTATAAATACTACTTGTTGAAAAAATAAATAGTCGTGATCGAGCACAAATAGTTAACACACCAAAAAATATAGTTAACACTCCTGAAAATAAACATCTTGGAAACAATGCAAGTACAAAATATAAGAATTTTAAGTTGGATAAGATGTTTTGAAGTTTAGTACAAGAGATGCAATATTATTCAATATTGTAGCAAGCATGATTTAAGCTATCAAGAAAAGAGACATAACTATAATATAATACAATTTGCATTTCAAGTAAAAATAAATATTGTAGTTGTCATGTTTTGCTATCTAGTGCAACTATTAAAGTATGTAGATGTGCAATTGTGTAGATGTGCTTTAGGATCTAATTTTCCTGACTGGAAGTTTTACATAAGATAATGATGTGTACAAAAATATTTTGATAAATTATATAAATGCATTAATCAAAACACATGAAAATATATAATGAAAGAACACAACATTGAAATACTCATTTACTTCCACAAAACAATTCAATGCACATAAAAAGTACAACTACCAAGATGCTCTGCACAAACAATGCTTATTAAGACTTAAGAGGGTGCAAAGTAGTGTTTTGAGGATCATATTTTCTATTTTATTTAATTTCAATTTTTGTGTGACCCGATGTACTTAAAGAGAAATGATAATTTTTTTTTGCACAAGACACTTTACAATTCTAAGGAGCTCAACCTCACAATGTTTATTAAGACTTATTAGGAGGGTGAGTATTGCTTGGTGGAGTTTTTCTTTCAGTTTTTATTTGATTTTTAGTTTACATGACCAAAGACTCCGAATTCATTTGTTTTGCAAATATTTTAATTTTAAAACACACTTCTCAAGTAACTAAGTGCATGAAAAAACAAAGAATTGCATTAAACAATTAAATATTATGTAGGTATTTTTTTGTATTTTAATAGGTTATGTTATTATTGTACACAATCATCCAAGACTAAAATTAAAAAAAACTTATAGGTTATCTAAGAAAGTGAGTGAATGATAACACATTTTATCATATACATTTCTTGTAACGCCCCGAAACTCAAAAGAGCGACGAGACGCGTTTTGCGCCAAGTTTGGAATTTGGCAGGGGTCACACAGCCTGGGACACGGGCCTGTTGTGTCGACACAGGGCCTGCTGTGTCGACACAGGGCCTGCTGTGTCGACACAGGGCCTGCTGTGTCGACACAGGGCCTGCTGTGTCGACACAGGGCCTGCTGTGTCGACACAGAGTGGCGACACAGAGTGGGGACACAGAGTGGCGACACAGAGTGCCGACACAGAGTGCCGACACAGAGTGCGCTGTGTCAACACAGAGTGTCGACACAGGGTGTGCTGTGTCGACACAGAGTGTCGACACAGGGGTCTTGGCAGGGTCTCAGTTAAATGTCCCGACACAGTTTGAGTTTGTCGCGGACATGTCCTGCTCCAGTTTGTGAACCGTGCGGTGTTCGGCCCAGTTTTTCCATGTCAGACCTGGATCGTAGCCATACATTTCTTTATGATTGGGATCCGACGGCTGGAGGTTATTCCTATTGGGATATACCCGAGTGTAGGGTTTCAAAACCCTCATCTTCTGTTCGCTGGTTCTCTGTCTAAGTTCTAGAGAGAGGGGAGAGCAACGAGGAAGAAGAAGTGTAGATCCGGTCACCGGCGGAGCTTCAGAGCTCCAAATCGCGAACCGACTTCAGATTTACGAAGGCAAGGAGAGGGCGGTGCTCTTCATCCGCATACGTTTCCATGGCGCCAAGGAAGAATGCTAGGTAACGATCCACTACTTGAGTATGTGAAGCTCTTCTTTTCCCTTGCATAGGAAGCCCTCTCTCTCGAGTTTGCGGAGAGTTGAGGCGTTCCTTCGGGTAGACATGAATAGTCCCCGTTGTGTACATGTAGAGTCCGTAATCGAGAACGGATATAGGCATGATGTGTGAAGCCTACCCGGACAAGTTGGTCTGGATCGGTGATGTTGCATTGCATAAATGGCCGGAGAAGACTCTGTGCGAATGTTTGTTTTTCGGGTTTTCTATGGGGTAGATTGCAATAGGGAGCCTTGGGGATTAACTCCAAGGTGCACCCGGAAAACTGGGCAGATGCGTGATTCTGCCAACATGGTGGCCTGGGAGCCAACTTGAACATAACTGGGTTATGTGATATGTGTGGGAGATACGGGACTTGGGGAAGCTTGACCCGCACAGATGACTTAATTGACGTTGCAGTGTGAGCAACGGGTCAGGTGGAACCGTACCCGATCTATGTCGTTCGGTTAAAGAGACCTAAAGCTACTTGGCACTTACCGTTGGCATAGATGGAGGGTCTTAGGCAGTTGCCAAAAAGACCAGATTCTCACGAGATATTGTCGTCCTGGGTGCGGTGGTGAGTCAGCGGACTTTGACCGTGATCACCGAGAATGTGCCCTGAGAGTACGGGGTGTGTGGCCATGCGTGTCTGCGCCTGTGATGTAGTGTTGTTACATTACTGCTTGGTTATGCTAATAAAGTGCAGGGAAGGAGCATCGACGCCCCGAGTTTGGGGGCGGGATCGTTATAATTTGGTCAGCATAGCTGACCGTTGCTTTTGTTTGCCACCGTGCGGTGGATTGTTACTTGCAGGTGCTGCGGAGCCGAGCGGTAAATAGCGTGCTAAAGCCCAAGTTGCTGAGCCGGCCCTCGAAGGCCTAATTTTGTGTGTTTTCTTTTATTCATGTATGGCCGACCTGCGTGCCGAGGTTTGGAAAACATGTAATTTGAGGAAAACAATTGTAAGGCCATAAGACCAGTACTTGTGTATTTGTACTTCATTCCTGTTGACTTTATAGTGGACATTCATGCTAGTGTTGGGTTCTTTTTTTAATGCAACTTTTAATTGCTTCTACTAGAATGCTCTGTGTAGGACGTTGATATTAGTTGCATGGTTTCCATTGAGTAACCGCCCGGTCTGTGTGTGGCATATGACGTCGAGCCCCGGCTGGACCTACTGCTATATGCTATGCGACAGATAGGGGGTGTTACAATTTGGTATCAGACTACTAGTTTCGGGCAGGCTTAAACTGAATTCGTGGGCGAATTCTTTTAAGGGGTGGTGAGCACATGTTTGTGCGTCATCGTTATAACAGCAAAAGAACCCATGCATGTCCACTTAGGAATGAAAATACACGTGTTTGAGGAACCTGCGTGTTCCTATAATTGCATTTTGCAATTTTGTTTGGTCGCTTAACGGTGTTTTGTACAACTATAGGTGACCAGAAGCGGTGCTGAGCCATCAAAACGCCGAGTTTCTGAGGCTAGTAGTGCACCAAACGATGCTCCTGCAACACCTCCATCGGCTGAGACCATACGATTGGTGGTCGAAGCAGTGTTTGCTATGATCAATGCGCAGTCTGCAAGGCAAATACAGCAGCCCGCTCCTGCGATGGAGCAGGTACCTCTTCCAGAGGTTGAGCCGAGAAGAGTGGAGCAGGTAGTAGTGGAACCGTTGGTGCCGAGGAGGGCAGCCGAGAGATAGCTCAAACATGTCATGAGCTTTAATCCTCCGGTATTCTCGGGGTTGGGAACCCCATATTAAGCTGAAGACTGGCTCTCCCGTGTGAAGAGAGTCTTGATAGCGACGGAGACGGATGAGTGGCAGATGACCACTATAGCTACGTTCCTATTAGATAGAGACGCTAGGCTGTGGTGGGAGGGTTTGGAGCTGCATCTATTGAGAGGAAGACAACTTATAGACGTCTCGATGGAGGAGTTCTCGAGACTGTTCTTGGCTAGGTACCTCCCTTCGACTCAGAGGATAGCTTTGGAGAATGAGTTCTAGAGGTTGGTACAAGGAGAGAGTAGCGTGGATGAGTATCTCCACGAGTTTACTCGTTTGGGTCGGTACGCTAGCTCCACCATCGCGGATGAGGAGTGCAAGACAAACCGATTCTACGATGGTCTGAGAGATGACTTGCGGCTACTACTATCGGGGCCGATGATGCAGGGATTCTTGACCCTGGTCAACACGGCCCGGTCCTTGGAGAAGGACATGAAGAATGTTCAAGCGAAGAAAAGCTTGGGTGATAAGAAGTCTGAGTTCAAGGTGCCGGCTAACTCAAAGTATGGGTACCGTAAGTTCTTTAAGAAGGCTATGACTTCGGGTCCAGCTCCTTCTTCCGGTTCTTCTGGGGCGATTACGGGTCGGACCCCGGGTGCATGTTTTACTTGTGGGAAGCCAGAGCACTTTGCCCGTGACTGTTGGAGCGGACGTCCCAAGTCCGAGAAGAAGCCGGGAGCGACTTATGAAGAGAAGGGCAAGGCGGTGGAGTCAACCGCGTACCATTATGCTCCAGCTCAACCGAGGGTTTATAATCTTGGCCAACAGGAGGCCATCAAACAAGCGGATGTGGTGACAGGTATGGTTTAAATTTATAGCAAGTCAAATTGTTTTATACTTGTTATGTGCGTGTTACCTTACCACTGCTTGTTTAGGATTTGTTTTGATTTGTGAGAATCCAGCAAAAGAACTTTTTGATATGGGAGCTTCACACTCCTTCTTGTCCAAAGGATTCATATCGCGCATTGGAGTACCTTCTTCGATGGCGAAGGACAAGTTGGATGTGTTGTTACCGAATGGGTGTTCAATACGCGCGAATAAAATCTGCTGTGTTAAGATTTGCATTAGGAATCAAGAGTTCGATCTGCAAGCGTCGTTACTACCGCTGGTGGAGTTCGACGTTATATTTGGCATGGACTGGCTCTCGGAGCAGCAAGCCTATATTGATTGCGGTCGCAAGGAAGTCAAGTTGGGAGCAGGTCGTGAGACGACTTTTACGGGCTTGAAAGGGTCGAGCAAGACGTTAATGTCTGCTCTTTTGGTGGTGAAGGCGGTTCGTGCTGGTGCAGAGCTGTTCTTTATACTAGTGTAGGTTGCAAAGCCGAAGCCTACGTTGGATAGTATTTCAGTGGTAGCTGAGTACCCTGATGTGTTCCCCGCCAATCTTCCTGGAGCCCCGCCTCAACGGGAGATAGATTTCACGATTGAGCTAGTGCTAGGTGCGAAACCTGTGTCACAATCCCCGTATCGGCTAGCGCCTAAAGAAATGGCGGAGTTGAAGGTGCAACTTCAAGAACTGTTGGAGCAAGGGTTTGTGCGTCCAAGTTCGTCGCCTTGGAGCGCACCGGTCCTCTTTGTAAAGAAGAAGGACAAGAGCTTGAGACTTTGTATTTATTATCAGGAGTTAAACAAGCTAACGAAAAAGAACAAGTACCCAATCCCAAGGATCAATGTTCTTTTTGATCAGTTGGTCGGGTCGACGGTGTACTCTAAGTTGGATCTTAAGTCCGGTTACTATCAGCTGAGAATAAGGGAGAGTGATATCTCTAAGACAGCGTTCAGTACGAGATACATGCATTACGAGTTTACGGTCATGCCGTTTGGGCTGACCAATGCGCCGTCGGTGTTCATGGATTTGATGAACAGGACTTTCAAGGAGTACTTGGACCATTTTGTGATCGTCTTCATCGACGATCTTTTGGTGTACTCGCAGAGTGAGGAAGATCACTTCAGGCATCTTCATTTGGTTTTGGAGGCGCTAAGGAGGAATCAATTGTACGCCAAGTTCTCGAAATGCGAGTTTTGGTTGTCCTCAGTGGCATTCCTCGGTCATATAGTGAGTGGAGAGGGTATTGTAGTGGATCCGGCGAAGATTGTTGCGATACGAGAGTGGCCTGAGCTTTCTACGGTAGCGGAAGTCCACAGCTTTTGGGGGCTTGCCGGCTATTATAGGCGCTTCGTGCAGAACTTCTCGCGGATAGCGTCACCTCTCACTACTTTGATGAGGAAAGAGAAGAAGTTTGTTTCGACGCCGGAGTGCGCGCGAGCTTTTGAGGAGTTGAAGTGTCGGTTGACCACGACGGTAGTTCTTAGTTCGCCACGTGGGACCGAAGGTTTTGAGATTTATAGTGATGCTTCAGGCAGTGGTTTGGGTTGTGTGCTGTTACAGCATGAAAGCATTATAACATATGGCTCGAGATAGCTGAAGGTGCATGAGAGGAACTATCCGGTCCATGACTTGGAGTTAGCGGCCGTGATTTTTGCCTTGAAGCTGTGGAGACATTATTTGTACGGTGTGAAGATTGATATCTACACCAATTACAAGAGCCTGAAATATTTGCTGGATCAGAAAGATCTGAACATGCGGCAACGTAGATGGATGGAGTTCCTAGGGGACTATACGTTTAAGATCCACTACGTGCCTGGTAAGGGCAATGCGGTTGCGGGCGCGTTGAGTCGCCGGGCCCCAGCTCAAGCCAATTGGCTGTCGGTCCATGACGAGCGGTTGGTTCGGGAGTTAGAGGCGTTGGAGATCTCTTGCATAGACAAGCAATCAAGTGCTGAAGCATTATTGAATTGGACAGAAGTCCAATATGACCTGGCTGATCGGATTCGGCTGGCTTTGGATATGGATGTCCACATGAAGCAACTCATGATAGAGGCTCTGGATGGGTCAAATTCCCAATTCATTGTGGATGACAGATTACTTTGGAAAGACGGTTGTCTGTGCGTCCCAAACGTGGGCAATTTGCGGGTGGAATTGTTGTACGAGGCGCATCATTCCAAGTACTCGATTCACCCGGGGAGCACGAAGATGTACCGCGATGTTAAGAAATTGTTCTGGTGGCCAGGACTGAAAAAGGATGTGGCGCTCTACGTGGAGAAGTGTCAAACTTGCGCCTTGGTGAAAGCGGAGTGCCAAAAGACGGGAGGATTCTTGAAAACCTTGCCTATTCCGTAGTGGAAGTTCGACGACATTACTATGGACTTTGTGCACGGGTTGCCAAGGTCGCAAAAGGGGAACGACACCATTTGGGTGGTCGTAGATCGTCTAACGAAGGTGTCGCATTTCATTCCGCATAGGAAGGATGATCCGGTTGAGAAATTGGCAAAGCTGTATGTGGATAATATTGTGCGGCTTCATGGTGTGCCCCGCAGCATCGTGAGTGACCGAGATGGGCGGTTCACGTCCAATGATTGGAGGCTGGTGCAGCAGATGTTGGGAACAAAGCTGAGTTTTAGCACAGCCTTTCATCCGCAAACGGATGGGCAGACCGAGAGGGTCAATAGGACAATGGAAGACATGCTTCACATGTGTGTCCTGGACTTTGGAAAGCAATGGAAAGACCACCTATACTTGGTGGAGTTAGCGTACAACAATAGCTATCAGGCAAACATACAAATTGCGCCCTTCGAGGCCCTTTATGGTAGAAGATGTCGCACGCCGTTATCTTGGTTAGAAACGGGCGAGACGAAGTTATACAAACGACAAGAGGTGGAGGATGCTACTTCTTTGGTGAGAACCATTCGGGAGAGTTTGCAAATCGCTCTGTACCGCCAGGCTAAGTACTATAATGTCAAGCCCAGGAACGTGGAGTTCGCTGTTGGCGATTGGGTGTACTTGAAGATCAAGCCGTTCAAGGGTGTCTCGCGAGTGCGGTGCTTGAAGAAGCTAAGCCCGAGGTACCTTGGGCCATTTGAGGTTCTGGAGCGGATTGGTGAAGCAGCGTATCGTTTGAAGATGTCAGTGGAGCTTAGTGGTCTACATGATGTATTCCATATATCGGTGCTACGAAAGGCGGTGCAAGAGCCTACGCAAGTGATCGCGGTCGATCAAGTACCGGTCGATAGTGGGTTGACGACGAAGGTCAAGCCCGTATGTATTGAGGACTCAGAAGTCAAGCGGCTACGCAATAAAGAGATCAGGATGGTTAAGGTTTGTTGGGACAATTGCGGTCGGTAGGAGCTCTCTTGGGAACAAGAGCAGACTATGCTTGACGAGTACCCGGAGTTGTTTGCTCAGGTACCGTTTAAGTTTTATGCTTATCTTTCCTTTATGTAATTTCGTGGACAAAATTCTCTTAAGAGGGGGGAGAGTTGTAATTACACGAAGCTCAAAAGAGCGACGAGAGGAGTTTTGCGCCAAGTTTGGAATTTGGCAGGAGTCACACGGCCTGGGACACGGGTGTGTCATAGGCCGTGTCCTTGGCAGGTTATGGTGTGTTTGACACAGTCTGCTGTGTCGACACAGGGCCTGCTGTGTCGACACAGGGCCTGCTGTGTCGACACAGGGCCTGCTGTGTCGACACAGGTCCTGCTGTGTCTACACAGGGCCTGCTGTGTCGACACAGGGCCTGCTGTGTCGACACAGGGCCTGCTGTGTCAACACAGGGCCTGCTGTGTCAACACAGGGCCTGCTGTGTTGATATAGAGTGTCGACACAGAGTGTCGACACAGGGCCTGCTGTGTCGACACAGGGCCTGCTGTGTCGATATAGAGTGTCGACACAGAGTGTCGACACAGGGTGCGCTGTGTCGACACAGAGTGTCGACACAGAGTGTCGACACAGAGTGTCGACACAGGGGTCTTGGCAGGGTCTCCGCTAAATGTCCCAACACAATTTGAGTTTGTCGTGGACGTGTCCTGCTCCGGTTTGTGAGCCGTGCAGTGTTCGACCTAGTTTTTCCATGTCAGACCTGGATCGTAGCCGTACATTTCTTTATGATTGGGATCCGACGGCTGGAGGTTATTCCTATTCGGATATACCCGAGTGTAGGGTTTCAAAACCCTCATCTTCTGTTCAATGGTTCTCTGTCTAAGTTCTAGAGAGAGGGGAGAGCAACGAGGAAGAAGAAGTTTAGATCCGGTCACCGACGGAGCTTCGGAGCTCCAAATCGCGAACCGACTTCGGATCTACGGAGGCAAGGAGAGGGCAGTGCTTTTAATCCGCATACTTTTCCATGGCGCCAAGGAAGAACGCTAGGGTAACGATCCTCTACTTGAGCATGTGATGCTCTTCTTTTCCCTTGCATAGGAAGCCCGTTCTCGCGAGTTTGCGGAGAGTTGAGGCGTTCCTTTGTGTAGACATGAATAGTCCCCGTTGTGTACATGTAGAGTTCGTAATCGAGAACAGATATATGCATGATGTGTGAAGCCTACCCGGACAAGTTGGTCTGGATCGGTGATGTTACATTGCATAAATGGCCGGAGAAGACTCCGTGCGAATGTTTGTTTTTCGAGTTTTCTACGGGTTAGATTGCAACAGGCAGCCTTGAGGATTAACTCCAAGGTGCACCCGAAAAACTGGGCAGATGCGTGTGTTGGATCCCTAGTTTGATTTGGACTAGGTTCACTAACTTAGGATGATGTGAGCCAACATGTATAGCCAGGGTCAAAGTTGTGTCCTAGAGTCTAGGCCAAGTCCTCAATAACAACATCACATGGACAAGCCATCATCAGACTGCCACAGACTCAAGACTTAGAGTTTTTCCAGAGATTCAGAGATTTCTCAAGAAACTAAGTAAAATGAGTTCGACGTTCGTCGAACTCAGGTCGACGATAGTCGGTCTCAGCTCAGCGATCTTAGAGAAATATTCTCTGAGCCGAGCTCGACGAACTTCAGTCACAGATCAATGATCCTTGGATTCCACCTTCAGAATTCTAAGTCCAGACTGTTCTCTAGACTCAGGTCGACGAACCTAGTTCTCAGGTCGACGAACTTCATTCTTTGCTCGACGATTTCTGGACTTACACTTCAACTTTATTGCCAGAGGTTCATCAATCTTTCTCTAAGTCCAGAATCATTTTCAGCTCGACGAATTCAAGGTTCTCCAGACTTAGCTCGACGAACAATCATTCTTTAGTCGACGAATCTTTGAACTATTACAGCATTCTGTCGAGACTATGTTCTCTAGTCTAAGGACGACGAACTCAGTTCTCTCCCCGACGAATTCTGGAACCAGAAGACTTATGTCGACACTCAGAGTATATGTCGACATCAACTAAGTCAACACTAGAAGAATTTGTGTCGACATCTAGATCATCAGTCGACATTGTGGAAAGGCTATGCCGACACCACACAGAAGACTTGTGTCGACACACAGGAGTAATTGTGTCGACACAGAATATTTGACAACTCCAGAATAATTGCTGAACTCCAGTCGACGAATACATTTACCAGCTCGACGAATATTCAAAGATCAAAAGAGATAGCAGTTCAGTTTCTAGCTCGACGATCATGGAACTCAGCTCGACGAATAAAAGCTGTCTGGTCGACGAATACAACATCTCAGCTCAATGAACTGTGAACTCAGTTCGATGAATTCTGCTATCTGTTCGACGATTCCAGACTTAGTTATTTCTGGCCTTCTGTCCCCACTCTAATGCGATAATTCCTGAGTAATTAATGCTCTAACATTCTCTGAATGTATCCGTTAGAAGGAGCATTAATTATTGTCTTCTCCAGGATTATTGCTTGCCGTTTTTCCACGGGACAGTTGGGAAAATAAATCAATGCCGATTATTCTCAAAGCTGTCATCATTAATTATAGAGGAATTCAAATTTTTGAAAAGAAAGAGAAGAAGAGAATAACGTACACACACAGACATACAGACTGACAAAGAGAATCAAGATCATTGAGAAATAGCTTCATATAGAGCACAACTTACTGAGAAGCACATAGAGATTACAGACAAAACATTCAATCTTGAACAATCTGCTCTGTCAAAGAAGAAGAATTTTCTGATACACAGAAGTTCTTGACCAGAAGCTCATCAACACTTGAAGAAGAAGAACAACAATACCTATATAAAGAGTCTTCACTCTTCAAGTACTCCAGGGACATTTCAAAAGGACAACATCACTCTCATCTGTCAAAGAAGTTCCTAAAGATTATAGCTGGTCAAGGATTCAGCTTGAAGACCTATCACCCTGAAGCTTGGCTCTTAGTTTTCCCTGATCCATTTTACATCTTAGGGGGAGCCTTAAGCTATAATCAAATCCACAGTCTTCTCAGTTGTATATTGAGAAAGAGAAGACAAAATCATCTCTCACCCCCACATCTATAAAGGGTTGTCATCTCCCTTCAAAAGTGATTCCTTGGTTGCAAGTCTCCTAATCAAAAGACTTGGATTGGTTTTTGAGCACCTGATCAAAAGCTCATTGGTGTCAGGCACCTGATCAAAAATCTGAGTGGATTCCTACCAAGGGTGGTAGAAGAGTGGATGTACCCAAGTTGGGGAACCACTATAAAATTCTTGTGTCGTCTGGTTGCCTCCTTTTCTTTTGTTCTCGATGTGCTTGTGCTTTGGTTTATAGTTCGCTAGTTTATTAATTCTGCACTTTTAATTTATATCCAAAGCTGTAATAGCTCTCAATAATTTTAAAGCATACTCTATTCACCCCCTCTAGAGTATTTCTGATCTAACTCTCACTTTCAACTAGTATCAGAGCAGGTTCCTTTGGTTGTACAAGTTAAATCTTGAACCAAAAGATCCTTTATTAGATCTACACATTATCTTATTTTCATTTAAATTATAAACACAGCATGGCACAAAACAAGGATTATGCAATCACCAGACTTCCAGTCTGCAACCTTAATAGGTTTGCCATCTGGAAGGCACGAATTAGGTTATACATGAATTCCATTGATGAAGACATCTACAATTCAATTTTGACAAGTCCCCCACATGCATCTACATCTACAACATCCTCCAGCAACAATGCAGTCCCACCACCTGTGTGGACTGAAGCCCAGAAGAAGGCAAAGATTGCTGATGCTAAAGCTATGAATATCCTGGCACAAACTATGTCAGATGATATTTTCCAGAAGGCTGATGAGTGCACCTCAGAAAAAGCCATTTGGGATTCTCTAAACCAAATGGTGGATGGATCAACAGATGAGAGAAAGGATAGGAGATCAAATCTCATATCCCTATATGAGAACTTTAAGAAGGAGGAAGCTGAGACAGTTTCTGAAATGTACAATAGGTTAAGTTCAATTATCAATGAGCTAAAAACCTTGGATTAGAACATCACTCTCACTGAAGTAAATGACAAGATTCTGATGTGCTTCCCAAGCTCATGGGGTACAAGAATCTGGCCCACCAAGGAGGCCAGATGCCTGAATGAGATTTCAACTGAAACTCTATTAGGTAAACTGAAGTCATATGAGCAGCTGATAAAGACCAGGGAGGCAGCTGAACAAAGAACACCTCCAGCAGCCAAAAGAGAACAAAGTATTGCCTTCAAAGCCACTGAAGAGACAAAGACTGCAACATCAAATGAAGAGCTTATGAGTCTCTTTGCTAAGAGATTCTTCAAGATGGACAGAAAGGATTTCAGTAGAAAGTCAGCAAGAAGAGATGACAAGCCAAAATATGACAAGACACCAACCAAAGAAGTTGTGTGCTATAGATGCAGAAATCCTGGGCATTTCCTCTCTCAATGTCCAGAAAACCAGAAGAAAGAGAAGAGAAGAGAGAAGGAAACCAGAAGACAGCACACTAGCAAACCCTCTTCCAGCAAGCACAAGAAGAAGGAAAAGGGCTTTGTGGCTGAGACCTGGAGTGAGACAGAAGATGAGTCAACATCTTCAAGCTCCAATGAAGATGAGGAAGAAGAAAGAGCAAAGGAGGTTTGCCTCATGGCAATTGATGCCTCCAGAAGTCACTCAGAAGAAGAAGAATCTGAAGATGAAGGAGTGTTTGAATCAGAGGCAGATCGGGTAATGTCCTCTTTTGACTACAACTCTGAAACATTTAAATCTGATTTCAAATTAATGTGCATAGATTTGATTAACTCTGAAAAAGAAATTAAAATTCTTAGAGAAAAATTAGGAAACTTAGAAGACATTCAATCTGAAAACATTAGGTTAAAATATGAATTAACCTTAGCAAATGAAAAGATAATTTCATTAAAAATTGAGCTTTGTGAGGCCAAACAACTTGAGGGAACTCTCAATGGGAGAAGCCTCAAGCTGATGGATATCACAAGTACTGTTAATGCCAGACTTAATGGCAAGCAAGGCTTGGGTGCTCCATCAGGTTTGCCCCCCATTCTCAGGAAGAACATTTTATCAACTCCAATAAAATTTGTATCTGCTGAAGGGAAAGAAAAGGTAAATGAAAACAAAGAGTAGAAAAGATCCCCAAGATAATAGGACAGAAAACCAAAAACCAGAAAAAACCTAATAAAAATAATGTTCAGCAATTTTCGTCGAACTCAGATCGATGAAATGGGGCCAGATCGTCGAACCCAGATCGACGAACTCTGAACGTAAACTTTAGTTATATTTATTCGTCTAACTACGATCGACGAACTCTGCATGGTTCGTCGAGCAGAGATCGACGAACATGGGGCACAGAGAATGAATATGTTCATTCTCTGGGCAGAGATCGACGATCTCAACCCAATTCATCGAACTCTGGTCGACGAACTTATAGAAAGTCGTCGATCCCAGGAAGACTTAATCAAAACTATAATTCCAACAGCAACTTAAATACTTCTAAGAAACCATTTAATCCACTAGCCGTCTGGATCATACCACCTAGGAGATATCACCCTCTAGGATATAAGTCCCAACCTGAATTCTCTGTTATTTCCAGCTTTTCTTATCAGCCATACAAAGGACCCAAGGTAACCTGGGTCAAAAACCATTAACTGTTTTCTATTGCAGGTGAAGAGCTGTCCAGGGGTAAATCAAACTTGGTACCTGGACAGTGGCTGCTCCAAACACATGACTGGCAGCAAGGACATCTTAACCAACTACAAGTCCAAGCTGGGGCCAAAGGTTATCTTTGGTGACTCCAAATGTGGTCAGTCAGAAGGATTTGGAGAAGTAAGAATAGGAGCTGTCACATTCAAAAAGGTGACATATGTAAGTGGACTCAAGCATAACCTCATCTCCATAAGTCAGTTATATGATGATGGTTATCAGGTATACTTTAACCCATCCACTTGTTCTATTATTGATAAAAACAACCAAACAGTTTTAACTGAAAGTAGACAAGGCAACATATACTTAGTAAATTTTCTTTCTGCCAAAACTGATATCTGTTTACTTAACTAATAATCAGAATGACTTATGACACAAAAGACTAGGTCATGTAAATCTGAAAAACATTGCTAGGCTATCTAAGCACAACCTTGTTAAAGGTCTACCTTCTGGTCCCTACAAGAAAGAAGGTCTCTGCAGGGCTTGTCAATTAGGCAAGCAAATTAAAACTAGTTTTAAATCAGTTAATAAGAGTGATTCACCTAGAATTTTGTACTTGCTACATTTGGATCTCTTTGGACCCATTGCTGTACAAAGCCTAGGAGGGAAATCCTACACTTTGGTTATAGTGGATGACTTCTCCAGATTCAGTTGGGTATTCTTTCTGAGATCAAAGTCAGATACATTCAAGGTTCTTACAGATTTTCTAAGGACCATACAGATTGAGTTCTCTACTCATGTTGCATTGATCAGAATTGATCATGACACAGAGTTTGAGTCTCTTCTTATGCATGAGTTCTGTGAGAAGGAAGGTATCAGACATTGCTTCTCAGCTCCTAGAACTCCCCAACAAAATGGGGTAGCTGAAAGGAAAAATAGGACACTCATTGAAGTTGCAAGTACATTGCTTGCGGATGCCTACATTCCCCTAACCTTTTGGGCAGAGGCTGTAAGAATAGCAAATTATGTCCTGAACAGGAGCTTAATTCACAAACTAAAGAACATGACTCCATATGAATTGCTCAAAGGGAAGAAACCTAAAATCAACTATTTCAAAGTATTTGTATGCTTATGTTACATTCATAACAACAACAAAAAATACATTAGAAATTTGAGGCTAAGGCTGAAGAGAGAGTTTTTCCAGGATACTCTCAAGTAAGCAAGGCCTATAGGGTTTTTAATAAATCAACATTAAAAATTGAAGAGTCTATTCAAGTTTCATTTGATGAGACTAACATGTATTGCAAGGAGAAAGAAGTTTCTACCAAAGCAACTTGCAGGTACCCCATTTGTGTGAGACTTTGGATGGACTAAACCTCAACCAAAAGGTGCCAACTCATCCCTCTCCACAAGCCATTGAAGAAAGTGAAGAAGAAGAAGTTGAAGAAAATGAATCTCAACCAACAGCAAACACAATTCCACAGGAGGAATTAATTCCAAATACTGTTGCACAACCAACTCCACCCACTGAATTTGTCACACTTAGGGATCACCCCAGATCTCAAGTGATTGGAGACATATTAGCAGGTGTACAGACAAGGCATCAACTCACCCAAGATTTGATGTATGCCTGTTTTCTCTCTCAGGTTGAACCTCTATCCATTCATGATGCTGAGCAGGATCCCCACTGGATCCTTGCAATGTAGGAGGAAATAAATCAATTTGAGAGATGTAGAGTTTGAGATTTGGTTCAAAGACCCCAAAACTACCCAGTTATTGGGACCAAATGGGTTTACAGAAACAAGCTGGATGCCCAAGGAGTCATTGTGAGAAACAAGGCTAGGCTTGTTGCTCAAGGATATAAGCAAGAAGAAGGAATTGATTATGATCAAACCTTTGCACCTATTGCAAGGTTCGAAGCCATAAGAATATTCCTTGCCTATGCAACATACAAGAGGTTCAAGGTCTTCCAAATGGATGTGAAGAGTGCTTTTCTAAATGGAGTGCTACAAGAAGAGGTTTATGTAGAACAACCTCCAGGTTTTGTTTCTCCAACTTACCCCTCTCATGTTTTTAAATTGCATAAGGCTCTTTATGGTCTAAATCAAGCTCCAAGAGCTTGGTATGAGACCTTAGCTAGCTTTCTACTAGAGCATAAATTTACAAGAGGAACTGTAGATAAAACTCTTTTCACTAGACATCATAAGGACCAAATCTTATTAGTACAAATTTATGTAGATGATATTATATTTAGATCTATAGATTCCAAATTATGCAAGAGGTTTTCTGACCTCATGCATTCCAAATTTGAAATGAGCAGCATGGGTGAGCTTTCCTACTTCCTTGGTCTCCAAGTGAAGCAGCTCCCTGATGACATCTTCATCTCTCAAGCAAAATATGCTAAAGAACTTCTAAAGAAGTTTGGGATGGCTGATGCCTAAGCAAAGAAAATACCCATGGCTACCAATGCTGTTGTGGACTCTGATGTACCGGAGAAACCTGTGGATCAGAAACTTTATAGGGGCATTGTTGGGTCCCTATTATACCTCACAACAAGTAGGGCAGATATTATATTTGCCACATGTCTTTATGCTAGGTTTCAGGTGAACCCTACAGAATTTCATCTAATTTTACTAAAAAGGATTTTGAGATATATAAAGAGTTGTCCTAATCTAGGCCTATGGTATCCTGCTGAATCAAAATTTGAGTTAACTGGATACTCTGATGCTGATTTTGCTGGATGCAGGGTAGATAGAAAAAGTACTTCAGGAACTTGCCAGTTCCTGGGTATGAGATTATTATCTTGGTTTTGTAAAAAGCAAACATCAGTGTCAACCTCAACTGCTGAAGCAGAATATATTGCAGCAGGCAGCTGTTGTTCACAGATGCTTTGGATACAAAATCAACTTCTAGATTATGAGTTCAACTTAAATAATTCAACCCTACTCTATGATAATACAAGTGCTATAGCCATAGCCTAGAATCCAGTTCACCATAGTAGGATAAAATATATTGATATAAGACATCTTTTCATTATGGAGTATGCAGACAAAAATAAAATCAAGCTTGTCTATATCTACACTGATTTACAAAGGGCTGATATATTCACCAAATCTTTGGATGAGAGAAATCATATATTCTTTGTGAATCAACTTGGAATGATCAATGAAGAAGACTTTATTTGATTTCTTTCTGCAGTCGACGAATTTTCCAAAGTTCGTCGAACGGAGTTCGTCGAACTGGGGAAAGTTTGAGAGATATTTGTCAAACGGAGATCGACGAACTCTCTGTGAGTGAAACAATTTTCGTCGAACGGAGTTCGACGAACTTGCTTCAGAAGATATTCGTCGAACGGAGTTCGACGAACTGTCTTCAATTCTTCTAATAAGATCGACGAATTATTTCATTCAAAATTATTTCATCGACCTCAGTTCGAAGAACTATTTTTATTTTCGTGGAACAGAGTCTGTCAATTCATATTCTTGAAAACCCTATATTTTGTTTTTCTTCGACCTCCGTCCCGCGCTTTCTGTTCTCGTGCACTTGATCACTGTTTCTCTCTTTTGCAGGTGATTCCATGGTGATTCCAGCAGGAGCTCTAGCCACTATGAAGTTTGATACTGGATTTGATGTTGACTTCGAATCGTTCCAGCACTCAAATCCAATCTTTCTATATATTCTGGAACTTCTGGAAGAACAGAATCTGAAGAACTTGATGACTACAAGGATAAAGTTGACAGGAACAGAAATAAGAGAATGAGTCTATAGTTCATCCACTTCTGAAGACAATACAATGACAGGATCAATCGCAGGTAATATTGTCTCCTTAACTCCCGTGGTTTTAACTAAAATCTTTAGTTTGACAAATGGCAAAGAGGAATTAGAAATTGATTCTGAAGAGTTTGATATGATGCTAAATCTGATGGGTTATGCTGGTGACAACCCAAATAAATTGTTGAAGAAGCATTTGTCTGCAACATTCAAGTTTCTGGCAGACATTGTTGGGAAGGTCTTGCTTGGCAAGCATACTGCTCATGACTACATCACAAGACATCAGTTCTTGGTCATGTGTGCAACAATAAATAAGAAGCAAGTGGACTGGGCTCAGATCCTCTTTGATCTGATAAAGAAGAAAAATAATAAGAAAGAAGTGTGTTTTGGAAGGATCCTAAGGATTTTCCTCAAGGAAAAGGCTGCTGAATCACTGGTCTCCCAAACCATATTCATCAATGCCAGTAAAAGGCTCACCTGTGCCTTATTTGGCAGGTGGGAAAGGACAATAACCAAGCCCACTAAGGCTTGTACCTCTTCCACCCCAACTTCTGAAGGCACCAGGGCTGTAAAAGCCACTCCCTCACCTGCTGAAGAGATTCATCCAACAACACCATCTCTTCCAGCCCACCTTCCAGCAACAAAAATTCCTTCCTCTCCCATTATTTCTTCAACACCCCAATCACAACAACATTCTCATGTTCCTACTCCACCTCCATCTCAACATGCTTCACCAGCTCCATCTCCACCAATTGACATCACTGACATTCCATCTTCCCTTCTTCAAGACAATCAACCACCCACACCTCCTAATTTCCCCCATGACACTTACATTCTTACACCACCACCATCTCCTCTTCTACCACATCTCTCTTCAATACCATCTTATCATCTACCAACAGACACCATAATGCAAGATTCCACCCATCCATCCCCATCAACATCTACCATCCCTCAAGATGTTCATATACCCGATACTCCACTTTCTACCCCTCCCATAGTTCCCACTTCTACACCTTCTGCAACACCATCTACCACTCAATCATTGGACCACTCCACCATCTCTTCTATCATTTCCATAATCACCCCCCTCCTCAAGTCCCTTATAGCAGAGGCCATTATACCTCTTGCTACCACCATCTCCTCTCTCTCTGCTCTTACTACTGCCCCATCCTCAGCCAGGGGCCTGGCCTCAGTTCCCACTGAAACCAGGCAGGTGGAGATGCCTGATGATGAAGCAGTAGCTACAGCTCCAGAGGCTTCAGCTCCAGCTCCAGCAGTAGATGCTCCAGCTTCAGGCACAATAGCAGAGTGTACAGAATACATAGATAAAGATTTGATTGACTTCATTGAAACTGATATGGATTTTGATGAATTAGACTCTGAAGAACCTAATACTGTTGGTGATTTCATGCTTAATCCCATAGTTAATTTAGAACATTTGTTGAGAATTTTTGATACTGTACATTTACATTACCTTTCAGCTGATATTACTAAGCCATACTTGGCTATTATACCATACACTTCCCCTATCTCTTCAGAAGTTGCTAAGCAACTTCAGGATAGTTTTGCTATTGCACAGTCAGCAGCCACTCTACCTCCAGAAGTAGTGGTTATTCCCTTTTTCCCAATAATACCTTCAGCACCAACATTTTTCATGGATGACTCTCCCATGCTAGATCTAGATGAACTGATCTTGGATGATATTGGAGATGAAAATAAGGCAGCAGCTGAAAGATCTGCCCAAGTTAGTTCTGATTTTTGTGTAGCTTCTCCTCCAACTCCTGCTGAAACTCCAACTCCTGCTGAAACTCCAACTCTTGTTGCAACTCCTGCTCCTGCTCCAGAAAAGCCTGCTATTTCTGCTAAAGCCTTAAAAGCTCTGGATGATCTATATGATAACCCTCAGGGTTCTGACAATGATAATGATGAAGATGAGGACGAGGATTCAGATGAGGAGGATAGAAAGAAGAAGAAGCAGGTATCAAAGAAAAGAAAAGCTCCTCCTCCTCCTGCCCCTAAGCCTTATCAAAACAATGACACCCCTTACTATATTCTTCAAAAGATAACTCCATACAAAGGGATGCAAGCATGGATGTGGCTATCTAAGAATCAGCAAAAGGAAAGGAAGAAGAGTAGAAGATACTCTCCTCCACCAGTTCAAAGGTACAGAAAGGATCCACCACCTCCTTCTCCTCCTGCAGCCGGTGCTTCTGGCTTTAGTTCTCAAAGGTCTGCCCCCATTCAAACATATCAAAGACATCAAGGGAGACCTCATCATGAAAGCAACCAGCACAGGCAACAACCCTCAGGAAAACAACATCAGCAACAACAACAACATCAATAGCAACATCAACAGCAACTACAACATAAGCAACAACAACATCAATAAGCTGAAAGTCCTAAAAGACCACCCTCTCCTCCTGTTCCTTATGAAGATCCAGAAACAGCCAACACCGGTAAAATGGCTAGGTTCCAGGAACTAGTAGGCCTCTCTATGATCAACAAGGCAAAGGCTGAAGGAAAGGATACTTCTGAATACACTACAATGTCAAAATACATGAGAGAAGAACTGAAAAGGTTTGAAAAGGCTAACAAAATTTTTAATGTTGATGATTATATGAAATTATATCCTGAAGTAGTGGTCCCTAGAGCTACATCTCTGAAGATTATAGGGGCTGCAGACATGACAATGACTATGGAACAAGCTTTAAATCCAAACAGGGAAATAGTCTTTACCAAGCCAGGAGACAAGGGCAAGGATGTAAAGCATCAGGAGAAGAAGCAGAAGAAGTGAAATACGAACCATCTTATTTCTATTTTTTTTCTATCTTAAACTATTTCATATTGTCTGAACAAAGATTTTGTGTAAATATATCTGCTGCATGTGTTAATTATCTCTGCTAGATATATCTTTTTCCTGCTTTGTTTGCTTTATGTTTTTTTACTTTGAGTCTATTAGTGACCTCACCCAAATAGGGGGAGATTGTTGGATCCCTAGTTTGATTTGGGCTAGGTTCACTAACGTAGGATGATATGACCCAACATGTATAGCCAGGGTCAAAGTTGTGTCCTAGAGTCTAGGCCAAGTCCTCAATAACAACATCACATGGATAAGCCATCATCAGACTACCACAGACTCAAGACTTAGAGTTTTTCCAGAGATTCAGAGATTTCTCAAGAAACTAAGTAAAATGAGTTCGACGTTCGTCGAACTCAGGTCGACGATAGTCGGTCTCAGCTCAAAGATCTTAGAGAAATATTCTCTGAGCTGAGCTCGATGAACTTCAGTCACAGATTGACGATACTTGGATTCCACCTTCAGAATTCTAAGTCTAGACTGTTCTCTAGACTCAGGTCGACGAACCTCATTCTCAGGTCGACGAACTTCATTCTTTGCTCGACGATTTCTGGACTTCCACTTCAACTCTATTGCCAGAGGTTCATCAATCTTTCTCTAAGTCAAGAATCATTTTCAGCTCGACGAATTCAAGGTTCTCCAGACTTAGCTCGACGAACAATCATTCTTTGGTCGACGAATCTTTGGACTATTACAACATTCTGTCGAGACTATGTTCTCCAGTCTAAGGATGACGAACTCAGTTCTCTCCCCGATGAATTCTGGAACCAGAAGACTTATGTCGACACTCAGAGTATATATCGACATCAACTAAGTCGACACTAGAAGAATTTGTGTCGACATCCAGATCATCAGTCGACATTGTGGAAAGGCTATGTCGACACCACACAAAAGACTTTTGTCGACACACAAGAGTAATTGTGTCGACACAGAATATTTGACAACTCCAGAATAATTGCTGAAATCCAGTCGACGAACACATTTACCAGCTCGACGAATAGGCAAAGATCAAAAGAGACATCAGTTCAGTTTCCAGCTCGACGATCATGGAACTCAGCTCGACGAATAGAAGCTGTCTGGTCGACGAATACAACATCTCACCTTGACGACCTGCGAACTCAGTTCGACGAATTCTGCTATCTGTTCGACGATTCCAGACTTAGTTATTTTTGGCCTTATGTCCGCACTCTAATGCGATAATTCATGAGTAATTAATGCTCTAACATTCTCTGAATGTATCTGATAGAATGAGCATTAATTATGGTCTTCTCCAGGATTATTGCTTGCCGTTTTTTCATGGGACAGTTGGGGAAATAAATCAATGCCGATTATTCTCAAAGCTGTCAGCATTAATTATAGAGGCATTCAATTTTTTGAAAAGAAAGAGAAGAAGAGAATAACGTACACACACAGACATACAGACTGACAAAAAGAATCAAGATCATTGAGAAATAACTTCACACAGAGCACAGCTTACTGAGAAGCACATAGAGATTACAGACAAAACATTCAATCTTGAACAATCTGCTCAGTCAAAGAAGAAGCATTTTCTGATACTCAAAAGTTCTTGACCAGAAGCTCATCAACACTTGAAGAAGAAGAACAACAATACCTATATCAAGAGTCTTCTCTCTTCAAGTACTCCAGGGACATTTCAAAAGGATAACATCACTCTCATCTGTCAAAGAAGTTCCTGAAGATTATAGCTGGTCAAGGATTCAGCTTGAAGACCTATCACCCTGAAGCTTGGCTCTTAGTTTTCCCTGATCCATTTTATATCTTAGGGGGAGCCTTAAGATATAATCAAATCCACAGTCTTCTCAGTTGTATATTGAGAAAGAGAAGACAAAATCATCTCTCACCCCCACCTCTGTAAAGGGTTGTCATCTCGCTTCAAAGTGATTCCTTGATTGCAAGTCTCCTGATCAAAAGACTTGGGTTGGTTTTTGAGCACATGATCAAAAGCTCATTGGTGTCAGGCACCTGATCAAAAATCTGAGTGGATTCCTACCAAGGGTAGTAGAAGAGTGGATGTACCTAGGTTGGGGAACCACTATAAAATTCTTGTGTCGTCTGGTTGCCTCCTTTTCTTTTGTTCTTGTTGTGCTTGTGCTTCAGGTTTATGGTTTGCTAGTTTATTAATTCTGCACTTTTAATTTACAGCCAAAGCTGTAATAGCTCTCAATAATTTTAAGCATACTCTATTCCCCCCCTCTAGAGTATTTCTGATCTAACTCTCACTTTCAGCGTGATTCTGCCAACATGGTGGCCTGGGAGCCAACCTGAACATAACTGGGTTATGTGATATATGTGGGAGATATGGGACTCGGGGAAGCTTGACCCGCGTAGACGACTTAATTGACGTTGTGATGTGAGCAACGAGTCAGGTGGAACCGTACCCGATCTATGTCGTTCGGTTAAAGCGACCTAAATCTACTTGGCACTTACCGTTGGCATAGATGGAGGGTCTTAGGCAGTGGCCAGAAAGACCAGATGCTTACGAGATATTTCCATCCGGGGGGCGGTGGTGAGTTAGCGGTCTTTGACCGTGATCACCGAGAATGTGCCCTGAGAGCACGGGGCGTGTGGCCGTGCGTGCCTGCGCCTGTGATGTAGTGTTGTTACATTACTGCTTGGTTATGCTAATAAAGTGCAGGGAAGGAGCATCGCCGCCCCGAGTTCGGGGGCGGGATCATTATAATTTGGTCAGCATAGCTGACCATTGCTTTTGTTTGCCACCGTGCGGTGGATTGTTACTTGCAGGTGCTGCGGAGCCGAGCGGTAAATAACAGGCTAAAACCCTAATTACTGAGACGGCCCTCGAAGGCCTAATTTTGTGTGTTTTCTTTTATTCATGTATGGACGGCCTGCGTGCCGAGGTTTGGAAAACATATAATTTGAGGAAAACAATTGTAAGGCCATAAGGCCAGTACTTGTGTATTTGTACTTCATTCTTGTTGGCATTGTAGTGGACATTCATGCTAGTGTTGGGTTCTTTTTTTTTAATGCAACTTTTAATTGCTTCCGCTAGAATGCTCTGTGTAGGACGTTGATATTAGTTGGATGGTTTCCATTGAGTAACCGCCCGGTCTGTCTGTGGCATATGACATCGGGCCCCGGCCGGACCTACTGCTATATGATATGCGACAGATAGGGGGTGTTACATTTCTAGCTAAAATTGCCTATAAAATCTCTTTAAATTATGCCACTTAAACTTTATTTAAACAATATTTACAAGATTTTTTATGTTTTAATGTATGACTGAAGTAAGAGCAAGGAGTCAAAGGGCTTATAATACAAATCTAGCAGAAATAAACCTTAAGAAGAAAGCATACATCTCTAATAAATAATAAAATAAATTCAGTTTTTTGAAAATATGAAGCAGCTACACACTACGACTATGAAAAATGAAATAGTCGTATTGTAACACCACCATCCGTCTCGTAGAATATAATATAAGGTCCGTTCGGGGCCACACTCTATATTTCACGGACAGTCATTGGAGTCACGCATTAAAACCAAAACATTCATGCATCCTAACTCAAAGTTGCATACTAACAAAAGCTTTTAGAGTATTAAAAACCCAACCACAGAATTTCCACTAGGCAACAAGTAGGAATGATAAACAAAATATACAAAATTTTTTGGCCTTAAGGCCTTACAATATTTCCTTCACAAAAGTATTTTACATACATCGACAAACAGACCGGCCACACACGACAAAAAGTAAACACTCCATTTGGACTTCAAGGGCCAACATAACGCATACGGGCTTAAGCTTGCTACTTCCTGTTTGGCTCTCCAGCTGATCGTTTCCTTGTTTGCCACATCTTGGTAGCTTAAGAATCTCACTATACCAAGATGAGGAAAACAAGACAACGATCAGTTTTAGCTAACAAAATTATAACGACCCTACCCATCCCTCTCGACGACGGTACTCCTTCCCCATAAACAATAGAATGATAATATATATGTATATAAATATATCAAACATCACAGAAGTTGGCACACAAGGCCACACGTCCTGTGCACTCAAGGCACATTATTGGTGTACTGGACCTTCCCGTCCCACCACCATCCTAAGTCCCAGACCGATGGTCAACATTGTCCATTTCCAGTCTTTCTGGCTCGTAGCCTAAGACTCTCTCTATGCTAACGACGAAAGCCAAGTCTTTAGGAAATCAAGTTCAAGAACAACATAGCGCAGGTACATATCAGCTATTTCTCGTTGCTCAAATCGCTATGCCAATGCCAAAAGCTAAAACAATCAAAGCGGAAGACAAGACGTGAATCAGCCTCCTCTTTCCCATTCACAACATACATAACCCGGTTATGTTTCAAGGCTGGCACTCACGGCCACCGCAGTTGTGCATTCCAGGCTCAACAGCTCAACATGATAGCTACCTTGTCTCATGGACACAAGCTTCACAACCACAAAATAGCTCACTGGAAGCTACCGCCAGGCGGTAGCACTACTGTCGGGCAGTAGCTGACAGATCTTTGACTCTGTCTATTTTCTGGATATTTCCTGGAGTTAGCCTCCAGGACTCCCTGCAGAACTCTACAACACTCAGAACCCAAAAATAATATAAATCAAGGAGACTTCTACGATATAGAAAGAATAATAAATCCATCACCAATCCAGACCAACTTGTCACGATGAGCTTCACACAACATGCCTTTGTTCGTACTTTGATTCTGAACTCTATATGCAAGTTTCTACCAGGGATACATTGTATCAACCCAAAGGAAACCTCACGCTCTCCACCCATTTGTGGGGGTTTCCATGCTAACATGCAAAAATAAAGGACTTCACTTGTCTCCATGAATCAAAATCCAATCGGATAGAAAGAACCATACCAGGTTACTCTCTGTGGATCTGGACTCGGCTCGCAATTTGGAGCTTCGAAGCTCCGACAATGGTGGAAATAGTTCTCCTCCTTCTTCCTTTTCTCTCCCTTCTCTCTAACTCTTTAGAAAGAGAAACCATAGGATAAAATGAGGTAAGACCCCCCATCTCACGGTATTATACCAGTAGGAGTAACTCCCCACCGTCGGATCCTATTTAAAATCGATGAATGGCCAAGATTCGATTTAGTCTTCCTGTTCTAAGCGCTACCGCCATGAAGTACCTCGGTCAGTGGCTTATTCTGCAAGCCTATCATTTAAACCATCCACACAATCGCCGACACATTGCTTCTAATACCTGGCACACTACTACCATGCAATATTCCACTAACGCCGAGCGGTAGTAAATTTGACGTATCGTTATGCTGGTTTCGTCGAATGGTTTACTACCGCCACACGGTATCTTACTACTATTGAGCGTTAGCTCACAGAGAGCTATTGTAACATCCTGACTTTTATTGGGTCACTAGAATCCTAGTGGGCCCAATAAAAGTGACCCGAACCTTACCCGAGACTCATAATGGGTAGGAGATGACCCTATTTTGCGGATTTTGAGCTAATGAGCTCTGATTCGAGATCTATTTGTTGCTTTGGACTCGTATAACTGGTACGGGTACAACCGAACTCGGTTCGTTGCAAACCGACGTCATATTGTGTGAAAGTGCAAGTTAGATCTGATATACTCTAGAGGGGGGGGGGGGTGAATAGAGTATGGTGCTTGCTAAAAACGTTTTACAACAGTTGTTGTATTCCTAAGTGCACATGGAAGAAAATAATATAAAGTAAATCTAAACACAGAGCAATCACAGATCAATCACAAAGCACAGCCAGAAAACAAAAGAAAAACAAGCAACCAGAAGACACAAGGAACTATAGTGGTTCCCCAACCAATCTGGGTACATCCACTCTTCTACCACCCTAGGTAGGAATGCACTGCACGATGAGTTGATCAGGTGTCCTGGGCACCAATGAGCTTTTGATAAGGTGCTCAAAAACCAAACTAAATTTTTTGATCAGGTGTCTTGCCACCACTGAGTTTTGATAAGGTCTCAGAAACCAATCACAAATTTTTGAAGGGAGTTTGAAAAACCCTTTACAACAGAGAGAGAGAGAGAGAGAGAGAGAGAGAGAGGGATGAGATGATCTTCTCTGTCAACAATCAGAGAGAGGATAGTGGATGTTGTCAAAGCTCCCACTGAGATCTTGAGTTGTTCAGGAAGTGAAGCTTTGCAGTAGGGTGATAGGCCTTCAGAAAATTTGATCTCCAGTAAAATATGATTTCAGCAACAACTGAAATGTGTGGTGTTTGGAGTCTTGAATGATGATGGCCTTTGAACACTGGAATCAAAAGGGATCTGAAAGTTTCAGTATGTTGATCTCCTTTTGTGATGTGTGTTCTTATATGAATCTTTGAGACTGAGAATGTCTGCAACTCTCTTTCTTTCTCTTATGTAATTGTTGTTGTTGTAAGAGTTGTTGTTGCAGAGAATTGTTGTTGCTGTTGTAAGAGTTGTTGAATAATAATAATTCTTTTATTCCTTTGATCTGAATAGAAATGATCCTCTGTCCAAGATAGCCGTTAGCCTGTCATAAATGACTTCCTTAACTATATTTTGTCTTCTGGAGGAAAGTCCAATAAAAACATTCCTTTGAAAATGTAACACCCCCTATCCGTCGCATAACATATAACAGTAGGTCCGGCCGGGGCCCGACGCCATATACTACAGACAGACTGGGTGGTTACTCAATGGAAACCATCCAACTAATTATAACGTCCTACACAGAGCATTCTAGCAGAAGTAGTTTATAAGTTGAAATAAAGAACCCAGCACTAAAGCATGAATGTCCACTAGAATAGCCAACCAGGAATGAAGTACATACACCAGTACTGGCCTTAAGGCCTTACAAAATGGTTTACTTAATGTTACATGATTTTCAAACCACGGCACGCAGGCCGGTCATACATGAATAAAGCAGTAAACACTCCAAATAGGTCTTCAAGGGCCGGCTTCGCAATTTGGGCTTTAGCCCGCTATTGACCGCTTGGTCCAGCAGCACCTGCAAGCAACATAACCACCGTACGGTGGCAAACAAAAAGGCAACGGTCAGCAATGTTGACCAAATTATAACGATCCCGCCCCCGAGTCGGGGCGGCGATGCTCCTTCCCTGCAATTTTATTAGCACAAGCGAGCAATATAATAATATTCATTACATCACAGGCGTAGGCTCAAACGGCCACACACCCCGTGCACTTAGGGCACATTCTCGGTGAACCGGTCGATGTCACGTCAGTTAAAGCCATAGACATTCCGGACCCACCACCGCCACTTTGACGGCCAAACATATGAGCAATTTGTCTTCCCGTCATGGGTCACGATAATTTAAGTCATAGACCGCCGAAGACTCTCATCTATGCCAACGGCAAGTGCCACGTAACCTTAGGTCTCTTTAACCCGAACGACATAGATATGGGTACGGTTCCATCTAACCTGTGCTCACGTCGCAATGACAATTTAATCCATATGCACAGGTCAAACTTCTCCCGAGTCCCATTTTCATCACACAATTTCACATAACTCGGTTATGTTCAAGTTGGCTCTCAAGACTTCATGTTGGCAAGATCACGCATCAGCCCAGTTTTCCGGGTGCACCTTAGGGTTAATCCCCAAGGCTCCCTGTTGCAATCTACCGTGTAGAAAACCCGAAAAACAACCAATAGCACGAAGTCTTCTCCGGCATTTATGCAATGCAACATCACCGATCCAGAACAACATGTCCGGGTAGGCTTCACACATCATGCCTATGTCCGTTCTCGCTTACGGACTCTAAACAACGGGGACTTCTCATATCTACCCGAAGGAACGCCTCCAACTCACCGCAAACTCGCGAGAGCGGGCTTCCTATGCAAAGAAGGAGAGCTACTCATGCTCAAGAAGAGAATCGTTACCCTTACGTTATTCTTTGGCGCCATGGAAAAGTAAGCGGATGAAAAGCACCGCACTCTCTTCGCCTCCGTGGATCCGGAGTCGGCTTGCGATTTGGAGCTTCGAAGCTCCTCCAATGGCCGGATCTAGCTTCTTCTCCCTTTCTTGGCTCTCCTCTCTCTCTAAGCTTTAGAAAGATAAGAACTCATGAAAAGTGAGGGTTTCTAAGGCCCAATCCTGGGTATATCCCATCAGGAACAACCCCCAGTCGTTGGATCATCAATTAAAGAAACGAACGGCTTTGATTCGGGACTGAAATGCCCAATCTAGATCGCACACGGCCTGGCACATGCCCGTGTCCAGGGCCGTGTGCCTCATTCACCGTCAAAATCGACGCGCCTGGAACAACACACGGGTATCGAACACGCCCGTGTTCTACCTGACACGCCCGTGTTCCACCTGACACGGCCATGTGGCCGGCCGTGTACCCCCATCGATTTTCCCCGAAAACAACCCGAGCACTGCACGGGTTCTAGGACACGCCCGTGTCCTTGCCCGTGTCTACCTCAACACGCCTGGGCTCCAGGCCGTGTACACGGTCTCGACACTCGACACTTCATCGAGCGAAGATCGTTGACCTGACGACACGGCCTTGGACACGCCCGTGTCCTAGGCCGTGTGCCTTGTCTCGATACATCGCCGAGCAAAATGTCGACTTCCCGGGATGAGTGTCGACACGGGTCGACACGCCCTGTGACACGCCCGTGTCGCAGGCCTTGTGTCATGTCTCGACACTTCGTCGAGTGTGGAGTGTCGACTTTGCGGGCTGAGTGTCGACACGGGTCGACACGCCCTGCGACACGCCCGTGTCGCAGGCCATGTGCCCAGTCTCGACACAATGTCGAGAGCAAAATGTCGACTTCCCGGCTGAGTGTCGACACAAGCTTGACACGCCCTGGGACACGCCCGTGTCCCAAGCCGCGTGCCTCCAGCCAGAACCCAAAACTGGCACAAAATGTCCCCCGTCGCTCTTTTGAGTTTCGGGGCATTACAACTCTCCCCTTCTTAAAAGAATTTCGTCCACGAAATTATATATAAATGAAAGACATGTACAAAACCAAAATTTGTACCTGAGCGGAACAACTCCGGATACTCGTCAAGCATAATCTGCTCTCGCTCCTAAGAGAGCTCCTCAATCCGTATGGGCTTTACTTTTGTCATCAACCCACTATCAACCGGTGCTTGATCGACCACGATCAATCGCGTAGGCTCTGGCACCGCCTTCTGTAGCACCGAAATATGGGATACATCATGTAGGCCACTAAGCTCCACTGAAAGCTTCAACTGATAGGCCGCTTCACCAACCCGCTCCAGAACCTCAAACGACCCAAGGTACCTCGGGCTTAGCTTTTTTTTTTTCAATCACCGCACCCGCGAGACACCCTTGGACGGCTTGATCTTTAAGTACACATAGTCGCGCACGGCGAGCCCCACGTTCCTGTGCTTGGCATTATAGTACTTGACTTGCCGGTCCTGAGCGATAAGCAACCTCTCCCGAATGCTTCGCACCAACAAAGTAACATCCTCCACTTCGAATCGCTTAGACAACTTGACTCACCCGTTTCCAGCCAGGACAACGGCGTGCGACATCTTCTACCATATAAATATGGTCTTCCAATTGCTTTCCAAAGTCCAAGACACATATGCAGAGCATGCTTTCCATAGTTCTATTGACCATCTCAGTCTGCCCATCCGTTTGCGGATGAAAGGCTGTGCGGAATTTTAACTTTGTCCCCAACATTTACTGCACAAGCCTCCTACCATTGGACGTGAACCACCCTTCTCGGTCACTCACGATGCTGCGGGGCACATCGTGAAGCCGTACTATATTATCCACATATAGTTTTTCCAACGTCTCCACCGGATCCTCCTTCCTCTGCGGAATGAAATGCGACACCTTCGTTAACTAATCTACGACCACCCGAATGGCGTCGTTTTCCCCTTTTTCAATCTTGGCAAACCGTGCATAAAGTCCATAGAGATGTCGTCGAATTTCCACTCCGGAATAGGCAAGGACTTAAGAAAACCTCCCAACTTTTGGCACTCCGCCTTCACCAAGGCGCACGTTTGGCACTTCGCTACGCATAGCGCCACATCTTTCTTTAAACCCGGCCACCAAAATAGTTTCTTTACATCGCGGTACATCTTCGTGCTCCCCGGGTGAATCGAGTACTTGGTATGGTCTGCCTCGTACAACAATTCCACCCGCAAATTGCCCACACTTGGGACGCACAGACGACCGTCTTTCCATTGCAATCCGTCCTCCGCAACGAATTGGGAATTTGACCCATCCAGAGCTTCTACCATGAACTTCTTCATATGGACATCCATATCCAAAGCTTGCCAAATCCGATCAGCCAGGTCATATTGGACTTCAGTCCAGTTCAGTACTACTTCAACACTTGATTGCCTATCCACACAAACAATCTCCAATGCCTCCCACTCCCGCACCAACCGCTCATCATGCATCGATAGCCAATTGGCTTGAGCTGGGGCTCGGCGACTCAACGCGTCAGCAACCGCATTCCCTTTATCAGGCACGTAGTGGATCTTGAATGTATAGTCTCCCAAGAACTCCATCCATCTGCGCTGCCACAAATTATATCCTTCTGACCAATTATATACTTCACGCTCTTGTGACCGGCGTAGATATCCATCTTCATACCGTACAAATAATGCCTCCACAGCTTCAAGGCTAAACTCATGGCCACTAACAACAAGTCATGGACCAGATAGTTCCTCTCGTGCACTTTTGGCTGTCTCGTGCCATAAGCTATTACACTTTTGTGTTGCAGTAGCACGCAACCCAACCCGCTGCCCGAAGCATCGCTATTAAATCTCATAGCCTTCGGTCCCACTCGGCGAAGTCAGCACAGGCGCTGTGGTCAACCGACATTTCAACTCCTCAAAAGCTCGCGCGCACTCCGGCGTCCAAAAGAACTTCCGCTCCTTCCTCGTCAAAGTAGTGAGGGGTAACGCTATCCGCGAGAAGTTCTCTACGAAGAGCCTGTAATAGCCGGCAAGCCCCAAAAAGCTCCGAACTCCTGCTACTGTATATAGCTCAGGCCACTCCCGCATCGCAACAATCTTCGCCGGATCCACTGCAATACCTTCCTCACTCACTATAAGACCGAGGACGCCACTGAAGATGACCAAAACTCACACTTCGAGAACTTGGCATACAACTGATTCCTCCTTAGCGTCTCCAAAACCAAAAGAAGATGCTTGAAGTGATCTTCCTTACTCTGCGAGTACACCAGAATATCGTCGACGAAGATGATCACAAATTGGTACAAGTACTCCCGGAAGGTCCTGTTCATCAAATCCATGAACACTGACGGCGCATTAGTCAGCCCAAACGGCATGACCGTAAACTCGTAGCGCCCGTATCCTGTACTGAACGTTATCTTAGGGATATCACTCTCCCTTATCTAATTTAGAGTATGCCGTTGGCCCGACCAACTGATCACAAAGATCATCGATCCTTGGGATTGGGTACTTGTTCTTTTCCGTCAACTTGTTGAGCTCCCGATAATTAATACATAGCCTCAAGCTTCTGTCCTTCTTCTTAATAAAGAGGGTCGGTGCGCTCCAAGGCGAAGGACTTGGACGCACATACCCTTGCTCCAACAACTTTTAGAAGTTGCACCTTCAGCTTCGCCAGTTCCTTAGGCGCTAGTCGATATGGAGAGCGTGACACAGGCTTTGCACCCGGTACTAGCTCAATCATGAAATCTATCTCCCGTTGAGGCGGGGTTCCAGGAAGATCTCTAGGGAACACATCAGGGTACTCTGATACCACTGAAATATTAACCAACGCGGGCTTCGGCTTTGCAACTCCCACTACTGTACAGATCAGCCCTACATCAGCACGAACCGCCTTCACCACCTGAAGAGCAGACACCAACGTCTTGCTCGACCTCTTCGAGCCCGTAAAGGTCGTCTCACGACTTGCTCCTAGCTTGACTTCCTTGCTAACGCAATCTATATAGGCTTGCTGCTCCAAGAGCTAGTCCATGTCAAACATAACGTCGAACTCCACCAACGGAAGTAATGACGCTTACAGATCGTACTCCTGATTCCCAATCCAAAACTAAGGGCCACAAATTCTACCAGCGCACAATGAGCACCATTGGACTATAACACATCCAATTTGTCTCTTACCATCGAAGGAGGTACTCCGACGCACAATATAATTCCTAATAAAGGAATGCGAAGCTCCCTAAACGAACGGTGCTCTCGCAGATAAAGTAAAGTCATAACAAGGCTTAGCACCAGTAGTTCTAAGCTAACATGCACAAGGGCGACAAGTGTTTAAGGCAAAACTATCTTTAAACCATACCTGTCGTCACGACGGCATGCTTCCTCCAGGGTCTTAGGCACTCATGGGCATAATGCCCCGTCTCCCCACAGTTGTAACATGCTCCCGGGGTTTGGCTTGTAGTTGCCCCCGAAGCACTGAAAGGAGGGACTAGACCCAAAGTCCTAGCCTTCTTGTACCACTTTCGATATATAGACTTTGAGGTGTTCGGCACTTTGAATGCCGTTTCCTTTGCACTAACGTCCTTGGCTGCTCCTGACATAGCTTTCTTACCCTTCCGAGCACCATTCCAACAGTCTCGGGCAAAGTGCCCTTTCTTGCCACAAGTATGACAAGTGTAAGTAGCTTTGCTAGTCGATTTCATAGCCCCTTTCTCCAGCATTCTGCCGGATACAGCTCTTATGGGGTTTGTATAGTTCGATACCATGGTCGCTGGCATCGGGAGGGTATTCCTCAAATCTGCCTCCAAAGATCTAGCTGATTCCACCATGGCTCGGAATCCCAATAACTTCGGTCCTAGCAGTAGAACTCGTAACTCGGCACGCAGGCCATTATAAAATCTATCGACTGTAGCTTGTTCGTTATCCAACTCGAAGCATGGGTAGCGACTTATCATAAGAAATGCTTGCAAGTATTCCTCAACTGTGTGCGCTCCCTGCATTAAATGCATATTCAGCTGGATTTCTTTGGAGATGATCACAAGCCTCGGTCTTTGGCAATGCTCATCTTAGTGACCTGCCTACTTTCTTCATACACATGACCAAACGATTCTCTAGAATTCTAATTTTGAGTAGATATAATATTTATTTATGCTTGTCGAATAGTTTAAACTTTGTAGTATAATCAAAAAGTTTTTCTATTATATTTTTTATGCCCTTAATGTATTTGATTTCTCATCGTACTTTATTTTGAAAATACGGAGTCAGCTAGCTATTTTCTAGTCCACGGAGTGTTGATTTGCTCGGGACGCGCAAATGGGTAAGTCTGGGGGTGTGATGAGTCCACGTTATATATATATATTTGGACTCCTCTGGGTCAGTTTTCTCGTTAATGCACTACACTTGAGAGCCATAATTGTTCATATTCGTTTCTCTGTACATTTCATGTTAAGTGCACTTTAGGCCCGTTTTCAGTGTGATTTTATAGTTTTTTTACTTTTGCCTTACTTGGTGTTTTCTTTGTCTGGAGAATGTGGTGTGCCCTTTCTGGTGCCTTTTTTATTTCTACTACAGGTCCAGGGGTCGTGTGCGTGTTCTGGTATTGTTCGGGAAATCCCAAATGGTACAGGAACACTGCGCACGATCTGTGGATCTATTGCGCACAACCACTGGTCGTGCGCCACTGATCGTGTGCACTATATTCTCCATTTTCGAAGTTCTGCCTGGGCAACCGCACGACCATTGGACATAGTGCGCACGACTGCTGGTCGTGCTCCACTGCTCGTGCACGTTATTCCAATTTTTCTAAAGTTCTGTCATTACCTATTGTACGATCAGGGGATCCAGTGCGCATGACCATCGGTAGTGCGTCACTGCTCGTGCGCATATATATTAATTTTTCTTTGCAGCTACAGGTTTCTCTGGGAGCTGAGCGCACGTTCATCAACCGTCAGTGCGCACGACCACTGGTCGTGCGCCACTGATCGTGCGCTCTATTTTTCTACTGCAGTATTTAAGCTCGGCTCCGCAAATTAGGGCAGATACGCTTTTCATTTCAGCCCCACTACTGCGCGCGAAGCGCCGTCCTTCGCCCCACAGGTCTTCCACTCATCTCCATCCTCCGGGAAGCCTGCTCCGGCTATTTAAAGTCATGATCTCCTCCTTGGAGAGTTGATCCGGCCACCATTCTCCCTCCAGAAGCTTGCAATAGCTTCATCTTCGGCCACCATTTTCTTCTCCCAACTCCAAGCTCCGTTTTAAGCTCATAAGGTGCTGCATCTGTGGAGTTCTCCGGATAGATTTAGCCCAGCGACTATTCACGAAGAAGACAGGTTATTGGAAGGAGGTGGCAGCCCTTCTGGACCCCGGACGTCATCCGCAGACCGAGCTCGGACAAGGCCCGACAACCCTTGACTCCGGCCGCGAATCTCGGAAAGCCTTCATGATTTTGGTTGTATTTCTCCCCCTCCTCTTGTAGTTACTTTGTTCTGAACTTGTGGCTGTTTGATTGTTGCTTAAGAACTCTGTTTAGTTCAAGTATTTCAGCATGTTTATGTGTTGTTATATCTTAGATCATGATTGTGTTGCTAAGCTTCAGTTTTTCGTGTTCTTGTTGAGATAGTGTCGTTCTAGCGATTGTTAGAAGCATGCGTGGCGAAGAGGTGATTGTGACCCTCATTGGCACATCCATCTTTCATATTACTCTCTTGAGTAATCCACCAAAGAGACGCGGTGACGGTGACCCGCAATAGGTTTATTAGTGTTAAACTTAGGAAACTCCAAACCAAAACCCCCTTTGTTTACGTTAACATTTGCAATCACTTTTTCAATAGCGAAATCACACTCCCTACTTGCACTCCTCGAGAGATCGATATTAGAGGATTCAACTCCTCAACTTTATTACTTGACTATGATCGGTACACTTGCCGACGCATCAGCTTGTCGGGCCATCCGTTCGAGAAATGTTTCAAAAGAATAGGAGCTCAGAAGCAAGAGCAGGTTCATGCGATTCAGGGTGCTCCTAAGGGAGATTTGGTTTATACTTCATGCATACGAAGGGGGCACGATGTTTCCCACTATTTGGGTAAGGAAAGGGGCTGCTTTCTGTGCGGACAGAAGGACATTCAAGTCAAAGTGCCCACATGCTCATCCCCTGTTGCAACCAGTTCTAATTCTGGCTTTGCCACCGTCGCAGCATTTGGACAAGGGAAAGGGAAAGCTGAACATGGTGTCTCTTGAGGAAGCCCAGACGTCTACTCAGGTTATTTCAGGTTAGATCCTAATCTAGTTTTAGTTTTAATTCATAGCTATAGGTTCAATGTTCATCCTCTTAGTCGCGTATGCGATTATTTTTATAAGAGGGTTTAAGGTAAAGAACCATTGGGTACGTGTTCTTTTTGATTAAGGTGCTACCCGCTCGTTTGTGGCTAGGATCTTTGTTGAGCGTCATCGTCTGACTCTGGATCATGTTGGCGATGCATTTCATATCAAGTTTCCCTCTAGTAATTCAGTGATATCGGACCAAGGCATTCATAGTTGTCTGATTCTGTTAGGTGATTTTCTAGCTGTTGCTGATTTGAAGGTGTTAGACCTGGAAGATTTTGATGTGATCTTGGGCATGGACTAGTTGTCCAGATATGATGCTATTATCCAGTGCAATGTTAAGTGCTTGGACTTTAAGATGGACAACAGTCAACCCAACAATGTTTATGGTTATCCGCGCTAGAGTTCTCAGATTATTTCTGCGGTACGTGCTCGAAGCTTTTAAATTCTGGCTGTTTTGCTTGTTTGGTTTCAGTTTTCGAAGCGAAGGTTGTTTTGTCGCGTTTTGAGGAGATCCCCATGGTGCGTGTGTTTCCTGATGTATTTCCTGATAATCTTCCTAGTCTTTTGCCTGATTGATATGCGGAGTTCGTCATAGATCTGGAGTCGGGTACCCATCTTATTGCTAAGGCACCGTACTGAATTACCCCTCGTGAGCTGGAGGAGTTGCGTACCCAGCTGGATGATTTATTGCAAAGCGGATTTTTTAGGCCAAGTTCTTCACCTTGGGGAGCCCTCGTGCTGTTTGTAAAGAAAAATGATGGATCTATGAGGCTTTACATTGATTATAGAGAACTGAACAAGGGACTATCAAGAACAGGTATCCCTTGTCGAGAATTGATGACTTGTTTGACCAGTTGCGTGGTAGTTCTATGTTTTAAAAGATTGATCTTCGCTCGGGCCACCGCCAGTTAAGGATTCGTGAGACGGATATCTCATTGACTGCCTTTCGTTCTCGACACAGACATTTTGAGTTCTTGGTGATGTCTTTTGGTTTGACTAATGCACCATCTGCCTTTATGGATATGATGAACATAGTGTTCAAGGATTTTCTGGACCATTTTGTGGTCGTATTTATAGATGATGTTCTAGTTTATTCCCGCAGTGCTGATGAGCATGCCCAGTACTTGTGTTTAGTTTTGTTTGCTTTGAGGGACCATAAGTTGTTTACTAAGCTGAGCAAGTGTGAGTTTTGGTTGTCTCAGGTTTATTTCTTGGGTCATGTGGTAAGTAAAGATGGAATTTCAGTTGACCCTGAGAAGATAACTGCTGTTATGGATTGGAATAGGCCAACCACATCCAAGGAGATAAGGAGCTTCCTAGCGTTGGCTGGATATTATAGAAGGTTTGTATAGGGTTTATCTACGTTGTCTATGCCACTGACTAAACTGACGCAGAAGAATTCAGCTTTCGTCTGGAGCGATAAGTGCGAGGAAGCTTTTCTGGAATTGAAGAGGAGACTATGCACTGCTCCGGTGTTGACCTTACCTACAGAAGGAATAGAATATGCTGTATATATAGATGCATCGCAAGTTGGACATGGTTGTGTGCTGATGCAAGAAGGAAAGGTAATTGTGTATGGTTCTAGGAAGTTAAAGATTCATGAGAAGAACTACCCTACGCATGATTTGGAGTTCGCAATTGTAATTTATGCACTAAAATTGTGGAGGCATATATTGTATGGTGTCTTGTGTAAGATTTACACCGATCACAAGAGTTCAAAATACGTTTTCACTCAAAGGGAGTTGAATCTGAGCCAGTGAAGATGGTTAGAGTATGTTGCTGATTATGATGTCAAGATTCAGTATCATCCGGGCAAAGTTAATATTGTAGCTGATGCCTTGAGTAAGAAGACAGCTAAGATTTTTAATCTTTCCATGGATTCTCTGGTTGAGGAGTTTTTAATGATGAACATTTCTGTTGGAAGTTGTAACTTGTCAAGTAGTTTGGAGGTAGCTGAGCCTTCATGGATTGCACTCACAAGACTGCATCAGATGGAAGATCCTAATTTGTTGCATCTTTACAAAAAAACTGAGAAAGGGGAGTTACCAGATTTTTCGATCGATGACGCAGGTACCTTGAAGTACCGCGGTAGATTTTGTATTCCTGTTGTTGAGGACATTCGATTTAAGTTGTGTAGTGGGGCACACGGTTCTAGTATCGCCTACCACCCAGGTTCTATAAAGTTGTATCAAGACCAAAAGCAGATTGTCTGGTGGTTTGGAATGAAGGGTGATATAGTCAGGTTTGTGTCTGAATGTTTTACATGCAAGCGTGTTAAGGCCGATCATAGAAGGCCTAGTTGCAAGTTGACGCCTGTGGATATTCCAAGCTAGAAATGGGAGATTATTTTCATGGAATTCATTACAGGTTTACCGAGATCTCCCCGAGGTCAAGATTCTGTTTGGGTGATAGTATATCGACTGACGAAGTGTGCTCACTTCGTGCCATTTAAGATTGGCTACTCTATGAAGAATATAGCCGAATTATATTTAGATGAAGTTATCAGATTGCATGGACTACCAGTTAGCATTGTATCAGATCGAGACTCCAGGTTTACATATCGCTTTTGGAAATGCTTACAAGAAGGGTTGGGTACCGATCTGAGGTATTTCACTGCTTATCATCCACAGACTAATGGTCAAACGGAGAGAGTAAATCAGATTGTGGAAGATATGATCAGATGCTACATGTTGTACCATGGAGGAGCGCGGGATGAGGGACTCAGATTGATGGAGTTTGATTATAATAATAGTTATCAAGAAATTTTGCAAAGGCCCCGTTTGAGGCCTTGTATGGGAGGTGATACAGAACTCCCTTGTTTTGGGCCGAGGTCAGTGAGAGACCATTGTTAGGTCCTGAAGCGCTAGAAGAGATGGAAATATCTAAAAAAACTTATTTGAGAGAAGCTTCGAATAGTGCAGGAATGTTATGAGAAGAATGTTAATCGGCGTAGGACTGATTTGGAGTTTGTTGTTGGGGACCTAGTTTTTCTGAAGGTTTCCCCAATGTCTGGTGTTAAAAGATTTGTAAAGAATCACAATTTTGACCCGAGGTATGTGAGACCTTTTTGGTTTATTGAGCGTATTAGAGTTTCAGCTTATAGGCTGGATTTGCCAGCAAATTTTCCTGGTGTGCATGATGTGTTTCATATGAGCCAGTTGCGGAGATGTGTGCTCAGCGAGCGGCAGATTCTTGATGTTATGCCCCAGTTGGAGCCTAATCTTTCTTATATTGAGATGCATGTCCGCATTCTGGATACTCAAGATCGAGTGCTACAGATGAAAACCAAACCAATGGTTAAAGTTTTGTGGTGAAACCAAGACGTGGAAAGCGCCACTTGGGAGTTGGAGTCAGCTATGAGGGAGGCTCATCCTCATCTGTTCTCCTAGTTGATTGATATGTAATCATTTCAATAACCCTTGGTTATTTCTTTTTTCTTTTGTAATAGAGGTTTTGTTCGTAAAGTTTCGGGATGAAACTTTCTTTTAGGGGGAGTGGTTGTAACGCCCCTGATTTTTCAATATTTGGTTTAATTCATTATTTGGCGTGTTTATGACGTCAGGGCATTACGTTGACGTATTTTCGGCATATGTCATTGTTAGAGCATGGTTTTAGCTCTTAGTTTTCTTTATGTGTGGCTGGGTTTAGCCTGTTTGCAAGATTCCCTAGGGAGTCGGGTCTGTTTTGGTGACTCGGTGGAGCCTCTTTGGGAATGCTTGTGTTTTTGCTTCAGGAGGTGTTTGCCTAAATTTGGTTCGTCAAATCGTAAATTTGACTGTGTCGTTGGGTTCGTAGCGTCGGTATTTAGCTACGTTGTGATTTTCGTAAAAATCTGTGTTGGCGTGAATTTTGGGTCGTTTGGACCATTATTTAATAACAAACTATTATTATAATACTTATATGTCTAAGTATAAATAGCCTTGTGAATAGACAAACCCTATTTATCATCTTCTTCTTTAAAACTGTCGGCCTGTTTCCGTAAGAAAGAGGCATCCTTGTAGTGCCTTCGGCCGTCGATTGGAGGAGCTCTGGTGTACGAAATTGTCATCAAAGAGTATTTTCGGATAAGTCTCACCTAGATCTACGTTTCAGCCGTAAGTTTTTCCCGTTTCGTGCATTTTTAGAGGTTTAGGTTGCAGTTTTGACCCTCTTTCATCCTAAAAAGTTTCAGGAAGTGTTGCTTATGTGTTCTTGTGGCCAGATCCTTGAGAAGGAGCGTTTACGTGGCCGGATTCGGCGATTTGAGACACGTGGTGACTTCTTACCCTTGTCAAGCTTTCTTTTCCTTGTATATTTTCCGTACCGCTCTTCCCTTTGTAGTTTTTGGTAGTAGGGTTAGATCCAGCCATTTGCCGATCAGCTTTATGGTATAGTTTTTCGTCTAAATTCAACTTATACATGAGGGATTAGATTCATTGTATTAGTTCAGCCTAGTTTAATTCATTGTATATGAGGGATTAGATGTCGTCAATTATGGTTCTTGCAAAGATTAATCCGTCGAATTAGTTGCTGTAAATCTTAATGTTGTCGGTTAGGAGTGGTCAGAGTTCGCCGAACAGAAGGCAATTCGTCGAACGGAGTTCACCGAATAGAAGACAATTCGTCGAACGGAGTTCACCGAACAGATGACAATTCGTCGAACAGAGTTCGTCGAATAGAGGGCTAATTCGTCAAATAGAGGGCTAATTCGTCGGCGGATCTGATTCGCCGAATGGAGCAGAGTCGTCGGGCAGGTTAGGAGTTGAGTGTAGCCTTAGCACTGATTCCAGTTTTTAACCTAAGTGTAAAAGCATTCAGTGAGCTGATCTCACTCAACGCGGCGTTGAGTGTGTTTAAGACACTCAATGCCATCGTTTAAACTTGCTAAGTAAGAAATCATTGAGTGAGTGGTATTCACTCAACGCGGCGTTGAGTGAAGCCTCGCCATGTAGAAATTTTGAGTCTAAGTCAAAAAGCGTCGACAGCGTTCAGTGAACTCAACGTAGTGTTGAGTGGTTTCTTTTTTCACCGAGTTTAGCCCGATGGCGTCGAGTATACTTGATGCTTTTCCCTTAGGCGATGGCATCGAGTTGTTGACTGCACTCGATGCGGCGTCGAGTGCACTCGACGCTTTTTCCCGTAGGCTTGATTTATCTCGCCGAGTCTGGTCCGATTCATTGAGTATGGGCCTTAGAGAAATTCCTTGGGCTTTCTTCTTCATTTCCTTTGGAATAAACCCTTATTTTGGGTTGTGGGTTTTTAACAGTTTTCAGGTGGTGTTGGTGTGGCCATGGTTGATTATGAATTTTTGACCCCGGTAATTTTGCTTGGGGTATATGACTACAGGTGTATTGGGTAGGTTCCCACCACTACAGGTGCCGGTTTTTTCCCCAGTGGTTATGGTTTCTCTTAATTGTTGGTGTGTTGGGTAGGTTCCCTCCACTGCAGGTGCCGGTATTTCCCCGGTGAATTTACTTATAAGGTTTTGGGTAGTCTATTTTCTGATACCTAGACTTACTTATATTCATGTTTCTTAAAGAAAAGATTTTTATCGCACTTAGTGCAATTTTCCTACTCTTAAAGTCGGTAAGTTAGCTTTTACCGCTATTCTTTTACTTCTTAATCAGCTGAGGTTGTCAGTTTTTCTTATAATTGGTTTGGTAACCCCTTATACTATTACTTGATTATTGTCTAATCTCTCCTTTTGTCACTTGTATTTTCTTGCTGAGGTGTTCTTTCTCTGAATGTCTCAGGTTCAGGGTAGTAGCTGTCACAACCTGCATTTTCTCTGTATTTAAACAATACGTTAGAGCAAGAGAAAATATGTGACGTGATGCCACGCCGTGCAGTGGACAACTGCAGACGTTCAGGCAACCAAGTCCTCACATTTACTTTATATAAAAGACTTATGAATTAAGTTTAAAAATACATATAAGTTCTTTGAGTTTACTGACTGTGTCCCTCGGTCGGGCGGATCACTACTCCATGAGTGAGAAAATAAATAAGTTTACGCAGCGAAAAATACTTAGTTTGGTTCATTTGTTATCCTATATGAGAATGAAAGTCTAGCATATTGTAATGATGATATGACTTGTATATTTAATATAAATAAAAAGACTTTTATAGCGCTTAAAAGTAGTAAGTTTTGCAGTTAAAAGTTATGTCATGTCAACATTCCAGAATGCAATTTTGTATATTTAAAAGTAACTATATGCATCCTAATATAAATCCTTCTCAGAGAGCAAGTATAAACAAATCATAAGTAACAACAGTACAGTAACAAGTAAACTGTCATAAGAAGTCTAAGACTATGAGCGCCAACAACTGACACGAACCCATAGGAAAATTTGACAAGTCTAAACAAAGACAACTACCTCGATGCTCTGAGGTGGAAACAAACAACCGCAGCAACTCGAAGCACCAGAAGCACAACTCTGTCAGTTAAACCTGCTACTGCTCTGGACCTGAGGCATTCAAAAGAAGAACACCTCAGAAGCAAGATACAAGTGGTGTAAAAGAGTAAAAGGAGGACTAACAAACCTCAAAGTGAATAAGGGGCAACAAATCGAATACAACAAAAGTCAGTAGCAAAGCAACATAAACAAAATAGTAAATCTAGCTGAGCAAGAAAGGCTAATCACAATAACTGGACAGAACAGAGAGTCAAACATCAGAAGTTCATATATTCATCTTTTTTTATTATTCATGTTATTCATAATAAATGAGACTGATCAGCTCAACAGGAAAAAAAGTACTCTGTCGGGAATAAGGTCCATAGCGCGCACAAACCTAGCCAAAAGGGCACTATGCCGAGGGAGAAACCCCAACGCGCACAGACCAACAACTAAGGTAATGTGTCGGGGATGAAAGTCCACAACGCGCACAGACTCAACCAGAGGGCACTGTGTTGAGGGAGAAACCCCAACGAGCACAGACCATCAGAGTTTTCTTTAGTTACATAATTATACACGCAGAGTTTCTTTTATTCATCATAGACTAACGATCAACAAACTACTTGGACTGTATAAGGAAATTGCAAGGGTTAAGCAAGGTGCGACATGATCAAAACAACGGGACACACAAGGTGTCACAACTATCAAAATGACTCGATGGTTAAAGAGACACGACCCCTACATTTGTTTACCCACCTTACGGGATAAAATTGGGAGTAATAGTTCAAGGTGAGACACACGTCATAATCCAGAAAAAATAAATTAGAAATTTAAAATAAGTTTCTAGGAAATTTAAACATGTCAAACCCACAAAATATGGCTAAACTTTGGAAGAAAAGAGCAAGAAAGGAGACGAACAATTTAAGCGCGGGTGCGCGGAAAATGAAAATAGAGGATAAATATGGCTCCGAATCGAAATGTGATCAACATGGAAGTTGTAGATCTCGTCGAGACGAACAAAATCCATGTTAACCATTTTTCCATATGACGCCTTTTTGACCCTCAAAACGGCACTCGAAAGCAGGATGAAACGAATTTCTCGGGAGCAGCACAGGAATTCTCGAGAGCAGCACAGGACTACTCGAGAAGGGAAAGAGATTTCTCGAGAACAATTTTTTGAGTTCTCGAGTATTACATCAGGATTACTCGAGTACTACATCAGGATTACTTGAGTACAACATCAGGATTACTCGAGAGGAACGAGCACTACATCAGGATTACTCGAGAGGAACGAGCACTACATCAGGATTACTCGAGTACTACATCAGAATTACTCAAGTACTACATCAGGACTACTCGAGTACTATATCAGGATTACTCGACAGGAACAAGCATTACATCAGGATTACTCGAGTACTGATTTGCATGAACAATACTTTTTACAAATATATCCAAAAAATTGAAGTACAAAGATGAATAGTAAATGACATTTTTGAATAGTGGTTTAATATTATAATAATCATATTTACATTTTTGAACAAGGAAATACGAGATCAAAACGGAGGCCCAAACGAGCGCCGAATTCAACGAAATTCGCACTGTAGGTGAACACTGACGGTACGAATCCAACAGCGAAGACGGAATCAAAATCCGACGTGTCGTTCTCGAGATATAAATTTTAAAAGTCTACGGCGATCATAAATTCTACAAAACTTTGAAAATTCGCCGAGGCTCGAATATCGCTCGGATCGCGACGAAACTTGACGAGCATGTCAAAAATTAATTAATTTAATTTTCTAACGTGAAATTTTCCATTTTAGACAAGGATTCACGAATTTGTCCGACTCGACCGAATAGACGCGAAAACGCACTAACGGCGATGCGTCGTCAACACCACGATAACGTAACGCCCCTTACGTCATTATGACGTCACCGAGAGGATTAAATAATTATCAGAAAATTAGGGGCGTTACAGTAGCCGGGTGAGCGGCTAGGTTTGGAAGTTTGCTAGTGGACTGCTATTTGTAGAGGTTTTCCTCATAGTAGTGAGGTTGTGTTATGTTGCTTTCATGTTAGTACAGAGATACATGCTCTCCAGTGGATTCGTGTCAGGTTGTTGACGCTCCCTGGGGGTTTTCTTTTGAAGTGGTATGTACTTTGCTAAGCTGCCTAGTTGACCTGTCTTATGGTTGTATTTACTTGCTCTCTGGGAATATTTATGCTAGGTTGCATGTTAGGTATTTTAACTTATAAAAACATTACTACTAGTATTTCATACATGTCATCTTTCTAAAATGAAAATGTCAGTTTCTAACTAACGTAAATATTATTTCTATACTTATGATAAATCTAGAGTCTTGCATACCGCGAGTTGTCCTTCAGGGATATTTATGCTCGTGTAGGATGTTAATCCAACATAATCAAAGTATTTCTGCAGCATATAACAATACTTTTACTCGTGGACTAGCTGATCCACTGTGCCGAGGAATACGACCATCTAAACTTAAACTAGTTTTTACTTAATAACTTATGGATTTCTTATAAACTCTTGAGTTTGGAGTTTTGTCTGAGCGCCTGTAGTTATCCCCTGCATGACATGGCATCACGCCGCGTATTTTCTCATACTCTAATAGGACTTTATTGTTGAGATCATGCGGGTTGTGACACTTTTTTAGGAGGATACCCCGCAGGAGGAGCAGAAGCACCCCGTGTAGGAGGGAAGTCGTGCTAGGGAGATAGGCATGATGCTATGTTGCCTTCGTTATCGCCAATGATAGATGTGAGTGAGGGAGTTGTGATGTAGCCTACATGTAACATTTTGGTGTACTCAGATGTTATTACATGCTCGTTTGATGTCGTAATATATTATATTATTGTGGACTTTTATATACTGATTATGGACCTTGGACTTGTTTTTTTTATTGATGGGTCAGCAGTATAATATTGGTATGCCGTGCTGGATAGGTTTCTTGTGGTACATATTAGCTCGTATACTGATGCTATCGTAAGGCATCTGTTTTGGGCATAAGTCTCCCCTCAGCCATGTCTTGTGTTCCAGCAGGGGGTCTAACAGGTTGTATCAATCATCCGGGGTTCTTGCGCTCAGCCTTCACCCACTTGCTTGTCTCATAGTGTGTTGAAAGTGAGTGTTAGATCAGAAATACTCTAGAGGGGGGGGGGGGGGGGGGGGCAGGGTGAATAGAGTATTCTTAAAAATTTCTTAACTACTATTACATCTTTTGCTGTAAATCAAAAGTGCAGAAATTAATAACCAAGAAAACAATAAATCTAAATCACAAACACAACAAGAACAAAAGAAAAGGAGACAACCAGACGACACAAGAATTTTATAGTGGTTCCCCAACCTGGGTACATCCACTCTTCTACCACCCTTGGTAGAAATCCACTCAGATTTTTGATCAGGTGTCTGACACCAATGAGCTTTTGATCAAGTGCTCAAAAACCAACCCAAGTCTTTTGATCAGGAGACTTGCAACCAAGGAATCACTTTTGAAGGCAGATGACAACCCTTTACAGAGGTGGGGTGAGAGAGTGATGGGAGTCTTCTTTTCTCAATCACAATGAGAAGACTATGTGGATTCAATGATGTTGTCAAAGCTCCCCCTGAGATGAAAAAGGGTACAGGAGATCTGGAGCTTTGCACAGGGTGATAGACCTTCAATTGAGAGACTTGATCCAGGAGTTTTAGACTGATAGTGCTTGAATGTCTTTAGCAAGGTCCTGGAGAAGAAGAACGGGAAGACTCTTGATTTTGAAAAATGTGCTCTTCTTGCTTCTTCTTCAAATTACTGTATGCTTCTTAGTCAATAGTATTGTGTGTGAAGCTTTCTCTGTGTCTCTCTTAATTAATTCTCTGTGTATCTGTATCTGTATCCATTATTCTCTTCTTCTGTATCTTTCAAACATTTGAATTTCTCTGTAATTAATGCTGACAGCCTTGAGAATAATCGACATTGATTTATTTCTCCAACTGTCCCGTGGAAAAACGGCAAGCAATAATCCTTGGAGAAGACCATAATTAATGCTCCTTCTAACAGATACATTCAGAGAATGTTAGAGCATTAATTGCCCAGGAATTATAGCATTAGAGTGGGGACAGAAGGCCGAAAATGACTAAATCTGGAATCGTCGAGCAGATAGTAGAATTTGTCGAACTGAGTTCACAGTTCGTCGAGCTGAGATATTGTATTCATCGACCAGACGGCTTCTGTTCGTCGAGCTGAGTTCCATGATCGTCGAGCTGAAAAACTGAACTTCTGTCTCTTTTGATCTTTGCCTATTCGTCGAGCTGCTAAATATGTTCGTCGACTGGAGTTCAGCAATTATTCTGAAGTTGTCAAATATCCTGTGCCGACACGATTTCTCCTGTGTGTTGACACAAATTTTCTGTGTTGTGTCGACATAGCCTTTCCATAATGTCAACAGTTGATCTTGGTGTCGACACAAGTTCTTCTAGTGTCGACATAAGTCTTCTGGTTCCAGAATTCGTCGGACAGAGAACAGGTTTCGTCGACCTGAGACTGGAGAACATAGTCTCGACAGAATGCTGTGATAGTCCAAAGATTCGTCGACCGAAGAATGGTGTTCGTCGAGCTAAGTTTGGAGAACCTTGAATTCGTCGAGCTGAGAATGATTCTGGACTTAGAAACTATTTGATGAACCTCTGGCAATAGAGTTGAAGTGGAGGTCCAGGAATCGTCGAGCAAAGAATGAAGTTCGTCGACCTGAGAATTTGGTTCGTCGACCTGAGTCTAGAGAACAATCTGGACTTAGAATTCTGAAGGTGGAATCCAAGGATCGTCGATCTGGACTGAAGTTCGTCGAGCTCAGCTCAGAGAATATTTCTCTGAGATCGTCAAACTGAGAACGGCTATCGTCGACCTGAGTTCGACGAACGTCGAACTCATTTTACTTAGTCTCTTGAGAAATCTCTGAATCTTGAGGAAAACTTTATGTCTTGAGTCTTTGGCAGTCTGATGTTGGCTTGTCCATGTGATGTTGACTCTTAGGACTTGACCTAGATTCTAGGACACAATTTTGACCCTGGCTATACATGTTGGGTCACATCATCCTAAGTTAGTGAACCTAGCCCAAATCAAACTAGGGATCCAACAATCTCCCCCTATTTGGGTGAGGTCACTACTAGACTCAAAATAAAAACATAAAGTAAACAAAGCAAGAAAAAGATATATCTGGCAGGGATAATTAATACATGCAGCAGATATATTTACATAAAAGCTTTGTTCAGACAATAAGAGATAGTTTGAGATAGAAAGACAAAAAAAATAGTTCATATTTCACTTCTTTTGCTTTTTCTCCTGATGCTTTATGTCCTTGCCCTTGTCTCCTGGCTTGGTGAAGACTATTTCCATGTTTGGATTTGAGGCTTGTGCCATAGTCATTGTCATGTCAGCAGCCCCTATAATCTTCAGAGATGTAGCTCTAGGGACCACTGCTTCAGGATGCAAATTCATATAATCATCAACATTAAAAATTTTGTTAGCCTTATCAAACCTTTTTAGTTCTTCTCTCATGTACTTGGACATTGTAGTGTATTCAGAAGTATCCTTTCCTTCAGCCTTTGCCTTGTTGATCATAGAGAGGCCTACCAGTTCCTAGAACCTGGCCATTCTAGCTGTGTTGGCTGTTTCTGGATCTTCATAAGGAACAGGAGGAGAGAGTGGCCTTTTAGGACTTTCAGCTTGTTGATGTTGTTGCTGTTGATGTTGTTTTCCTGAAGGTTGTTGCCTGTGCTGGCTGCTTTCATGATGAGATCTCCCTTGATGTCTTTGATATGTTTGCATAGGGTCAGATCTTTGAGAACTAGAACCAGAAGCACCAGCTGCAGGAGGAGGAGGAGGTGGTGGATCTTTCCTATACCTTTGAACTGGTGGAGGAGAGTACCTTCTGCTCTTCTTCCTTTCCTTTTGCTGATTCTTGGATAGCCACATCCATGCTGACATCCCCTTGTATGGAGTTATCTTTTGAAGAATATAGTAAGGGGTGTCATTGTTTGGATTGGGATTGGGAGCAGGAGGAGGAGGAGCTTTTCTTTTCTTTGAAACTTGCTTCTTCTTCTTTGCATCCTCCTCATCTGAATCCTCATCCTCATTTTCATCATCATCATTATCAGACCCCTGAGGGTTATCATATAGATCATCCAGAGCCTTCAAAGCTTTAGCAGAGATAACAGGTTTTTCTGGAGCAGGAGCAGGAGTTGCAACAAGAACTGGAGTTTCAGCAGAAGTTTGAGAAGAAGCTACACAAAAATCAGAACTAATTTGGACAGAGCTTTCAGCTGCTGCCTTATTTTCATCTGCAATATCAGCCAAGATCAATTCATCTAGATCTGGCATTGGAGAGCCATCCATTACAAAAGTTGGTGCTGAAGATATTATTGAGGAAGAGGGAACAGCTACTACTTCTGGAGGTGAAGTGATTGCTGATTGTGCAATAACAAAACTGTCCTGAAGTTGCTTAACAACTTTTGAAGAGATGGGGGAAGTATATGGTATAATAGCCAAGGATGGCTTAGTGATCTCAGCTGGAAGATAATGTATATGTACACTATCAAAAATACTCAACAATTGTTCTAAATTAACTGTGGGATTAAGAATGAAATCACCAACAATATTAGGTTCTTCAGAGTCTGATTCAAGATCCATATCAGTCTCAATAAAATCAATCAAATCTTTATCAACCAAATCTATATCTATGTATTCTGTACATTCTGCTGCTGTGTCTGAAGCTACTGTTGTTGCTGTAGCTGAAGTATCTGGTGCTGGAGCTGGAGCTGAAGCCTTTGGAGCTGGAGCTGCTGCTTCATCATCAGGCATCTCCCTCTGCATGGTTTCAGTATGGCATGAAGTCATGCCCCTGACTGAGGAGGGGGCAGCAGTAAGAGCAGAGATTTTGTCAGAGAGAGAAGATATGGTGGTAGCAAGAGGTGTAAGGGCCTCTGCTATAAGGGACTTGAGGAGGGGAGTGAGTATGGAAATGATGGAAGAGATTGTGGAGGGGTCCAGTGATGGAATGGTAGATTGTGTTGCAGAAGATGTAGAAGTGGGAACTATGGGAGGGATAGAGAGTGGAGCATCAGGGAGTTGAACATCTGGAGGGATGGTAGATGTGGATGGGGATGTATGGGTGGCATCTTGCATGATGGTGTCTATTGGTAGATGGTAAGATGGTATGGAAGATAGATGTGGGGGAAGAGGGGATTGTGGTGGTGTAGGAATGTAATTGTCATGGGGGGAATCAGGAGATGTTGGTTGTTGTTGTTGTTCTTGAAGAGGGGAAGATGGAATGTCAGTGATGTCAATAGGTGGAGATGAAGCTGGGGAAGCATGTTGAGATGGAGGTGGAGTAGGAACATGAGGATGTTGTTTTTGTTCTGGTGTTGAAGAGATAATGGGAGAGGAGGGAATTTTTGTTGCTGGAAGGGAAGCTGGAAGAGATGGTGGTGTTGGATGAAGCTCTTCAGCAGGTAGGGGAGTGGCTTTAACCGCCCTGGTGCCTTTAGAAGCTGGGGTGGAAGAGGTAGAAGCCTTTGTGGGCTTTGTTATTGTCCTCTCCCACCTACCAAATAAGGCACAGGTGAGCCTTTTACTGGCATTGATGAATATGGTCTGGGAGACCAGTGATTCAACAGCCTTTTCCTTGAGGAAGATCCCTAGGATCCTTCCAAAACATACTTCTTTCTTGTTATTTTTCTTCTTTATCAGATTAAAGAGGATCTGAGCCCAATCAACTTGTTTCTTATGACCAAGAACTGATGTCTTGTGATGTAGTCATGGGCAGTATGCTTGTCAAGCAAAACCTTTCCAACAATGTCTGTCAGGAACTTATATGCTGTAGACAGATGCTTTTTCAACAACTTATTTGGGTTGTCACCAGCATAACCCATCAGATTGAGCATCATATCAAACTCTTCAGAATCAATTTTTAATTCCTCTTCGTCATTTGTCAAACCAAATATTTCAGTTAAAACCGTGGGAGTTAAGGAGATAGTGTTACCCGCAATTGATCCTGTCATGGTATTGTCCTCAAAAGTGGATGAGGTATACACCCATTCCCTGATTTCTGTTCCTGCCAGCTTTATCCGTGTAGTCATCAGGTTCTTCAGATTCTGTTCTTCTAGAAGTTCCAGAATATACAGGAAGATTGGATCCGAGTGCTGGAACGATTCGAAGTCGACATCAAAGCCAGCGTCAATCTTCATAGCGGCTAGAGCTCCTCCTGGAATCGCCATGGAATCACCTGCAAAAGAGAGAAACGACGATCAAGTGCAAGAGAATAGAAAGCGCGGGACGGAGGTCGAAGAAAACCTAGATATAAGATTTTCAAGAATATGAATCAACAGACTCCGTTCCACGAAAATGAAATTAATTCTTCGAGCTGAGATCGACGAAATAAGTTTGACTGAAATAATTCATCGATCTTGTCCTGAAGATTTGAAAATAGTTCGTCGAACTCCATTCGGCGAATATCTTCTGAAGCAAGTTCGTCGAACTCCGTTCGACGAATATTGTTTCACTCACAGAGAGTTCGTCGATCTCCGTTCGGTGAATGTCTCTCAAACTTTCCACGGTTCGTCGAACTCCGTTCGACGAACGCTGGAAAATTCGTCGACTGCAGACATAAATCAAATAAAGTATTCTCCATTGATCATTCCAAGTTGATTCACAAAGAACAAATGATTTCTCTCATCCAGAGGTTTGGTGAATATATCAACCCTTTGTAAATCAGTGTAGATATAGACAAGCTTGATTTTATTTTTATCTGCACACTCCCTAATGAAATGATGTCTTATATTGTAACGCCCCGAAAGTTGTGTGCGAGTCGGTCGCGAAAAAAGAGTTTTTGGTGCCTGTAGGGGTACACGGCCTAGGACACGGGCGTGTCCAAGGCCGTGTCTGGCTGGTGATTTTTTGGCCGTTTTCAACCCGAGAAGGACACGGCCAGAAACACGGCCGGATGACACGGGCGTGTCATCCGACACGGGCGTGTGCCAACCCGTGTCCCTACCCGTGTCCTGATGGGTCGTGTCCGTTGCCGTGGCGGTTATGCGTGACACGCCCACGAACACGGGCGTGTCGAGGAACCCGACACGGGCGTGTCAGGTCAGACACGGGCATGTCTTGGCCCGTGTGCGTTTCCCAGTTCGACGATCGTGCCTGGATCGAGGCACACGACCATGGACACGGCCGTGTGCCAAGCCGTGTGCGGCCCAGGTCTGGGGAATTTTGTGCAGATCCGAGCCGTTCATTTTCTTTAATTAGGATCCGACGGCCCAGAAGAAATCCTGCTCTGTTAAGGCCGGGAATAGGGAGTTATTCCCTCATTTTCTCTCCAAAGTTCTCCCCTTCCAAAGTGAGAGAGGAGAGGAAGAAGAAGGAGGTTTACGGCCGCCGGCGGAGCATCGGAGCACCGTTTCGAAATCGGAGAGCGGATCCGTGGAGGGAAGGTCATTGCGAAGAGTTCTAACCGCGTAGTTTTTCCATGGCGCCAAAACGGACTACAAGGGTAACGATTCTCAACTTGAGCGCTTGAAGCTCTTTCTTTCTGCATAGGGAATCCCGCTCCCGCGAGTATGCGGTGAGTGCGTGGTGTTCCTTGGGGTTGACGGGAATAGTCCCCCTTGTGTTGCATATAGAGCCCGGAATTGCAAGTACGGGCATAGGCATTGTGTGTGAAGCCTACCCGGACGTGTTTTGTCTGGATCGGTGATGTTGCATTTGATGTGGTTTTGCCGGAGAAGACTCCGTGCTTTGGATTTTTCGGGTTTCTACGCGGTAGATTGCAACAGGGATCCTTGGAGGTTAGCTTCAAGGTGCACCCGGAAAATTGAGCGGAAACGTGTTCTGCTAACTTGGCGGTCTGGGAACCGACCTTGATCATAACTGGGTTATGAGATTGTTTTGGAAAATTTGGGATCCGAGAGAAGCTTGGCCCGCGTAAAGGACTTAAATTGGACATGCGGCGTGAGCAACGGGCAAGTGGAATTGGACCTAGGCTATGTGTTTCGGTGCGAGAGACCCGAAGACGGGGACTGGCCGTTGGCATAGTCGGAGCCTTAGACGGTGGTCAGAAAGGCTAAATGCTCACATGTTGTTGCCATCCTGGGGGTGGTGGTGAATGCACTGATGGGTCAGGGTTCACCATGAATGTGCCCTGAGTGCACAGGGTGTTTGGCCGTGCGAGCCTACACCTGTGGCGAATTATAATTGCGCTATATATATATTGTTGGGCTAATGTTATGCAGGGAAAGAGCACCGCCGTCCCGAGTCAGGGGCGGGGTCGTTATAATTTGGTCGGCTTTTAGCTGACCGTTGCTTTATTTGCCACCGTGCGGTGGTATGTGCTTGCAGGTGCTGCGGAGCCGAGCGCCAAATAGCGGGCTGGAGCCCATGTTGCTGTGCTGGCCCTAGAAGGCCGTAGAATAGTTATATTTATATATATTTCATGTGTGGCCGGCCTGCGAGCCGATGTATGTAAATCACTCTTTATTAAGTGAACATTTGTAAGGCCTTAAGGCCATGTACCTGTTTCTGTGTATTTGGGGTTTCATTCCTTTTGTTGTAGCTGTGGACATTCATATTGATGGAATTAATTTTGGGTTCTTTCAACTTTAAAATCTTCCGCTAGAATGCTCTGTGATTAGGACGAGTAGTCTTAATTGGTTGGTTTGATTATTCATTTAGTATCCCTTCCGACTGTCTGTGGTATATGGCGTCGGGTTCCAGCTGGACCTTCTGTTATATGCCATGCGACAGATGAGGGTGTTACAATTTGGTATCAGACTTCTGGTTACGGTCAAGCTTAAATGAATTCGTGGGCGAATTCTTTTAAGGGGTGGTGAGCACATGTGTGTGTCATCGTTATAACATCAAAAAGAACCCATGAATGTCCACTTAGGAATGAAAATACACTTGTTTGGTGGAACCTGAGTGTTCCAATGATTGCTTTTAGCAATTTGTTTGTTGTCTAATCGTGTGTCTTTGCTAATTTAGGCAGCTGGGAGCGGTGCTGGTCAGTCAGAGCGTCCGCAATCAGCGGAAAGTAGTGCACCAAGGGACGTGCCTGCTACACCTCCTTCAGCGGAAACCATCAGGATGGTGGCTGAAGTCGTGTTCGCAATGATAAATGCCCAACCTTCAGGGCAAATGCATCGCGCACCTCCTGCAAATGAGCAAGAACCGGTTAGGGCGGCAGAGCCGAGAGTGGTGAAACGCGCGGCAGTTGAGTTAGTAGAGCCGAGGAGAACTACGGAGAGGCAGCTAAAGCATGTGATGGGCTTTAATCCTCCGAGGTTTAATGGGGTTGGAACACCAACTCAAGCTGAGGACTGGCTCTCTTCCATAAAGAGGGTGTTGACGGCCACAATGACTGAGGAGTGGCAGAAGACCACCATAGCGACTTTTCTTTTGGAAGGAGAAGCGAGGATGTGGTGAGACAAGTTGGAGTTTCATCTTCTAGTGGGAAGGCAGCTTGCGGATGTGCCGATGGAGGAATTTTCAAGATTGTTCCTAGCCAGATTTGTACCTTCTGCTCAGAGGTTGGATATGGAGAATCAATTTCTTGGGTTGACTCAGGGATCCAGAAGCGTGGACGAATATCTGCATGAGTTCACACGGTTGGGTCGTTACGCTGGTGCTATGTTTTCAGAAGAAGAGAGGAAGACCAACCGATTCTATGAGGGTCTTCGCGGCGATTTACAGTTACTCCTTGCTGGGCCTAAGGCGCAGGGCTTCCTAGCCTTGGTCAATTCAGCCCGATCGTTGGAAAAGGTTGTGAAGAAGGTTCAAGAGAAGTGGGACCCAGGAGAAAGGAAGACCGAGTTCAAGGTGCCAAGTAACAAGACAGGTTTTCGCAGATGGAACAAGAAGCGGAGGACTTCAAACTCAGCCCCTTCGGCTGATGCATCGGGGGCAACTACAAGTCGAGTCCCCGGAGCTTGCTACAACTGCGGGAAGATGGGGCATTTTGCTCGGGATTGTTGGAGCGGACGTTCAAAGTCCGAGAGGAGACCTGGAGCGACTTATGAGGAGAAAGGGAAGGCGGTGGAGTCAACCGCATCCCATCATGATCCAGCCCAGCCTAGAGTCTACAACCTTGGCCTACAGGAGGCCATTAAGCAAGCGGATGTGGTGACAGGCTTTGTGTTAATCTTTGGGTTTCCGGCGAGAGCCCTTTTTGATACGGGGGAATCACATTCCTTCTTGTCTGAAAAGTTTTTATCGCGCATCGGAGTTCCGTTCTCGATGGCAGAAAACAAGTTGGATGTGTTGTTGCCTAATGGGTGCTCAATGCGTACGGATAGGATTTGTGTTGTGAAGATTCGAATTGGAGACCGGGAGTTTGATTTGCGGGCGTTGGTTCTACCATTGGTGGAGTTCGACGTAATCTTCGGTATGGATTGGCTCTCGGAGCAAAGTGCATGTATTGATTGCAACCGTAAAGAAGTCAAGTTGGGTCTGGACACTGGTGTAGAGGCTACTTTTGCGGGCATGAAGGGGTCAGGGAAAGTTCTGATATCGGCCCTTCAGGTGTTCAAGACAGTTCGGTCTGGGGCAGAACTGTATGTCACTCTAGTGCAGACTGTGACGCCTAAACCTAGTTTGGGCAACATCCCAGTTGTGTCCGAGTATCCTGATGTGTTTCCAGATGATCTCCCAGGAGCCCCTCCTCAGCGGGAGATAGACTTTACTATAGAGCTGGTACCGGGTGCCAAACTGGTGTCACGCTCCCCCTATCGGATAGCCCCAAGAGAAATGGCAGAGTTGAAGGTGCAACTGCAAGAGTTGCTAGAGCAAGGTTATGTGCGTCCAAGTTCGTCGCCTTGGAGCGCACCAGTTCTCTTTGTTAAGAAGAAAGATGGGAGCTTGCGGCTTTGTATCGATTATCGGGAATTGAACAAACTTACGGAGAAGAACAAATATCCAATCCCGAGGATTGACGATCTATTTGATCAGCTGGTTGGATCAACTGTATATTCGAAGTTAGATTTGAAGTCCGGTTACTATCAGTTGAGGATAAGGGAGAGCGACATCCCAAAGACAGCATTTAGTACGCGGTTTGGGCATTACGAGTTCACGGTTATGCCGTTTGGGTTGACGAATGCGCCATCCGTATTTATGGATCTGATGAATAGGACGTTCAGAGAATACTTGGATCAGTTTGTGATAGTATTCATCGATGATATCCTGGTGCATTCGCGGTGCGAGGAGGATCATTACAAGCATTTACACATGGTGTTGGAGACATTGAGGAAAAGTCAGTTGTATGCAAAGTTCTCCAAGTGTGAGTTCTGGTTATCCTCGATAGCGTTCCTTGGTCATGTTGTCAGTGGAGAAGGAATAGCTGTGGATCCGGCGAAGATAGTAGCGATACGAGAGTGGCCTTCTTTGACTACGATGGCAGAGGTCCGGAGTTTTCTGGGACTTGCTGGCTACTATAGGCGCTTCGTAGAGAACTTCTCGCGGATAGCACTACCACTCACGACGTTGACAAGAAAGGATCAGAAGTTTGTGTGGTCTCCGGAGTGCGATCAGGCTTTTGAATAATTGAAGAGGCGATTGACCACGACGCCCATTTTATGTTCGCCAAGTGGAACCGAAGGGTTCGAGATCTATAGTGATGCTTCGGGCAGTGGTTTGGGCTGTGTTCTGCTACAGCATGGGAGAGTGATAGCTTATGGTTCACGACAACTGAAGGTTCACGAGAGGAATTATCCGGTCCACGACTTAGAGTTAGCGGCCGTGATTTTTGCTCTAAAGCTTTGGAGGCACTATCTGTACGGTGTGAAGGTCAATATTTACACCGATCATAAGAGTTTGAAGTACCTATTGGACCAAAAGGATCTGAACATGAGGCAGCGGAGGTGGATGGAGTTCTTAGGGGACTACACCTTCAAGATACACTATGTGCCTGGGAAAGGAAATGCAGTGGCGGATGCGTTGAGTCGTAAGATTCCCGCACAAGCCAATTGGTTATCAGTACATGATGAGAGATTGGTCCAAGAGTTGGAGGCATTGGAGATATCTTGTGTCGATAAGCAGTCAAGTGCCGAGGCGAAACTGTTTTGGACAGAGGTGCAGTGTGACCTAACGGATAGAGTTCGGCGGGCTTTGGTTCAAGATAGCAGCATGAAGCAAATCTTGGATGAAGCTTTGGATGGGTCAAATTCCCAGTTTGTGGTTGAAGATGGGTTGCTAAGGAAGGACAGTCATCTATGCGTTCCTAGTGCGGATAATATTCGGGAGGAGTTGATGTATGAGGCTCATCATACTAAGTACTAAATCCAACCGGGAAGCACTAAGATGTATAGAGACATGAAGAAATTATTCTGGTGGCCGGGTTTGAAGAAGGATGTGGCACTTTATGTGGCCAAGTGTCGTACTTGTGCATTAGTGAAGGCGGAATGCCAGAAGCCCGGAGGTTTCTTGAAATCCCTTCCTATCCCAGAATGGAAGTTCGACGATATATCTATGGATTTTGTGCACGGTTTGCCAAAGTCGCAGAAGGGAAATGACGCCATTTGGGTGGTCGTAGATAGATTGACAAAAGTGTCGCACTTTATCCCAATGAGAAAGGAGGATCCAGTGGAAAAGTTAGCCAAACTCTACGTGGATAATATTGTACGATTGCATGGTGTGCCTAGAAGTATTATTAGTGATCGTGATGGACGCTTCACGTCAAATGACTGGAGGTTGGTGCATGGTCTGTTGGGTACTAAGCTAAAGTTCAGCACAGCATTTCACCCGCAGACAGATGGCCAAACCGAGAGAGTCAACAGGACTATGGAGTACATGCTTCGCATGTGCGTCCTAGATTTCGGGAAGCATTGGGAGGATCACCTATACATGGTGGAGTTTGCTTACAACAACAGCTTTCAGGCAAGCATTGGAATGACGCCTTTCGAAGCCTTGTACGGAAGGAAGTGTCGTACGCCGTTGTCTTGGTTGGAGGCAGGCGAATCAAAGTTGTATAAACGTCAAGCGGTGGAAGATGCCACTTCAATGATACAGACAATTCAGGAAAGGCTGAAGATTGCTCAGGATAGACAGTCAAAGTATTACAATGCCAAACATAGAAATGTGGAGTTCAACGTTGGCGACATGGTATATTTGAAGATCAAGCCGTTCAAGGGTGTATCGCGGGTTCGACGCTTGAAGAAGCTGAGTCCGAGATACCTTGGACCATTTGAAATCCTGGAGCGTGTTGGCGAGGCGGCGTATAGATTAAAGCTGTCGACGGAGTTGAGTGGGCTGCATGATGTATTCCACGTATCGGTGTTGCGTAAGGCAGTGCAAGAGCCTTCGCAGATCGTTGCGGACAATCAGGTACCGGTTGACTATGAGTTAACAACAAGGGTCAAGCCAGTGCGAATTGAAGATGTTGCAGTCAAACGACTCCGTAACAAGGAGGTCTGAATGGTTAAAGTCCGTTGGGATAATTGCGGACGTGAGGAGCTTTCTTGGGAGCAAGAGCAAGCTATGTTGGAGGAATACCCCGAGTTATTCCACTCAGGTATCATTTAGCTTTTGTGTACTTTTGCTTAATTTCGGGACGAAATTCCTTAAGTGGGGGAGATTTGTAACGCCCCGAAAGTTGTGTGCGAGTCGGTCGCGAAAAAAGAGTTTTTGGTGCCTGTATGGGTACACGGCCTAGGACACGGGCGTGTCCAAGGCCGTGTCTGGCTGGTGATTTTTTGGCCGTTTTCAACCCGAGAAGGAAACGGCCAGAAACACGGCCGGATGACACGGGCGTGTCATCCGACACGGGCATGTGCCAACCCGTGTCCCTACCCGTGTCCTGATGTGTCGTGTCCGTTGCCGTGGCGGTTATGCGTGACACGCCCACGAACACGGGCGTGTTGAGGAACCCGATACGGGCGTGTCAGGTCAGACACGGGCATGTCTTGGCCCGTGTGCGTTTCCCAGTTCGACGATCGTGCCTGGATCGAGGCACACGGCCATGGACACGGCCGTGTGCCAAGCCGTGTGCAACCCAGGTCTGGGGAATTTTGTGCAGATCTGAGCCGTTCATTTTCTTTAATTAGGATCCGACGGCCCAGAAGAAATCCTGCTCTGTTAAGGCCGGGAATAGGGAGTTATTCCCTCATTTTCTCTCCAAAGTTCTCCCCTTCCAAAGTGAGAGAGGAGAGGAAGAAGAAGGAGGTTTATGGCCGCCGGCGGAGCATCGGAGCACCGTTTCGAAATCGGAGAGCGGATCCGTGGAGGGAAGGTCATTGCGAAGAGTTCTAACCGCGTAGTTTTTCCATGGCGCCAAAACGGACTACAAGGGTAACGATTCTCAACTTGAGCGCCTGAAGCTCTTTCTTTCTGCATAGGGAATCCCGCTCCCGCGAGTATGCGGTGAGTGCGTGGTATTCCTTGGGGTTGACGGGAATAGTCCCCCTTGTGTTGCATATAGAGCCCGGAATCGCAAGTACGGGCATAGGCATTGTGTGTGAAGCCTACCCGGACGTGTTTTGTCTGGATCGGTGATGTTGCATTTGATGTGGTTTTGCCGGAGAAGACTCCGTGCTTTGGATTTTTCGGGTTTCTACGCGGTAGATTGCAGCAGGGATCCTTGGAGGTTAGCTTCAAGGCGCACCCGGAAAATTGAGCGGAAACGTGTTCTGCTAACTTGGCGGTCTGGGAACCGGCCTTGATCATAACTGGGTTACGAGATTGTTTTGGAAAATTTGGGATCCGAGAGAAGCTTGGCCCGCGCAAAGGACTTAAATTGGACATGCGGCTTGAGCAACGGGCAAGTGGAATTGGACCTAGGCTATGTGGTTCGGTGCGAGAGACCCGAAGACGGGGACTGGCCGTTGGCATAGTCGGAGCCTTAGACGGTGGTCAGAAAGGCTAAATGCTCACATGTTGTTGCCATCCTGGGGGTGGTGGTGAATGCACTGATGGGTCAGGGTTCACCATGAATGTGCCCGGAGTGCACGGGGTGTTTGGCCGTGCGAGCCTACACCTATGGCGAATTATAATTGCGCTATATATATATTGTTGGGCTAATGTTATGCAGGGAAAGAGCACCGCCGTCCCGAGTCAGGGGCGGGGTCGTTATAATTTGGTCGGCTTTTAGCTGACCGTTGCTTTATTTGCCACCGTGCGGTGGTATGTGCTTGCAGGTGCTGCGGAGCCGAGCGCCAAATAGCGGGCTGGAGCCCATGTTGCTGTGCTGGCCCTAGAAGGCCGTAGAATAGTTATATTTATATATATTTCATGTGTGGCCGGCCTGCGAGCCGATGTATGTAAATCACTCTTTATTAAGTGAACATTTGTAAGGCCTTAAGGCCATGTACCTGTTTCTGTGTATTTGGGGTTTCATTCCTTTTGTTGTAGCTGTGGACATTCATATTGATGGAATTAATTTTGGGTTCTTTCAACTTTAAAATCTTCCGCTAGAATGCTCTGTGATTAGGACGAGTAGTCTTAATTGGTTGGTTTGATTATTCATTTAGTATCCCTTCCGACTGTCTGTGGTATATGGCGTCGGGTTCCAGCTGGACCTTCTGTTATATGCCATGCGACAGATGGGGGTGTTACATATATCAATATGTTTTGTCCTACTATGGTGAACTGGATTCTGGGCTATAGATATAGCACTTGTATTATCACAGAGTAGAGTTGAAATATTTAAGTTGAACCCATAATCTAGTAGCTGATTTTGTATCCAAAGCATCTATGAACAACAGTTGTCTGCTGCAATATATTCTGCTTCAGCAGTTGAGGTTGACACTGATGTTTGCTTTTTACAAAACCAAGATACTAATCTCATACCCAGGAACTGGCAAGTTCCTGAAGTACTTTTTTTATCTACCCTGCATCCAGCAAAATCAGCATCAGAGTATCCAGTTAACTCAAATTCTGATTCAGCAGGATACCATAGGCCTAGATTAGGACAACTCTTTATATATCTCAAAATCCTTTTTAGCAAAATTAGATGAGATTCTTTAGGGTTCACTTGGAACCTAGCACAAAGACATGTGACAAACATAATGTCTGGCATACTTGTTGTGAGGTATAATAGGGACCCAACAATGCCCCTATCAAGTTTCTGATCTACAGGTTTCCCTGGTACATCAGAGTCCACAACAGCATTGGTAGCCATGGGAGTTTTCTTTGCTGAGGCATCAGCCATCCCAAACTTCTTTAGAAGTTCTTTAGCATATTTTGCTTGAGAGATGAAGATGCCATTAGGGAGCTGCTTCACTTGGAGACCAAGGAAGTAGGAAAGCTCACCCATGCTACTCATTTCAAATTTGGAATGCATGAGGTCAGAAAACCTCTTGCATAATTTGGAATCTGTAGAGCCAAATATAATATCATCCACATAAATTTGTACTAATAAGATTTGGTCCTTATGATGTCTAGTGAAAAGAGTTTTATCTACAGTTCCTCTTGTAAATTTATGCTCTAATAAAAAACTAGCTAAGGTCTCATACCAAGCTCTTGGAGCTTGCTTTAGACCATAAAGAGCCTTATGCAATTTAAAAACATGAGAGGGGTAAGTTGGAGAAACAAAACCTGGAGGTTGTTCTACATAAACCTCTTCTTGTATCACTCCATTTAGGAAAGCACTCTTCACATCCATTTGAAAGACCTTGAACCTCTTGTATACTGCATAGGCAAGGAATATTCTTATGGCTTCCAACCTTGCAACAGGTGCAAAGGTTTGATCATAATCAATTCCTTCTTCTTGCCTATATCCTTGAGCAACAAGCCTAGCCTTGTTTCTCACAATGACTTCTTGAGCATCTAGCTTGTTTCTGTAGACCCATTTGGTCCCAATAACTGAGTAGTTTTTGGGTCTTGGAACCAAATCCCAAACTCTACATCTCTCAAACTGGTTTAATTCCTCCTGCATTGCAATGATCCAGTGTGGATCTTGCTCTGCATTATGAATGGATTGAGGTTCAGTCTGAGAGAGAAAACAGGCATGCATCAAATCTTGGGTGAGTTAATGCCTTGTCTGTACACCTGCTGATATGTCTCCAATCACTTGAGATCTAGGGTGATCCCTAAGTGTGACCAGATCAGTGGGTGGAGTTGGTTGTGTAACAGCAGTTGAAACCAATTCCTCTTGTGGAATTATGTTGGCTGTTGGAGGAGAGTCAATCCCTTCAATGCTTTCTTCTTCACTATCTCCATTGACTTGTGGAGAAGGATGAGTTGGAGCCCCTTGGGTAAGGTTTAGGTCATCCAACTTCTCACATAAGTGAGGTACATGCAAAGAGTCACTGGTAGAAACTTCTTTCTCCTTGCAATACATGTTAGTCTCATCAAAACTTACATGAATTGACTCTTCAATTTTTAATGTTGATTTATTAAACACCTTATATGCCTTGCTTACTTGGGAATATCCTAGAAAAATTCCCACTTCAGCCTTGGCCTCAAACTTTCTAATATATTTCTTGTTGTTATTGTGTATATAATAGGTACAACCAAATATTTTAAAATAGTTTATTTTAGCTTTCTTCCCTTTGAGCAATTCATAGGGAGTCCTGTTCTTTAGTTTGTGAATTAAGCTCCTATTCAGGACATAATTTGTTGTACTAACAGCCTCTGTCCAAAAGGTTATGGGCATGTAAGCATCTACAAGTAATGTACCTGCAGCTTCAATGAGTGTCCTATTTTTCCTTTCAGCTACCCCATTTTGTTGGGGAGTTCTAGGAGCTGAGAAGCAATGCCTGATACCTTCCTTCTCACAGAACTCATGCATAAGAAGAGACTCAAACTCTGTGGCATGATCACTTTTGATCAATGCAACATGAGTAGAGAACTCAATCTGTATGGTCCTAAGAAAATCTGTAAGAATCTTGAATGTATCTGACTTTGATCTCAGAAAGAATACCCAACTGAACCTGGAGAAGTCATCCACTATAACTAGAGTATAGGATTTCCCTCCTAGGCTTTGTACAACAATAGGTCCAAAGAGATCCAAATGTAGCAAGTACAAAATCCTAGGTGAATCACTCTTATTAACAGATTTGAAACTAGTTTTAGTTTGCTTGCCTAATTGACAAGCCCTGCAGATACCTTCTTTCTTGTAGGGACCAGAAGGTAGACCTCTAACAAGGTTATGCTTAGATAGCCTAGCAATGTTTTTTAGATTTACATGACCTAGTCTTTTGTGCCATAAGTCATTCTGATTACTAGTTAAGTTAAGTAAACAGATATCAATTTTGGCAGAAAGAAAATTTACTAAGTATATGTTGCCTTGTCTACTTCCAGTTAAAATTGTTTGGTTGTTTTTATCAATAATAGAACAAGTGGATGGGCTAAAGTATACCTGATAACCATCATCACATAACTGACTTATGGAGATGAGGTTATGCTTGAGTCCACTTACATAAGTCACCTTTTTGAATGTGACAGCTCTCATTCTCACTTCTCCAAATCCTTCTGACTGACCATATTTGGAGTCACCAAAGATAACTTTTGGCACCATCTTGGACTTGTAGTTGATTAAGATGTCCTTGCTGTCAGTCATGTGTTTGGAGCAGCCACTGTCCAGGTACCAAGTTTGATTTACCCCTGAAAAATTCTTCACCTACAATAAAAAACAGTTAATGGTTTTTGACCTAGGTTACCTTGGGTCCTTTGTATGGCTGATAAGAAAAACTGGAAATAATAGTGAATTCAGGTTGGGACTTATATCCTAGGGGGTGATATCTCCTAGGTGGGATGATCCAGTTAGCTAATGGATTAAATGATTTCTAAGGAATATGTGAGTTGTTGTTACAGTTTTGATTAAGTCTTCCTGGGTTCGACGAATTGTTGTAAGTTCGTTGACCAGAGTTCGACGAATTGGGTTGAGATCGTCGATCTCTGCCCAGAGAATGAACATGTTCATTCTCTGTGCCCCACGTTCGTCAACTTCTGCTCGACGAACCATATAAAGTTCGTCGGTCGCAGTTAGACGAATTATTATTATTGTAGTTTGTGTTCAAAGATCATCGTTCTGAGTTCGACGATCTATTCCTATATCGTCGATCTGGGTTCGACGATAGCTGCTGACCATTGTTATTTTTATCATTCTTCTGATTTTTAATTTTATCCTTAGCTTCAATTTGTTCCAGAATTTTATTAACTTTATTTACTTGTTCAGTGTTTTTCTTTCCTTTATCAGAGATGAAATTTATTGGTTTTGATAGATGATTCCTTTGGATTAGGGTTGGTTCACTAGATATGGCTCCTAATCCTAATCTGCAGTTATGTGTTGTAGCATTAACTGTGCTGGTTATATCTAGCAATTTCAAACTTCTTCCATTTAATGATTCTTCTAACATCTTAGCTTTGCTAAGTTCTGATTTCAGAAAACTGATTTGTTCATTTGCAGATTTTAGTTCACTAGATAGAGTTGCATTTTCAGAGGTGATTTTATCTAGGTCATTCAATTTATCTCTGAGAAGTTTGATTTTCTTCTCAGAGCTTATAAAATCTAAGCATAAGTTTTTAAATTCAAATTTAAATTCATCAGATTCAAAATCATAAGATGTTATTACCTGATCTTCAGCTGGCAGATTTTCTTCAGCATCAGATTCATCTATATCTGATCTGGTACTGTTTGCACCAATTGCCATGAGGCACACCTCCTTTGCCTTGGCCTCCTTTTCTTCTTCACTAGAGCTGGAAGATGTGGATTCATCTTATGTGTCACTTCATATTTCAGTGACAAATCCTTTGTCCTTCTTTTTGTGCTTGCTGGAAGAGGGCTTGCTGTAGTGCTTGCTTCTTGATTCTTTCTCTTTTTCTTCTTTACTTCTTTTGATTTTCAGGACATTCAGACATGAAATGTCTTGGTTTCCTGCACCCATAACACACTACCTCTTTAGTGGGGTTTTGTCATACCTTGGCTAACTGTCATTTCTGGATGACTTTCTTTTGAAGCTTTCCTTGCCATTTTGAAGAATCTCTTGGCAAAGAGACTCATCAGCTCTTCATTGACTATTGGGGCTTCAGTTTCTTCAGCAGTCTTGAATGCAATGGATTGTTCTTTCCTTGCTGGGGGAGGAGTCCTGTGTTCCACTGCCTCTCTGGACTTGATTAGCTGCTCATATGACTTCAGTTGTCCTAATAGAGATTCAGTTGAAATCTCATTCAGGCATCTGGCCTCCTTGATGGGCCAGATCCTGGTGTCCCATGAGCTTGGGAAGCACATTAGGATCCTGTCATTAACTTCAGTCAAAGTGATTTCTTTATCTAAGTTCCTTAGCTCACTGATGATGGAGCTAAGCCTGTTGTACATCACTTCAACTGTCTATGTCTCATCCTTCTTGAAGTTTTCATATTGTGTGATGAGGTGTGTGAAAGTACAGCTAGATCTGATATACTCTAGAGGGGGTGAATAGAGTATATGGTGCTTGAAAACTTTTTACAACAATTGTTATAATCTGAGTGAACAGGGAAGCAACTATTAAATCTAATCACAAAATAACCTACAACAGAAATTAATCACAGATCTAAACTAATCACAAAACAATCACAGCCAGAAACAAAAGATAAAGACAAGCAAGTCAGAAGACACAAGGAGCTATAGTGGTTCCCCTAAACTTGGGTACATCCACTCTTCTACCACCCTAGGTAGGAATCCACTGCAGGATGAGTTGATCAGGTGTCCTGGGCACCAATGAGCTTTTGATAAGGTGCTCAAAAACCAAATCAGATTTTTTGATCAGGTGTCTTGCCACCAATGAGCTTTTGACAAGGTGCTCAAAAACTAAGCTCAAACTTTTGAAGGGAGTTTGAGAAACCCTTTACAGAGATGGGGATGGGAGAGTTATGGGAGTCTTATCTTTCTCAGAACACCTGAGAAGACTATGTGGATTTTATGTTGTCAAAGCTCCCCCTGAGTTCTTGAGATGTTCAGGAAATGAAGCTTTGCTCTAGGGTGATAGGCCCCAGCAAATGATAATTTCAGCAACAGCTGAAATGTTAGGTGTCTGGAGTCTTTGAAAGATGTTGGCCTTGAACACTTGAATCAAAGGTGATCTGAAGATTTTCAGATTTGTTGATCTCCTTTGGTGTGTGTTCTTGTATGAATTCCTTTTATCTCTTTCTCTTGTGAACAATTGATGTTGAGAAAGATGTTGTTCAGAGAATATTGTAGTAGAGAATCCTTTTTTTTCTTCTTCTTGTTCTGCTTATTTTTGCTGTCTGTCTGTGTGTTGTGTATGAGAGATTCAAAAATCTTTTGTTTTATTCTCTAGTTCTGAATAGAAATTCATCTGTCAAGAATAGCCGTTGTCCTGTCATTAATTGACTTCCTTAATTGCAATTGTCTTCTGGGGGAAAGTCCAAAGAAACATTCCTTGATAATCCCTTGAAACTTGGTCCAGAATAAATGAAAACGGCTAGAAAATCTTCTGAATTAATTGTTGAATAACTCCTTAACTGTTCTGAATTTGAATCTTGAAAATCCTTGAAGTCATCAGAAAAACGTCGAACTGAGCTCTGCTATCGTCGAACTGAGCTCAGCGATTTGGACTTAGACAACAACAGAAATCGTCGATCTGAGCTCAACTATCGTCGAACTGAGCTCAGAGATAGAGAATCAATACTGAGTCAAGATCGTCGAACTGAGCTCGCAGATCGTCGAATGGAGTTCGACGATTTGTTGAAGTTGAGCTCAGTGATCATCGAATGGAGTTCGACGATCTGTCGAAGTTGAGCTAGACGATCGTCGATTGGAGTTCGACGATTCGTCGTACTGAGCTCGACGATATGACTTAGTCTCAAACTGTAAATCCTTGGTCTTGAGGGCAGCTTCCAAACCTAAGTACTATCCCTTAGACTCAATTCTAATTGACCTTTAGAGCTATACAGAAGGTCAAAAACAGTTTTCCTAAAGACATAGTGATCCTGACCCAAATTAGTAATAAGGTGTTCCAACAATCTCCCCCTATTTGGGTTAGGATTACTATTTACAGAACTTGGAAAAATTAAATAACCATATACAAAGCAACAAAATAGAAAAGCAATAAGCAAGACATAGCAGAACAACAAATATATATCATCCCAGACAAAAATCAGAAATCAAAATGATTGTCACCTTACATAGTAATTTCTTCTCCTTGCTCTTTATAAGTTTGATTTCTCTATTGGGGTTAAGAGCTTCCTTTTTGGATCTTGTGTCATCTGCTGCACCTAAAGAGGTTTGCTGTTTGGGCCTTGGAACTACAGCTTCAGGATGCAGCTCCATATATCTATCAGAATCAAAGAATTTGCTTGAAGCATATCTTTCCAATTCTTTCTTTCTCTGTTCAGACAATGTAGTGATGTTGGAGGAGTCTCTGCCTTGCTCTTTAGCTTTCTTAATTTGGTCCAGTGCAGCAAGCTCTTTCATCCTGACAGTCCAAGCAGTTGGATTATTTTCAGGATCTTCAAAGGGCACTGGTGGCTCATATCTATTGGATGGATTATCTTGAGGAGGCCTGAATGAAACTACTTCCTTCAGCTTATAGGGAAAATGACATGAGGTTGTGTCTGATGAAGCTTGTCCTTCCCTGGAGTAAGGATGTTGCCTTGAATAACCTTTTGAATAAACCTGGACTTCCCTCTGGTTTCCTCTATAGTTTCCTCTTCTAGATTGAGAACCTCTAGACTGGCTTCCCCTATGATAAGATCTTGCATGTGGCTGATAGGGGGTTTGGCTTTTAGCATGAGGTTGAACAGCTGAGCTTCCACTTGCACCTGCATCAGGAGGAGGTGGTGGAGGAGGATGAGAATGATGAAACTGGGAAGATCCTTTTTAATACTTCCTCTTTTTCTTCATGGCTTTAAGTTGGTTCTTTGAATACTGCATCCAGTGCTCAGTTATGGGGCAGTCATGAAGAATGTAATATAGAATGTCATTATTGTCCTTGACTTTGGCTGGAGGTACTCTTTTCATGGCTTTGCTCCTTGCCTTTCTCTTTCTGGCAATAGTGGCAGAGGAGTCATCAGAATCAGTCCTGAATTCATCACTTTCAGAACTTTTCTCATCATATAGAGCATCAATCTTTTTCATGTAATCCTTCTGAAGTTGAGTTGAAGCAGATGTAGCAGCAGTGGTTGGAGCAGCAGCAGATACATCACTAGTAACAGAAGTTGAAGCAGCAGCAGCAGCAGCAACAGAAACAGAAGTTGAGGCAGCAATAACAACAGACACAGAAAGTTCTGGAGCAGCACTCTTAGAAGGTATAACAGCAGTAATATTAGCAGCAGTAATAACAGTAGTAGTTGGGGCAGCAACAGTTTCAGATGAAACACTTTCAGATACAACAATATCAGCAACATCAGGAATATCATCAGCAAACACAGAAGGCTCAAAATCATGTGCCTCTGTCATCTGCATATCCTTAGAGATTAACTCATCAGCAGTATCAGCAATAACGTCAACAAAACTTTCAGCAGGAAGGGCAGCAGCATCAGAAACATCAACAATGCTTTCAGCAGGAGTAGCAGCAGCATATACTGAATTGACAAAAGAATAAATAATGCTGATGTCACAGCTAGAGAAGGGCACAATGGCCTTGGACAAATCCTCTGATGGGTGGACAACAACTCTCTCTGGAAGACAACTGAAATAGGCTGAATCAAATACTGAAAGTAAGGACCTGATGTCCACTGGGAAGACTGCAACTGGAGGGGGAACTGGAGCTTGAAGAACAACAGCAGCAGCAGCAACAATAACTGAAGAAACAACAGGCAAGCTCACTTCATAAGGCATCTCCCCCTGCCTAGATTCAGATAAGGCTGGATCAAGGCACACTGATGAAGGGATTACCTAAGGGAAGAGGGAGGATGATGTGGCAATGTCTGCTTGAGGGTTGGAATATAATGGATGGAAGATTTCTTCTGTTGTTGGTAGAGTTGGAATTGGAGATGGTATTGATGTTGGAGAAGGGCTGGAGATGATGATAGTGGATTGAGTTTGAATGGTGGATGGAATTGGAGAAGATGGAATTGGAGGAGGAGGAGAGGCAGCAGCAGGCAAGTCATCTGCAGGGGCAGATACTTGAGGGGAAGTGACTATTACAGTCCTGGTGCCTGAAGGTGTGCTTGAAGAGGGCCTGCTGGGCTTGGTGATCTGCCTGTCCCATTTGCCAAATAGGGCACAGGACAATCTCTTAAATGCATTAATATGTATCCCAGATGATACAAGCAGAGTATGACATCTGTTCTGCAGAAAGAGGCCTAGAATCCTCCCAAAATTCACAAAATTCTTATTTATTTTCTTTTTAATGAGGTCAAAGAAGACTTCTCCCCAGTTCAACTATTTCTTGTCCACTATGGCTCCCATTAAGCATAGCTGATACATAGAAATGGTATCATGTGCTGAGTGCTTAGCCAACAAAACCTTCCCAACTACATCAGCCAAGAACCTGTACTCCACAGCTAGGTTCTTCTTCAGCAGCTTGCTAGGGTTAGCTTCACAGTGACCCATTCTTGTAAGTAGATCAGCAAATTCCTCTCCAGACAGATCAGCATAATCTCTACCAGAACTTAACTCAAAAACTTCTGTCAGAAGAGCTGGAGTCAAGGGTACCTGGGTGCCAGCAATTGAACCAATTATGGTGTTTTGATCCTGGTTGTGGGCAGTGTAGACCCACTCCTTAATCTCATCAGCAGCAAGTTTGATCCTGGTGATCATGATTGTAGCAAGTTTCTGCTCCTCGAACAACTCCAAAATATCCTGGAAAACTTGATCAGTAGTGCTGAAGGACTCCATGTCAATGTCAAAGCCAGCATCGAATTTCATTGCGGCGAGAACAGCAACAGAAACTGCCATGATTACCTACAAAAATCAACAAACAAAATGACCAAGAGTAGAAATGTTTGGAGGGAAAGAGAATTTTTGTAGAGAAATCGAAAGCGCAAAAGGAGAACGACGGCGAAAAATGAATTTTATATTAGGGTTCGACGCAGAAAAGGAAAGATCGTTGAACTCAGTTCGACGATCGGGGCTTCTAAAGGAATCTGAAGAGTCTTCAATATCGTCGATCTCCGTTCGACGATATTGGAGAGCGTCGAGCTCTGTTTGACGATCGTTCAGAGAATAAAATCGTCAAGCGCCATTCGACGATCGTTGACCGAAGAGATAGTTCATACTATCTGAGAAGCGCTGAACTCAGGTCGACGATTTCGGAAATCGTCGATCTCCGTTCGACGATCTGGGGAAAAATCGTCGAGCGCAGTTCAGAGACCAGAAAAACACTCTAGACACTAAGAAAAATCCAGATGCTTGCCTAGTCTTGGTCAATTTTTAAACTTTTAAAATCTTGGATATTATTTTAGACTTCCTCCATCTAACATTCCTAGCTGATTTAGGAAGAAGGTGTGTTTCTTTTCATCCAAGGGCTTGGTGAAAATATCTCCCCTTTGTAAATCAGTTGGGATATATTGCAGTTCAATTTTATTCTTCTCAACATTATCCCTTAAGAAGTGATGCCTAATTTCTATGTGTTTTGTGCTACTATGGAGGACTGGATTTTGAGCTATAGAAATAGCACTGGTGTTATCACAAAAGATTTTAGACTTCTCTAAGTTGTAGCCATAGTCTAGGAGTTGGTTTTGAATCCACAAGATTTGTGAACAACAACTGCCTACAGCCATATATTCAGCTTTAGCAGTTGAAGTTGACACAAAAGTTTGTTTTTTGCAAAACCAAGAGACAAGTCTGTCACCAAGGAACTGACAAGTTCCACTGGTGCTTTTCCTGTCAATTCTGCATCCAGCATAATCAGCATCAGAAAATCCAGTTAAATCAAATGCTGAATCTTTTGGATACCAGAGACCTATATTTGGACAACTTTTAACATACATGAGAATCCTCTTTACTAGTGTTAGGTGTGACTCTGTAGAGCTTACTTGGAACCTCGCACATATACATGTAGCAACCATTATATCTGGTCTACTAGCTGTAAGGTACAGTAAAGAGCCAATCATTGCTCTATATGTTGTCTGATCAACAGGTTTCCCATGTTCATCAGCATCCAATACAGCATTAGTAGGCATAGGTGTTTTCATACAAGATGCTTCAGACATGCCAAATTTCTTAACCAATTCATTTGCATACTTGGTTTGAGAAATAAAGATGCCTTCAGCATGTTGTTTGACTTGCAATCCTAGAAAGAAGGATAGCTCACCCATGCTACTCATTTCAAATTTAGAATGCATTAGGTTGGAAAACCTTCTGCACAATTTTGAATCAGTAGAACCAAAAATAATATCATCTACATAAATCTGTACTATTAGGGTATGGGACTTATGGGTTCTAATGAAAAGAGTTTGGTCTACTCTACCCCTTATAAATCCATTTTTCAAAAGGAAGCATGCTAGGGTCTCATACCATGCTCTAGGAGCTTGCTTGAGACCATATAATGCTTTGTTCAACTTAAAAACATAATCAGGATAAGTTGAAGAGATAAAACCTGGAGGTTGTCTAACATATACTTCTTCTTTGATGTCTCTATTTAGAAATGCACTTTTGACATCCATCTGATATACCTTGAAGCCTTTATGTATTGCATAAGCTAAGAAGATTCTGATGGCTTCCAATCTTGCAACTAGTGCAAAAGTTTGGTCATAGTCTATGCCTTCTTCTTGAGAATATCCTTGAGCAACTAGCCTTGCCTTGTTCCTTACAATTACTCCTTGATCATACAGTTTGTTTTTGAACACCCACTTTATTCCAACAATGGAGTGATCCTTAGGCTTTGGCACTAGTTCTCACACTTTGTTCCTTTCAAATTAATGCAGCTCTTCTTGCATTGCAATGATCTAGTGTGGATCTTGCTTTGCATCTTGAATGGACTGAGGTTCAATTTGAGATAGGAAGCAAGTGCGCAATAGGTTTTGGTTGACCTGATTTCTGATTTGCACACCAGCTGAGATGTCTCCAATTATTTGGGAAATTGGATGGTCTCTTGATGTTACTAAATCAATAGGGGGTGTTGATTGTTCACCAACATGTGTTGTTGTTTCCTCTTGTGGTACAACAACTGGCTCTTCAGGTTGTTTCTCTTCAATGTGTTGAATACTTTCTTCATCTTCACTGCTTTCCTCTTTTTGAGTAACCTGTAACTTGTTCAAGTCTTCAACAAGAGAATGTTCCTGCAAAGGTGCTATGGTAGAAGTGTTCTTCTCCTTGAAAGACATGTTAGATTCATCAAATGATATATGAACAGATTCCTCAATTTTTAGAGATGATTTATTATAAACCCTATAAGCCTTACTAATCATGGAGTATCCCAGAAACACTCCTTCATCAGCTTTAGCTTGAAATTTTGCTAAATATTTCTTCTCATTATTATGTATATAGCAAATACAACCAAAAACTCTAAAATAATCAACTTTAGGTTTCTTCCCTTTGAGTAATTCATAGGGAGTCTTACCCTTTAGTTTATGTATCAAACTTCTATTCAGCACATAGTTGGAGGTGTTCACTGCCTCTGCCCAAAAGGATAGAGGAAGATGAGCATCTGACAACAATGTAGTGGCAGATTCAATAAGGGTTCTATTTTTCCTTTCAGCTACCCCATTTTGTTGAGGAGTTCTAGGAGCTGAGAAAGTATGTCTGATCCCTTCACTCTGACAGAACTCTTGCATAAGAAGAGAATCAAACTCTGTCCCATGATCACTTCTGATCAGGGCAATGTGAGTATTGAACTCAATCTGTATGTATTTGAGAAACTCTGTCAAACACTTAAAGTTATCAGACTTCTTCCTCAGAAAGAACACCCATATGAATCTAGAGAAGTCATCTACAACTACTAAGGTGTAAGATTTCCCTCCTAGGCTTTGTACTGTGATGGGTCCAAAAAGATCCATGTGTAACAGATACAATATCCTAGGTGAATCACTCTTATTAAGTGACTTAAAACTATTTTTAGTTTGCTTGCCTAATTGACAAGCCCTGTAGAGTCCTTCCTTCTTGTAGGGGCCAGAAGGTAGGCCTCTAACAAGGTTGTCCTTGGATAGCCTAGCAATAGTTCTAAGGTTTAAGTGTCCTAGTCTCTTATGCCATAAAATATTAGGTCTACAGACAGAATTGGATAGACAAATATCTACATCTGTTGAAAGAAAATCTACTAGATAGATATTACCTTTCCTTTTACCTGTCTACACAGTTATGTTGTCCTCTGACTTGATCTTGCATAATGCTTTGCTGAAGGTCACCTGGTAGCCTTCATCACACAGCTGACTGATGCTTATTAAGTTGTGCTTCAGTCCTTCCACATAAGCTATCTTCTTGAATGTTACTGATCCAATCTGGACTACACCATATCCTTTAGTTTGTCCAAAGTTTGAATCACCAAAGATAACTTTGGGTCCAAGCTTGGCTTTAAAGGATGTGAGGTTGTCCTTATTTCCTGTCATGTGCTTAGAGCACCCACTATCAAAGTACCGTTGTTGGTTTGATGTTGGATAGGTCTTCACCTGCACATAAAATAATTCATTTATTTTTGACCCAGTTTACCTTGGGCCTAGGTTGATAACCTTTAAACTCAGAAATAAAAGACATCTCAGGTTGACTCTTATAACCTTCAGGATGATATATCCTTGGAGGTATAATCCATTCAGTATAAGGGTTAAAGATTTGGGTTGAAGGACCCCTAGGATTGGATTTTGATTTGCCCTTGAAAGAGTTTCCAGAGCTCTGATCTCTGTTCGACGATCGTGGAGCTGCGTTCGACGATCTTGGGTCAGATCGTCGAGCTTCATTCGACGGTCGACTGTGGCAGAGTTCAGGAACTTGAGATCGTCGACCTGAGTTCGACGATTTTGCCTGAGATCATCGATCTGCGTTCGGCGATCGTCGAGCTCCGTTCGACGATTTCTGCTGGAACTTAGTTTTCTTAGGCAGATCAGAATTTTTCCTAGCTACCTCTACAACTCCCTTTCCTTTATTAGAAATGAACTTGATTGGAGTTGTTAGAACTATGGGTTGGCTGGATGAAGCACCCAAGCCCGGTGTACTATTAAATCTGGAGTTCACTGTGCTTGTGATGTCCATCAGCTTGATACTTCTCCCATTAAGGGATTCTTCAAGCTTCTTAGCCTCTGATAGCTCACCTTTCAGTGAAGCTATCTGCTCCCTACAGCACTCCAACTCTTGAGAGAGTTTGAGGTTTTCTAACTTTAAGGTATTATGTTCAGATAAATGATTTCTGAGAGAGATACTTTCTTTCTCAGATTTTAGTAAGTCTAAACATAATGCTTTAAACTCAGATTTAAAGTCCTCTTAATTGAAATCAAAAGAGCTGATTACCTGGTCCTCTTCAAGTTGAGTCTCTGAGTCTGACTCTGAGTCTTCTTCATCTGAATTATGTTGTGAGGCATTGATTGCCATCATGCAGAACTCCTTCTCTTCTGCATCATCTTCATCATCACTGGAGCTGGATGAGGCTTCTGACTCCTCTTCAGTCTCACTCCAGGATTCAGCAACAAACTCCTTTCTTGTGTGTTTGTTTTTGCTTGAGGAGGGTTTGCCATTGCCATTCCTCTTGGAGTTTTTCTCCTTTCTTCTTTCTTTCTTGTCTCTTTTGTCCTTGTTTTTGTTTTCTGGACAGTCAGGTACAATGTGCCCCGTTTTCCTGCAACCAAAGAAGACAATTTCCTTATTATTAATTGACTTATCATACCTTGGCTTATCATGCTCCTTGTATGATCTCTTTCTGAAGTCCTTTCTGGCCATCTTGTAAAATCTTTTGGCCAACATACTGAGCAGTTTATCATTGCCTGTGACTTTGTCTTCAGGCTGATCTTCAGTTGCTTTGAAAGCTATTGTCTTCTCTTTTCTTGTGGCTGGTGAAGCAGTCTTCTGCTCTTCTTCTCTATTTTTGATTAGTAGCTCATAAGATTTGAGCTTGCCCAAAAGAGCTTCTGTGGTGATCTCATTCAAACTTCTGGCATCCTTGATTGGCCAGATTCTTGAATCCCAAGTGCTAGGGAAGCACATTAGAATTTTGTCATTAAGTTCAGTCAGTGATATCTCCTTATCCAAAGTCCTGAGTTCACTGACTTCATACTGAGTCTATTGTACATATCTCCAACTGACTCAGCTTCTCCCTTCTTGAAATTCTCATATTGAGATATGAGGTAGGATCTCCTCTCCTTTCTCTCATCAGCTGAGCCTGAGACTATTTCAGAGAGTTTATCCCAGATTTCCTTTGCTGAATTGCATTCAGCCACCTTTTGAAAGATGTCATCAGACATGGTCTGGGCTAAGATGTTCATAGCCTTTGCATCAGCTACCTTCCACTTCTTGATATCAGCATCTGTTCCTGATGGGGGTGGAACAGCATTTGTACTTGAGTTCTCTAGAGGTCTTGGACAAACTGTCAAAACAGAATTAAAAATATCCTCGTCAATAGAATTCATGTATAATCTAATCATTGCTTTCCAAAGTGCAAACTTGGATAGATTGCACACTGGAGGTCTTGTGCTAGCATAATCTTTGTTTTGGGCCATGATTTGTGAAGAAATAATCTAATAATAAAATCTACAGCAAGCAGATCTAACTAGGGATCTTTGGGTTCATGTGTTAGCCTGTGCAACCACCAAGGTGTGGTATGTTTAACCAACCTGACTCTGATACCAATTGAAAGTGCAGCTAGATCTGATATACTCTAGAGGGGGGGGGGGGGGGTGAATAGAGTATATGGTGCTTGAAAACTTTTTACAACAATTGTTGTAATCTGAGTGAACAGGGAAGCAACTATTAAATCTAATCACAAAATAACCTACAACAGAAATTAATCACAAATCTAAACTAATCACAAAACAATCATAGCCAGAAATAAAAGATAAAGACAAGCAAGCCAGAAGACACAAGGAGCTATAGTGGTTCCCCTAAACTTGGGTACATCCACTCTTCTACCACCCTAGGTAGGAATCCACTGCAGGATGAGTTGATCAGGTGTCCTGGGCACCAATGAGCTTTTGATAAGGTGCTCAAAAACCAAATCAGATTTTTTGATCAGGTGTCTTGCCACCAATGAGCTTTTGACAAGGTGCTCAAAAACCAAGCTCAAACTTTTGAAGGGAGTTTGAGAAACCCTTTACCGAGATGGGGATGAGAGAGTTATGGGAGTCTTCTCTTTCTCAGAACAGCTGAGAAGACTATGTGGATTTTATGTTGTCAAAGCTCCCCTTGAGTTCTTGAGATGTTCAGGAAATGAAGCTTTGCTGTAGGGTGATAGGCCTTCAGAAGTTGATCTCCAGCAAATGATAATTTCAGCAACAGCTGAAATGTTAGGTGTCTGGAGTCTTTGAAAGATGTTGGCCTTGAACACTTGAATCAAAGGTGATCTGAAGATTTTCAGATTTGTTGATCTCCTTTGGTGTGTGTTCTTGTATGAATTCCTTTTAGCTCTTTCTCTTGTGAACAATTGATGTTGAGAAAGATGTTGTTCAGAGAATATTGTAGTAGAGAATCCTTTTTTTTCTTCTTGTTCTGCTTATTTTTGCTGTCTGTCTGTGTGTTGTGTATGAGAGATTCAAAAATCTTTTGTTTTATTCTCTGGTTCTGAATAGAAATTCATCTGTCAAGAATAGTCGTTGGCCTGTCATTAATTGACTTCCTTAATTGCAATTGTCTTCTGGGGGAAAGTCCAAAGAAACATTCCTTGATAATCCCTTGAAACTTGGTCCAGAATAAATGAAAATGGCTAGAAAATCTTCTGAATTAATTGCTGAATAACTCCTTAACTGTTCTGAATTTGAATCTTGAAAATCCTTGAAGTCATCAGAAAAACGTCGAACTGAGCTCTGCTATCGTCGAACTGAGCTCAGTGATTTGGACTTAGACAACAACAGAAATCGTCGATCTGAGCTCAACTATCGTCGAACTGAGCTCAGAGATAGAGAATCAATACTGAGTCAAGATCGTCGAACTGAGCTCGCAGATCGTCGAATGGAGTTCGACGATTTGTTGAAGTTGAGCTCAGCGATCGTCGAATGGAGTTCGACGATCTGTCGAAGTTGAGCTAGACGATCGTCGATTGGATATCGACGATTCGTCGTACTGAGCTTGACGATATGACTTAGTCTCAAACTGTAAATCCTTGGTCTTGAGGGCAGCTTCCAAACCTAAGTACTATTCCTTAGACTCAATTCTAATTGACCTTTAGAGCTATACAGGAGGTCAAAAACAGGTTTCCTAAAGACATAGTGATCCTGACCCAAATTAGTAATAGGGTGTTCCAACAGTGTGATCTTCTATCTTTCCTCTCATCTGATGAGCCAGCAACCATTTGATTGAGTGAATCCCAGATTGCTTTTGCAGAGGTGCACTCAGCCACCTTCTGAAAGATATCATCTGACATGGTCTGAGCCAATATGTTCATGGCTTTGGCATCAGCAATCTTTGCTTTCTTTTGATCTTCAGTCCACTCAGGTGGTGGGACTGCATTGTTGCTGGAAGATGTTGTAGTTGTTGATGCCTGTGGGGGACCTGTCAAAATGGAATTGTAGATGTCTTCATCAATGGAATTCATATATAACCTAATTCTTGTCTTCCAGATGGCAAACTTATTAAGGTTGCAAACTGGAGGTCTGGTGCTTGCATAGTCCTTGTTCTGTGTCATGCTGTGTTTATAATGCAAATGAAAATAAAATACTGTATAGATCTAACAAAGGATCTTTTGGTTCAAGATTTAACTTGTACAACCAAAAGAACTTGTTCTGATACCAATTGAAAGTGAGTGTTAGATCAGAAATACTCTAGAGGGGGGGGGGGGGGGTGAATAGAGTATTCTTAAAAATTTCTTAACTACTATTACAGCTTTTGCTGTAAATCAAAAGTGCAGAAATTAATAACCTAACAAACAATAAATCTAAATCACAAACACAGCAAGAACAAAAGAAAAGGAGACAAACAGACGACACAAGAATTTTATAGTGGTTCCCCAACCTGGGTACATTCACTCTTCTACCACCCTTGGTAGGAATCCATTCAGATTTTTGATCCGGTGTCTGACACCAATGAGCTTTTGATCAGGTGCTCAAAAACCAACCCAAGTCTTTTGATCAGGAGACTTGCAACCAAGGAATCACTTTTGAAGGGAGATGACAACCCTTTACAGAGGTGGGGTGATAGAGTGATGGAAGTCTTCTTTTCTCAATCACAATGAGAAGACCATGTGGATTCAATTATGTTGTCAAGCTCCCCCTGAGATGAAAAAGGGTACAGGAGATCTGGAGCTTTGCACAGGGTGATAGGCCTTCAATTGAGAGACTTGATCCAGGAGCTTTAGACTGATAGTGCTTGAATGTCTTTAGCAAGGTCCTGGAGAAGAAGAACAGGAAGACTCTTGATTTTGAAAAATGTGCTCTTCTTGCTTCTTCTTCAAATTACTGTATGCTTCTTAGTAAGTAGTATTCTGTGTGAAGCTTTCTCTGTGTCTCTCTTGATTATTTCTCTGTGTATCTGTATCTGTATCCGTTATTCTCTTCTTCTGTATCTTTCAAACATTTGAATTTCTCTATAATTAATGCTGACAGCCTTGAGAATAATCGGCATTGATTTATTTCCCCAACTGTCCCGTGGAAAAACGGTAAGCAATAATCCTTGGAGAAGACCATAATTAATGCTTCTTCTAACGGATACATTCAGAGAATGTTAGAGCATTAATTGCCCAGGAATTATAGCATTAGAGTGGGGACAGAAGGCCGGAAATGACTAAGTCTGGAATCGTCGAGCAGATAGCGGAATTCGTCGAACTGAGTTCACAGTTAGTCGAGCTGAGATGTTGTAATCGTCAACTAGACGGCTTCTATTCGTCGAGCTGAGTTCCATGATCGTCAAGCTGAAAAACTGAACTGCTGTCTCTTTTGATCTTTTCCTATTCGTCGAGTTGGTAAATATGTTCGTCGACTGGAGTTCAACAATTATTCTGAAGTTGTCAAATATCCCGTGTCGACACAATTTCTCCCGTGTGTTGACACAAATCTTCTGTGTTGTGTCGACATAGCCTTTCCATAATGTCGACAGTTGATCTTGGTGTCGACACAAGTTCTTCTAGTGTTGACATAAGTCTTCTGGTTCCAGAATTCGTCGGACAGAGAACATGTTTCATCGACCTGAGACTGGAGAACATAGTTTCGACAGAATGATGTGATAGTCCAAAGATTCGTCGACCTAAGAATGGTGTTCGTCGAGCTAAGTCTGGAGAACCTTGAATTCGTCAAGCTGAGAATGATTCTGGACTTAGAAACTATTTGATGAACCTCTGGCAATAGAGTTGAAGTGGAGGTCCAGGAATCGTCGAGCAAAGAATGAAGTTCGTCGACCTGAGAACTAGGTTCATCGACCTGAGTCTAGAGAACAGTCTGGACTTAGAATTCTGAAGGTGGAATCCAAGGATCGTCGATCTGGACTGAAGTTCGTCGAGCTCAGCTCAGAGAATATTTCTCTGAGATCGTTGAACTGAGAATGGCTATACATGTGGGGTCACATCATCCTAAGTTAGTGAACCTAGCCCAAATCAAACTAGGGATCCAACATGTGTCATGAAGTGGATGATATCCTTCGTCATATCGGGGCAAAATATGACATTCCACGTGTCTGTTGTCATCTTGGAGATCCCTGAGTGCACCAATTATTTGGAATAATGTGCCTCTCTCAATGTTCTCCCGGATCTCACCTCATGTGGGTATATACATGGCCCTGGTGATGAACAAGGTCATCCCTTGTCGAATAATCTCCAGAAGAACTCTCCTCCAAAGCCTTAAGCAGCAACTCCAATGCTGCATCCTATCCCTATCAAGCTCTAATACGATCTTCAATACAGAATAGATAGTAAAGAAAATAGTTTTAAAGTAAAAATATCTAGAGAAACTATGAAGACATAGATGAAGGAATGCATACGATTATCGTTTTTAATGCTTTCATTCTTCGCTTTGAATATGCTTTAAACTTGATCTCCTTCAAATTCTCAAATGATTGCTAGAATGGGACTCTAAGGACTCATCTGGACGTGAATCATGAAAGGTCTCTTCAATATATCCCAATATGCATGCAACAGAGGAGTGAATGTCTCTTTATATAGGAGTTGGTCTGCTATTTCCATCAGTAGTGCTTCTAACACAATAATATCCAATGGAAAGAATTTTCCCTCTCTAGCCAGCCTAAAATTCAATCTTTACCTCATATCTTAGGGATATGGTATCGCAATATAAGTCCTATCACACCGCGGTAGTATAGAATTTGATCCTGCTAAAATGTGATCTCCTTCTCCATTTGTCTCATCAATCAAGCTGTGATTGTAGAGCCTAAGTGTCACTGCTCTGTGTTTAAGTTATCGCAACACAATACCGCTGGACATAAAAGGCTCCTTGCTGTCGCCAAGTCCATCTCAAAATGCACCTTGTTAGCTGTCCTCTGGGAGGGAGAGTTACTGCTGACGATAAAGAATATTGTGACACGGTATGTTAACCCCGAAATCGGCGATCCTTCCCAAGGCAGCCAGCTCGCCGGTAGCGGCTTGCTCCAGGTTCCTCCTGGAGGGCGCTTCTTAGGTTGGGCGGACAGGTTTCCCTGTCCGCTCAGTCTGCACCGCTTGGGCGGTCTCAGCGGTCTAACCGCCCAGGCCGCGAGCCTTCCTTTGGTCGGCATGGGCCGCGGACTGCTCCTGCAGTCCGCCTCTGCAGGCCGCCCCCTTTTCAGCCTAACCTCAAGGTTGTCTCCGCAGGACTCTCTTTGCCGGACTCTACTCCCTATCCGCCCAGGTCGGCAACAAGCCGCGTCCCTTACAGGAATTGGACTTCCTTAGCCTGCTCCTGCAAGTCGCTCTTCAAGGAAACCAGACCGCTCAAACAGACAAAACAACAGTGGCGACCTGCCCGTAGGCCGCCAGCCAGCTCGCCAACACGCGCGGCCTGCCTCGTCAGTCCGGCAGGTCACCCAGCCCTTGGTCACTAACAGCATGAGCAGCCAACTCCTTCGGTCCGCCTGAAGAGCGCGGACACTCGCTCTCCGGCTACCCGCGAAGATCAGCAGCAATACCCAGTTCCTCGCGAGCTCGGCGGACTCTAAGTGCGATTAATACTTCTAGTCCGCCTTCATTGGTGAATCCCAACAGCTTCAACAGCCAGGCTCTCCATCCCAGCATAAGAGGACTCAACTTGTCAGCAGAGGCGGACTCGACGGACTCCGCGGACTCGCTACGTAGTCCTCCTTTCCTTTGCCTCCACCCGCTCTTCTCCAGCGGCAGGGTCAACCTCCCTCAGTCCGCAGTCTAGGTGCGGACTCGGTCAGTAGTGGCGAACTCCTTCCAGCCCGCCAGCTAGTAGAACATCTTCAAGGCAGTCCCAGTCCGCGCAGCCTCCTGCGGACTCTGCGGACTCAGCGGGCACACTTCAGCTCGCATCCTTAACGCTCGCTCAGTTCAGCAGCAGCGGACTCTGCGGATTCTCCTTGCAGTTCGCCGCTTAGCCTCCAGCATCCGCCACCCTAGCAGGAGGAGGACAATAGCAGCCCAGCAGTTGCGGAACCCGCGGACTCTCTTCACAGTCCTCCACTAAGTCTCCCAGTTCGCCATCAACGGCGCCAGCTTCAGAAGCAAGCCCCAGTCCGCGCGGTCTATTGCGGACTCGGCGGACTCCGTCTTCTTCTCGCTCAAGTTACCGTCTCACCGGGGGTAACGTCACTGCAAGCCGTTACCTCCTCGGGCCTATAAATAGACCACCGTACCTCTCATGGAGGCAGGTTCAGACACCCCAAGGTGCTCACGCTCGAAGACAGCCCATAGCAAGTTCAGCTCTTCAGCCCCTTGTGGACTCTCTTTCCCAGTCCGCATCTCCTCTTTTTGTAACCGCGCGCGGCCTGCCGGCTTTAGTCTCCAATCCGTGCGGCCTCTCTTTTTCCCCTAACCGCGCGGCCTGCCGACCTGGCTCTTTAGTCCGCGCGGTCTCTTCTGGCACCTCTTTTCTTAGCCGCCAGCTTCCTTCTTGTACCCCTTTATTTCTTTCTTGTAAAGGTGTATTGCCAAGCTGTAACTCTCACTATTAATCAAAGGAAAGCCCGTCGCAAGAGTGGCATTTAGGCCGCGGTGGGCGAAGTCTGTTGTTGCTGCTGCTAGCGGCCCTCTCTCGTCTTCTTCTTAGCTCAGCTCAGCTAGCTCAGCTCAGCTCCCTCTCGGCATCAACCTGCAAGCACAACCGTCCAAATAACTGTCTGCTCGACAGCTCCTGATCAACCTCCTTCGCTGCTCTCAACAAACCTCTCCTCTATCCCTACAACCCTCAGACAAGCGTTTGCTCCACTCTCGAGCACTCTGAAGCTTCCCCTTTCCCCGCAACTTTCATCATCTTCCTCTCCTAGCCTGTGAGATCGAACACCTCCCTCCGTGTTAACTAGGAGGTGCCGTTTTCGTGCATCAACAGTTAACACGCGACCTTCAGATCCAAACAGACGGTGAACAGCGACAGTTAGCCATGTCAGACCATCAGCCAGCCAAGAACTTTGCTCCAAGTCCTACAGATGACCCTCTCTGGGAGGCCTTTGAGCAATCATGCCGTGAGAATGCTCAGCAGTTCCAAGCCATCAAAAAAATCCTTGCCGCAATAACCCAACAGTTGCAGTCTCAATCTGCAGCTGCTCTAGTTGCTTCAGCTGCTCCAGTCAATCCAACACCAACATTGGAGCATCAACAAGCTTGTCCTTCAGCTTGCCCGCCAGTCTATCCTCCTTACACAGCAACCTTCCCGCAAGGGCCTGCAGCCCCCTTGCGACCTCAAGATGAAGAATTTGCAACCAAGTGCAAGCTCCTTGTCACAACCTTCGATGGGCAAGTGAGGGACTGGTTCTACGACCTTCGCCCTCACTCCATCGCTTCCTTTGCTGACCTGCGAAGGGAGTTCTTGCTCAGATTCTCTACTTCCACAAAGATAAAGGGTGGTCCTGAAGCCCTCTTTGAGATCAATCAGCGTGGCAATGAAACTTGGTCTCAGTTCGTTGATCGATTCCAAAGAGAAATTTTAGACATCGAGATTGTTAGAAAAGAAATGTACCGAGTGGCTCTTATCCACGGTCTCCGTGAAGGGCCTCTCAAGTTTGAAGCCAATGTCCGAGCACCAAGGACATACCAAGAGTTAATTGCGCTAGCCAACTCATACATTCGAGGAGAAAAGAGCAACCCAGGCTTCGTCTCCAAGCTCATATCAAAGAAAGATCCTTCGCACAAGCAGCCTCCGAGGTCTACTCACAATGATTTCCCAACTCATTCAAGGAAGGGAAAAAGGTTTCAGCGCCATCGATACCCTTTCCTGAACCGTGATCGTGCTCAAGATTAATTGCTACCACTAGCACCATCTTCTCAAATAGCTGCAGTTTATCAACAGCAAGACGATGATTTGCATGAATCTGAACTAGATGAAGTCGTGCTAGAAGTAAGCCAGATCATGAAATATAGGGCTAGCTACAAAAAGCCTTATCGACCAGCTGATCAAAGATCTAGAGACCCTGAACCATACTGTGAGTTCCACAAAGAGCCAGACCACTTGACTGAGAACTGTCGAGTTCTCCGCCGACTAGTGCAAAGGATGCTCCAGCAGGGCAAGATGCGTGATCTACTTCCTAAAGATGATCGCCCTGATCCTGCAACCTCAAAGGGCAAGGAAGTTGCAGACATTCCTTGCAGCTCAAGAGGGGTGGGCCTAGTCGAAGAACCCCCTCTACTCGTTGTTAATAAAACTGTTCAATGCTTCGATGTTGTTGATGAGGGCGTGCTTAGAATACTATTCTAAGCCAGCAAAGGACTTCATAGTCCTCCAAATTTTCTCGCAACCATTATCGGTTACTCTTACTCTTACCCTTTCAAACATTCTCGTTTCAAAACACTTATAAGTGTTCTTTCTTGCTTTTCAATAAAGCTTTTATCAGGGATCTCATACTGACACAGTTCCCTTCTTGTAATGCTTCCTCCACTATTCTCTCTTTTCCAAAAGATCACTGAGCCACAGAGATGTCGCTGAGTCTTGTTATAGGCCCCCTTGGGATTGGATTCCAGCGTAAGACCACAGTGAACACATATCGCGGGGAGATTTCGCATATGTGTGTAGTGGGGGCTATCCAACTCTCATGCGGTGGAATTCTGGACTTTGGATCCTAGCCAGCATCTGACACAGAGTGCGTGCTAGGGAGGCCCCATGTGTTAGCTCTGCTGTGCTCCGTGAGGATACATCACAGTTACGGCAATCTTTGCTTGGCAAGCAATGGCTACCAAGCGTAGCCTTGTCTCTTCGATCATATCACAACTGTGATGGCCGAACGCTCTCTAGTGCTCCCAATCCATGCTTTCGCGGGGTCCTCAACTCCACTGATCAATCCACAGACAAGCTATAGGCCTCTTGGCGCAACCAGTCTCATTGATCAGTGACGTAGTAACCCGAAGCATGTGATCAGTGCACCTAGCGATCCTTCTCAGGATTCCCCCAGCTTTTCTCTTTTGTGCCCTCCTAGAGGATGCGCAGCCAGCCCGCTTTGAGTAGGACTATACTCGTGATTACCTTTCTCAGGCAAGCGATGCATAAGGCCCACGGGTGATCTCCTGTGGCATCATCCAGTCTTTCTTGGTCATCTCCGAGTATAGACCTCTTTTTTATCAACTGCCTTCTTTCATAGGTGAACAGGTTAATCCAACCTACCAAAAGGATTTCCAACAATCATCTTTGTTTATGCTCATCTTATATGCATTGCTTGCTCAAAGGTCTATCAGATGATGACTTACAAGCTATCTACTTATATAAGCCTTATTACTCTAATCTTTTATTCGCTTCTCGCTTAAGCGCTATCAGATGAAGGTTCACAGAGCTATTCATTACTCTTATCTAATGCTAATGGCATCAAACACTGATCAAAGCATCTAACACTCCTTGATCATCAAGCCATGCAAGCGAAGTCTAACTAAGATAATCTCTTCTTATCGATCTGGACTTCATAACAAGGATGCCTCTAATCTAGAAGATCATTGCTTTGGTTTGATCTTCATTCAATTATCAGCAGAGTGTATCAGGCATTTCCTCTACTATGTGATCATATCGATCTTATCTCATCAACAGTTAACATATGCAAGCCCATCTCAGGTACTTGCATCTTAACTCATTATTTTATGTTTGCTGCTCACTCTTCTCTTTGCAGTGGTAAGAAGGCACCTGCAAGTCATATCGAGGTACTTGCAGCCTAGTCTTTATATATCATATCTGCTTCTAACTCTTATTTTGTAGAGATCAGCAGACCCTTGCAGGTTTCTTCACAGGTACTTGCAAGCTATTTTCACATATTTTGTCTGCTCCTAACTCTTTTCTTGTAGAGATCAACATACACTTGCAATTTCTTCACAGGTATTTGCAAGTTACTTTCATATATTGTGCCTACTTATAACTCTTCTTTTGTAGAGACCGACAGATACCTGCAAGATTGCCTTCAGGTATTTGCGGCTTTCTTTACTCCCGAATTTGTTTATAACTTCACTTTTGCAGAAACCAGCAATGATTTGCAAGTTCCTTTCAGGTACTTGTAGCTCATTTTTCTTTCTTGTATACTCCTCACCCTTCCTTTTGCAGTGGATAACAGATGCTTGCAAGCCTCCATCAGGTACTTGCAAATTATTATGCTCCTATGTTTTCACTTTCATTTTGCAGAACTCAGTAGAAGAAAAATCTTCTTCGCTTTGCAAACGCAAACTCAGGTACACACAAGATGTACCTCTCATACATGTCTACACTAACGTTCCTCTTGCAGGAAAAAGACATGCAGCACCAAATTCCTAAGGAGAGGCATCAGGTTCTATCTCTCCTTCCTCCATTCTTTTGCTTTGGGGTGGATCACGATTTTCGTGGGTCTCCTACTTTTTCGAAGTTCTATCCGGGACTTAAACAAGTGTGGGAATTATGTTAACCCCGAAATTGACGATCCTTCTCAAGGCAGCCAGCTCGCCGGTAGAGGCTTGCTCCAGGTTCCTCTTGGAGGGCGCTTCTTAGGTTGGGCGGACAGGTTTCCATGTCCGCTCAGTCCGCACGGCTTAGGCGGTCTCAGCGGTCTGACTGCCCACGCCGCGTGCCGTCCTTTGGTCGGCAGGGGCCGCGGACTGCTCCTGCAGTCCGCCTCTGCAGGCCGCCCCCTTTTCAGCTTAACCGCAAGGTTGTCTCCGCGGGACTCTCTTTGTCGGACTCTACTCCCTATCCGCCCAGGTCGTCAACAAGCCGCGTCCCTTGTAGGAATTGGACTTCCTTAGCCCCCTCCTGCAGGTCGCTCTTCAAGGAAACCAGACCGCTCAAACCACCAAAACAACAGTGGTGACCTGTCCGCAGGCCGCCAGCCAGCTCGCCAACACGCGCGGCCTGCCTCGTCAGTCCGGCAGGTCGCTCAACCCTTGGTCACTAACAGCATGAGCAGCCAACTCCTTCGGTCCGCCTGAAGAGCGCGGACACTCGCTCTCCGGCTACCCGCGAAGATCAGCAGCAATAGCCAGTTCCTCGCAAGCTCGGCGGACTCGAAGTGCGATCAAGACTTCCAGTCCGCCTTCATTGGTCAACCCCAACAGCTTCAACAGCCAGGCTCTCCATTCCAGCATAAGCGGACTCAACTTGTCAACAGAGGCGGACTCGGCGGACTCCGCGGACTCGCTACGTAGTCCGCCTTTCCTTTGCCTCCACCCGCTCTTCTCCAGCGGTAGGGTCAACCTCCCTCAGTCCGCAGTCTAGGTGCGGACTCGGTCAGTAGTGGCGGACTCCTTCCAACCCGCCAGGTACAGAACATCTTCAAGGCAGTCCCAGTCCGCGCAGCCTCCTGCGGACTCTCCGGACTCAGCGGGCACTCTTCAGCTCGCATCCTTAATGCTCGCTCAGTTCAGCAGCGGCGGACTCTGCGGATTCTCCTTGCAGCCCGTCGCTTAGCCTCCGGCATCCGCCACCCCAGCAGCAGGCGGACAATATCAGCCTAGCTGTTGCGGACCCCGAAGACTCTCTTCGTAGTCCGCCACTAAGTCTCCCAGTTCGCCATCAGCAGCGCCAGCTTCAGAAGCAAGCCCCAGTCCGCGCGGCCTGTTGCGGACTCGGCGGACTCCATCTTCTTCTCGCTCAAGTTACCGGCTCACCGAGGGTAACGTCACCGCAAGCCGTTACCTCCTCGGGCCTATAAATAGACCATCGTACCTCTCATGGAGGAAGGTTCAGACACCCCAAGGTGCTCACGCTCGATGACAGCCCATAGCAAGTTCAGCTCTTCAGCCCCTTGCGGACTCTCTTTCCCAGTCCGCATCTCCTCTTTTTGTAACCGTGCGCGGTTTACCGGCTTTAGTCTCCAGTCCGCGCGGCCTCTCTTTTTCCCCTAACTGCACGGCCTGCCGACCTGGCTCTTCTGTCTGCGCGGTCTCTTCTGACACCTCTTTTCTTAGCCGTCAGCTTCCTTCTTGTACCCCTTTATTACTTTCTTGTAAAGGTGTATTGCCAAGCTGTAACTCTCACTATTAATCAAAGGAAAGCTCGTCGCAAGAGTGGCATTTAGGCTGCGGCGGGCGAAGTCTGCTGTTGTCGCTTCTAGCGGCCCTCTCTCTTCTTCTTCTTAGCTCAGCTCAGCTCAGCTAGCTCAGCTCAGCTCAGCTCCCTCTCGGCATCAACCTGCAAGCACCACCGTCTAAGTAACCGTCTGCTCGACAGCTCCTGATCAACCTCCTCCGCTGCTCTCAGCAAACCTCTCCTCTATCCCCGCAACCCTCAGACAAGTGTTTGCTCCACTCTCGAGCACTCCGAAGCTTCCTCTTTCCCCGCAACTTTCATCATCTATCTCTCCTAGCCTGTGAGATCGAACACCTCCCTCTGTGTTAACTAGGCGGTGCCGTTTTGGCGCATCAACACGGTAGTTGTCATTTTATTCCATGTTTCCTTTTGATCGTCCCATTCACATTTCCTTATTTTTATCTCTATTATAGATGTATAAGTTGCACACAATAGACACCATCAAGGTAGATCAAATATAATTAAGGGTGTGTTATTCTCAAATCAAGAGATGTGAAACTCATATTCCAACAAATTCTCCCCTTTGATAATATCTGATCCCATAATGAAAATTTTAATCATGAATAACAGTGTTTTTTACAATAGTGTGTAGTAAATAAGAATCATGAAAACATGTGCATACAATGATTGTATGACATTTGTTCTAAGTGCGTGCTAGGCTACCTTATTTGAGCTAGGAGAGGTCTTGCAAGCCTCATTGAATCGTGGGGAGTGTGTGAAAGGCCCCAGGTGTGCCTTGAGTATAACTAACTAGGCTGACCCACTAATATCAGTTGCGACAATGAACGACCTCCACTAGTGCACACGCACAATAGTGAGTCATAGGCTGCACATGCACACTTCATATATTTTTGATGGTCTTATATGTGGAACATGAACTGTTTTTAAAAAACTTCATTTAAGAAAACATCATTTTATGAAATATTTATATTTCTAATTTAACTTTTCTCTATTACAATTTTTTTAACTTTTTACAGAGGAATTTAATTTGTATGTTTTTAAAATGTGTTGTCATTCTCTAAATTTCTGTAGATTTGTATTCGGCCTGATTAAATTTTTTTTATAGGAAACGAATGAAGAATATACTATTGCATTAGAGCACAAGAAAACTCCAACATGAATACTTGTGTGATAAAAGTCTCAGTTGCACCATTTGTACATATTTCCTTTTCTGCACCCATCTACGGAAAGAGATCAGTTATAGACATCACAATTTTGGCTAGTCATACAACTCTATTAAAGGCACCGTATTTTTTTTTGAATGATTAAACACAATCATACTTAATAATTGTGCCACAATTTTTTTTAAAATGAACCGCACATGAATTTTAACTACTCAGGCAATATACACTCATCGGCCGACAACCTCATTTCCTCCGATCACGACCCTCTCGGTGGAAATAGCAATGACGACGACAAGAACATCTCAGCCGAACGAACTATAATCGAAATAGATAGCATTTCTTACCCCTCTAAAGGAGACCCTTCCGCGGGCAAAAACTTGTGGTTCGGACAAGCGACCATTGACAACCAAGCATATAAGAATACTATAAACAACAACTAAGGATCATTTCATAGCTATATACATGATTTCTTTATAAAGAAACATCTAAGCATGATTTATTTTATATTTTAGACATTTGAAGAGCAAGAGAGTGCTTTGCTCAAATTTTGAAATACATTTATGATTTGGAATCGTCTTTAATGTCAATTGTTTTTTTCTTTTTTAATTTATGAATATCTAAGTCATGGATATTCAACTCTCTTTTTTTTACTTCTAGGGCATCTCATATGTATTCTTCTTTTGCTGTAAAGACCGCAGTTAGGTGAAGAGATAGTTGCACCAAGATTGCCACCATGATTTGTTCGTCAGGGAATATTTTGCCAGCTTGGTGCTTGACCTTGCTCATAATGGGTGAATTCATGGCGCTGCAAAGGGAAGAGACAATGAAAGCGAGTGCTAGGAGATCGGGCTTCAAACTGTAGTCCAACATAAATTAAGAGAAATTATCATCAAGCTAGTATAGTACTACTAGTATTTTTGGGAAAGTAATTTTAAAATTAAATTAGAAGAAATTAAAGTGACTTTTACAAAACTCCCTTCACAAAAAACCGTATCATTAATTCTGCCACTTGTTTTGGAGTACTACGGTGCTCTAGAATCACAGAAATAGGAGAGAAAAAGAATTGAGAGATTTGAGAGACAGAGAGTTTCATTTACACGATCTAGGGTTAGTGGCAGTTCCTTCCCCCTATTCGCTGTCGTGTGTCCCGATGGTATTATATGTTTCCTGCTTCTTAGCAGAGACACTACAAGTACCCTCACCTTGCGCTGTAATCCAACTGAAATCTGCACCAAGCCAATCAAAATCGTCGGATCTTACCCATACCTCTCTTTTGTCAGTTTTAGCGATTGGACCAGCTTCCTGGCCACGTTTTTAATATCTGATTTTGTTACAGTTAGAGCTCATCCAATGGCTTCAGACAGGGCAGACATATCTGACGGTCACACCCAGGACAGCACAAAAGCAATATCTACGGCCAACCTTTGCCCCAGGACAAACAATAAAAATCAGAGCGACAACAGGCTCAGCCGCACCTGGCCCCAGGTCATCATCAGTCATGTGGGGGAATCACAGCCAACCAAAATATCAACGGAGAGGATTCCTTCGTACCAGCCAACAAAAGCCACAGTCAACGGCTATTAATATATTTCATGTTTCTCTGTTTTATTATATAATTCCTGCAATGTTAGTATGGAGAGGGGGGCCCTTTTTCTTATTTTAATGTATCTGTAACGGTCATCTGGACCAGTGGCGTATAAATACCCCAGTTTGTACTGTTTTGAGGTATGAAATTAGTATGTATCAGCTTCATCTTTTATCTTAACCTCCTTTCATCTGTTTCCTCTCCCCCAGCCACCCTCTGGCCTTCTCTCCGGTGACCACAACCCCATTGTCCCTAGTAGGATCGCGACATCTTGGTGCTCTCGTTGGGAGAACTCCGATCTGCTAGGAACCATGGGAAAAGGACTACGATCAATCACAGAGTTCAAGGCCGCCCTTCAGGCGGAACAGGCGGCCAGAGTAGGCCAGATGGAAGAAATCAACCAACGAGTACCGACGGAACTCTCCCAACAAACCCAACAGATCCGTCAGTATGTCACTATAGAGTTACAAACCAATGAGAATCTTCTCGCCCGCCAAATTTTGGAGAACAAAGAACAATCGACTGAACAAATCGCCGAACACATCACTGCACTACGAAAAGATATCATGCTCCAATTCGAAAACCTACTCAAAAAAGGAGCTCAACCAGAACAAAGATCCATCATCATCGAGGAAGCAATGAGCCATCTACCACACCAGCCAGAGTATGTTCTGGCCCATTCGACCAACGGTATTTTGAGATCCAGCTCAGCAGCCAACATAAATCAGGTCAACTCTAACTGTCCTGGTAATTTATAAATACATTGTCCACGCTATTCGGAAGGAGATCCAACCGACTGGTTGTATGAACTCAAACGTTACTTTAACTATCACAAAATTCGAACACAAGACTACTTATTAATTGCATCTTTCCATTTGGATAAACCCGTGTCCAAATGGTATCAAGTCACACTTAAGGACCATCCAGCACTCACTTTCCCAATGTTCGTTGATGCGATCCAACAGAGATTTGGACCCTCACCATACGTAAAACCCGCCGGTGTATTGACCAAATTTCAACAAACAACTACCGTATTGGCTTACAAACGCGAATTTGAGGAGTTAATCACCAAGGTACCGGGACTGGCTCCCGAGTTTAACTCCGACATGTGTGTATCAGGTCTCAAGGAGAGTATTAGAGGGCCAGTCATGATTGCTCGACCCACGAATATACACTATGCATTCGCCCACGCAAGAATGCATGAGGACCAACAAAATGGTCTTTTCAAATCTCGCCCACACTACAACACCACTAATCATTACGGCTTCACTAAAACAACCCATACGTATAATAATTTTAAACCCAAACTACCACCAATCAAACGGTTACCCCCGGCGGAACTCCAAGCCAGAAGAGACAAAGGATTATGTTACAATTGCGATGAACGCTACCATGCCGGAGACAAGTGTAAAGGGAGAGGCGCCCTACTATATCTAGGTGGAACAGAGGACAGTGACTACAAAGAAGAACCACCCGAAGTTATCTGTGAAGAAGGAGATCCCACAACTCCCATATGTTTACATGCCCTCACTGGAGTTATTCCTGATCATGGATTACACATGATAGGATGAATTAACAACCAACCTTTGGAGCTATTTATTGACGGTGGAAGTAAGCATAATTTCATCTCCTTTAGAATGGTGGAACCTAAGGCTGCCCATCCTCACAATTACAGAATTTCCCGTCTTCATGGGCAACGGCTCGACCGAATCATGCAAGGAAAAAATGCAAGGATGTCTGGCTGCTCATCCAGACCAACTCATATATAGTTCGCTTATATGTCCTCGACATCGAAGGAACGAACGTTATCTTAGGATAGTGATGGCTCAAGACATTGGGACCAGTCACCACCGACTATGACAAACTCACCCTTACATATGCAAGCAACAAGGGACAAGTGACATTATTGGGACACCATAATGGGACCCAGTGTTGGAACCCTAGTTCTGATTTGGGCAAGGATCACTATTAGGATGATTAGATTGACCCAAAATGTATAGTCATAGGTTTATTTCCAGGTTTGCCGCAGAAACACTCTCCAGAATTGCTGAAAGAATTCCAAGAAATGCAGTTTTGATTAGTCAGAAATTCAGTTCGACGAAAGTCGAACTCAATTCGACGAAAGTCGAACTCAGAGTTTCATCTCTGAGCGGAGCTCGACGAAATCCGAGCTCAGGTCGACGATCGCTGAACTCAAGCCAGATTCTCAGCTCGATGAAATAGAAGCCGAGCTTGACGATCTGCGAGCTCCGGTCGACGAAATCTGTGTAGAATTTCAGGCCAATTTTTTTACAACTGGCAGATTGATTGAAGTCTTAATCACAGGAGTTTGTGATTCTCAGATTTAATGTCTAATATTCTTAAGGAATATAGTCGTTGAATGACAACATTAATAATGGCTTAAATGTTAATTGTCTCCCAAGGCAATTACCTTTTTTGGGAATGATTCTGCTATTACAGCTAAAGGAAATTCAAATGTTCCATAAAAAGAATCAAGATCAGACAATAAATATATATTGGCTCACACAGAGAATACAGCAGTGAGAGAACAGAGAAATAAATTTGTTTCTAAAGTACTTCTTCAAAGTTAATCAGTGAATCAGTGAAGAACAAACAGCTCATATACAAAGTTCTTCATCATCTGCTCTGGGCTTCAAAGGGATAACTCATCAACATCAGTCCAAGAAGCTTCTGAAGATCTTCTTCAATCTGAAGGCCTACACTCTGTGCAAAGCTCTCATCTTCCTGAACCTTTCTTCATCTCAGGGGGAGCTTTGACAATAGCATCAACTAAGTCTTCTCAGTTGTTTGAAAAAGAGAAACAACATCATTTTTCCTACTATAAAAAGGGTTTTTATCTCCCTTCATAAGTTATCATCTGGTTGTCAAGTCTCCTTATCAAAAAACTTGAATTGGTTTTTGGGCACCTGATCAAAAGCTCAAAGGGTTATGAGATCTCCCTTGAAATAGATCTTGTGGTAACAGGGCACCTGAGCAAAAACCTGTGGTGACAGAGCACTTGAGCAAAAACCTGTTAGTGGATTCCTAGCAGGGTGGTAGAAGAGTAGATGTACTCAGTTTTGGGGAACCACTATAATCCTTCTGTCATCTGTGTTGCTTGCTCTCTTTCTTTATTTTTGTGTTATGCTCACTCTTTTATATAACATATATGTTTAACTAGAGTAAAATAAGATCTATCCTTTTTTTCTTTCAATCAGTATCAAAGCGTAAGGTTATTTGGTTGTACAGGATAACACCTGAACCAAAACGATCTGATAGATCTTATGTTTTTTAAGAGTGTATCATGCACAAAATAAAGAATTTTCAAGCACCAGACCACCTATGTGCAATATAGATAAGTTTGCACTATGTAAGACAAGGATTATGCTTTTTATGAACTCTATTGATGAAGCCATTTACAATTTCATTTTGACAGGTTCTTATCAACCAGTGCAAACAACTAACATCAACTATGTTTCATCACCTCAATGGACAGAAGCCCAGAAAAGGTCAAAGATTGATGATGCAAAAGCAATAAACATTCTTGCACAATCAATGTCTGATGACATTTTCCAGGAAGTTGCTGGATGTTCATCAGCAAAGTATATTTGGGACTCTCTCACAACAATAGTTGTTGGATCAGCTAAAAAGAGAATATTTGATGCTGACACTTGGAGTGACTCTGACTCTGAAGCTTCATCTTGTGCAACTGAAGATGAAGAAGAGTCAAGAGCAAGAGAATTTTGTCTAATGACAATAAATGCCTCTTGCAGCAACTCTGGTGAACAATCAAACTCTAAAGCAGAAACTGAATCAGAAGAGGATCAGGTAATCTTTTCATTTGATTTTTCTTCAGATCATTTTAAAGAATATTTTAAAATTCTTTGTAAGAATTTGATTCAATCTGAAAAGAAAATAAAACTTCTCAGAGAAAAATTAAATAATTCTTCTTTAGAAAATACAAAGCTTAAAGAAAATTTGAAAACTGTTCTTGAACAGATTACTCATTTTGAATCAACTAAAGGAAAAAAACAGTTAGAAAATTTAGTTAAAATGACTAAAATTTTACATAATAATAAACCTAAACGAGTTAAGAATTTTCAGAAAAATCATGTTCAAAATATTTCGTCGAACCGAGCTCGACGAAAGCAGTATTATACGTCGAACAGAGATCGACGATCGTGGAACTCAGAAGATGATCACTATCATTCTGTGAACCGAGATCGACGAAATCAATAATTTTCGTCGAACTCAGATCGACGAACTCAACAAAAATCGTCGAACTCAATCTATCAAAACAGAAATTTTAATTTTCATCAGTACAATAATCAAAGACACAAATTTGTTAACCCCTTTTCTCAATGGATAATTCCACCCAGAAAATTTCATCCTCTAGGTTATAAAAGTCAACCTAAATGGTCTTTTGTTTCTAATTATTATAAAAGAGAACCATGACCCAAGGTAATCTGTGTCCAGAACATCTAACATCTCTTTTCAGGAAAAGACCTATCTTACCACAGAGGAACGATGGTATTTGATAGAAACCAAAAGTCTTAGTTTCAGTCAGTGCAAAGGTTACATCAGTCAGCAGTTTCAATCATTCAGAGAATCAAAAATGGATTCAGACTGCTGAAATAGATTCAGTTAAAGATAAGCAAAAGTGCATCTGACATCCTTAACAGATTTTCTTGCAGCTGCTCCTTAGTTTTTAATTGTGTTCTAAAATCTTTATTATATTTCTTTATTTCTCAGTGCACCTTTGTACATCTGCTGAAAGATTTATAATTCAGGCAGATTGTTTTGCTTTGTATTTTATTTGTTTTGTGTAAATAGTATCCTCACCCAAATAGGGGGAGATTGTTGGAACCCTAGTTCTGATTCTGGTAAGGATCACTATTAGGATGATTAGATTGACCCAAAATGTATAGTCATGGGTCATAGGTTTATTTCCAGGTTTGCCTCAGAAGGACTCTCCAGAATTGCTGAAAGAATTACAAGAAATGCAGTTTTGATCAGTCAGAAATTCAGTTAGACGAAAGTCGAACTCAGGTCGACGAACTCAGAGTTTCATCTTTGAGCTGAGCTCGATGAAATCCGAGCTCAGGTCGACAATCGCTGAACTCAAGCCAGATTCTCAGCTCGACGAAATAGAAGCTGAGCTCGACGATCTGTGAGCTCTGGTCGACAAAATCTGTGCAGAATTTCAGGCATATTTATTTTACAGCTGGCAAATTGATTGAAGCCTTAATCACAGGAGTTTGCGATTCTCATATTTAATGCCTAATATTCTTAAGGAATATAGTCGTTGAATGACAACATTAATAATGGCTTAAATGTTAATTGTCTCACAAGGCAATTACCTTTTTTCGGAATGATTCTGCTATTACAGCTAAAGGAATTTCAAATGTTCCATAAAAAGAATCAAGATCAGACAACAAATATATATTGGCTCACATAGAGAATACGACAGTGAGAGAACAGAGAAACAAATTTGTTTCTGAAGTTCTTCTTCAAAGTGAATCAGTGAAGAACAAACAGCTCATATACAAAGGTCTTCATCATCTGCTCTAGGCTTCAAATGGACAACTCATCAACATCAGTACAAGAAGCCTCTGAAGATCTTCTTCAATCTGAAGGCCTACACTCTGTGCAAAGCTCTCATCTTCCTGAACCTTTCTTCATCTCAGGGGGAGCTTTGACAACAGCATCCACTAAGTCTTCTCAGTTGTTTGAGAAAGAGAAGACAACATCATTTTCTTTTCCTACTGTAAAAAGAGTTTTTAACTCCCTTCAAAAGTTATCATCTGGTTGTCAAGTCTCCTTATCAAAAGATTTGGATTGCTTTTTGGGCACCTGATCAAAAGCTCAAAGGGTTGTGAGATCTCCCTTAAAATAGATCTTGTGGTGACAGGGCACCTGAGCAAAAACCTGTTGTGACAGGGCACCTAAGCAAAAACTTGTGGTGGCAGGGCACCTGAACAAAAACCTGTTAGTGGATTCCTACCAGGGTGGTAGAAGAGTGGATGTACCCAGTTTTTGGGAACCACTATAATCCTTGTGTCATCTGTGTTGCTTGCCCTCATTCTTTATTTTTGTGTTGTGCTCATTCTTTTATATAACATATATGTTTAACTAGAGTAAAATAAGATCTATCTTTTTTTCTTTCACCTGTCAGGTTTCATCATCGCAGCCCCGTCGTATGATAGCACTCAATCCTTCTGCAATGTGTCTCATCATCGCCAAGAACACCTCAAACGTCCGACCAACAGTCACAGAATTAAAATCCTCTCTACCAACCCCTTTTTATAAGTTACTTACCGCATTCAAACTCGTATTCGACAAGGCCAGCCGGCTCCCACCCAGCCGAACAATCGACCATCAAATTAATCTGTTACCAAACACTACGACTCCCAACTTGAGACCATTCTGATACCCATACCATCAGAAAAATGAGATAGAAGATGGTAGCCGAAATGCTCACCCAGGGACAAATCCGACCCTCCACCTTAGCTTTTAGCTCTCTAGTTATCTTAGTAAAAAAAGAAGGAATCTGGCGCTTCCACGTCGATTACAGGGTGCTTAATAAAATCACAATTAAAGATAAATTTCCCATCCCTACCATCGACGAATTACTGGACGAGTTGCATAACGCTCTCTTCTTTTCAAAAGTCAATCTAAGGTCGGGTTACCACCAGATTAGGATGGCAGAAGAGTGTTAGTAAGACGGCCTTCGTACCCACCAGGGCCATTACGAATTTGTCGTCATGCCCTTCAGATTGACCAACGCCCACTCCACCTTCCAAGCCTTGATGAACTCTATATTCCAGTCATACCTACAAAAATTCATTGTAATTTTCTTTGATGATATACTCATATTCAGCCCAACCGAAACCACGCACCTGGAACATTTACGAACAACTTTAACTATCTTGAAGAAAAATAAATTATATGTTAAACTATCAAAATGTTATTTTGTGGCACCCGAGATAGAGTTCCTGGGCCACGCCATTAGGGACGGTAAGGTCCTTCCGACTAAGAGCAACATCGAAAGCGTCGAGAATTTTCCCCGGCCCAAGAACCAAAATGCCATTCGAGCCTTCCTAGGTCTCACTGGGTACTATTACAAATTTATTCAGAACTACACAAATATTGCCTTCCCCCTCACAGAATTACTCAAACGCACGACATTCTCCTGGACCGCCCCCCGCACAGGAAGCTTTTGATACACTAAAAAACAAACTTGTTTCATATCCCATTTTAGCTTGAGCAGATTTTCATAAACCATTTATTTTAGAAACAGATGCCTCAGGTACCGGAATTGTGGCAATTTTAAAACAAGGCGAACAAACCATAGCATATTTCAGTAAAAAACTATCTCCTGCCATGCAAAAAAAATCTACCTATACGAGAGAGATGTTCGTCGTCACCGAAGCCGTCAGCAAGTGGCGCCAATTTCTCTTAGGGCATCAATTCACCATTTTGACGGATCATCAGAGCTTGCACCACTTGCTGACCCAACATCTCCACACCCCGGAACAACAAGTGTTCCTGTCCAAGTTACTCGGTTACGACTTCATCATAAAATATAAAGTAGGAAAAACTAATCAAGCAGCAGATTCCTTATCTAGGATACCCGAGATCCCGGACGACCCATCCCTAGCAAGCCTCAATATTCTTTTCACTCCCTCCTCCTCCCTGTTGGACGGACATGAGCTTGAATACGAGGCAGATGCTTCGGCCCAACACATTCGACAGACCCCCCAAGCATACCCTAATTGGAAGCTACATAATAATTACATCATGCACCACAACCGCATATACATTCTAAATAATTCAAATATCAAAACCCGCATAATTCTAGAAGCGCATTCCAACTTGCTCGGGGGTCATTCAGGAATCAAGGGAACCCTACATAGAATCCAACCCCAATTTTTTTGGCGTCATATGAAAAAAGAGATCACCAACTTTATCAACCAATGCGATGTATGCCAAAAGGCTTAGTCTAGCAACCACCTGTCATATGGGTTACTGCAACCCTTACCTACCCCCCACAGACTTTGGGCTGACCTCACAATGGATTTTATTACCCATCTCCCGAACTCAAAGGGGTACACGATTATCCTCGTTGTCGTCGATCGGTTTTCCAAGGCCGCCCACTTTGCCCCCTTAAAACATCCTATTTCTGGCCCCCGCGTGGCTACGAAATTCTGGAGTAGTGTGGGTAAATTACATGGCCTCCCGGAATCCATCATATCCGATCGCGATACTATTTTTTTAAGCGATTTCTGGGTCGAATTGTTTAAATTACAAGGGACTCACCTCAAATATAGTTCGTCCTATCACCCACAAACAGACGGTTTAACGAAGAGAATTAATCGCTGTTTAGAGCAATACCTCCGAATCTTTTTGTTACGAGTGGGCTGCCCCCCTATTATACTGGGCCCGCCGGCCCAGCGGGGGACCCACTCGCTGTACAGGGTCGCGTCCCATGCACCCCAACCCATCTCGGTAACCAGTTTAATTACCGTGGGATGTTGAGGCGGGGGCTCGATCCCCCTACCTCCTTGATAAGAAGCCTTCAACATGGCTCTCATCACCAACTGATCCACGGCTGCCCCCCTATTATACTGATGCACTTTTATGTTACGAGTGGGCTTCCCCCCTATTATACTGGGCCCGCCGGCCCAGCGGGGGACCCACTCGCTGTACAGGGCCGCGGTCCATGCACCCCAACCCGTCTCAGTAACCAGTTTAATTACCGTGGGATGTTGAGGCGGGGGCTCGATCCCCCTACCTCCTTGATAAGAAGCCTTCAACATGGCTCTCATCACCAACTGAGTCGTGGATCAGTTGGTGATGAGAGCCATGTTGAAGGCTTCTTATCAAGGAGGTTGGGGGATCGAGCCCCTGCCTCAACATCCCACGGTAATTAAACTGGTTACCGAGACGGGTTGCGGTGCATGGGCCGCGGCCCTGTACAGCGAGTGGGTCCCCCGCTGGGCCGGCGGGCCCAGTATAATAGGGGGCAGCCCACTCGTAACATAAAAGTGCTGCCCCCCTCGTAACATAAAAGTGCACTTTTATGTTACGAGTGGGCTGCCCCCCTATTATGCTGGGCCCGCCGGCCCAGCAAGGGACCCACTCGCTGTACAGGGCCGCGGCCCATGCACCCCAACCCGTCTCGGTAACCAGTTTAATTACCGTTGGATGTTGAGGCGGGGGCTCGATCCCCCTACCTCCTTGATAAGAAGCCTTCAACATGGCTCTCATCACCAACTGATCCACGGCTCAGTTGGTGATGAGAGCCATGTTGAAGGCTTCTTATCAAGCAGGTAGGGGGATCGAGCCCCCGCCTCAACATCCCACGGTAATTAAATTGGTTACCGAGACGGGTTGGGGTGCATGGGCCGCGGCCCTATACAGCGAGTGGGTCCCCCGCTGGGCCGGCGGGCCCAGTATAATAGGGGGGCAACCCACTCGTAACATAAAAGTGCACTTTTTGTTACGAGTGGGCTGCCCCCCTATTATACTGGGCCCGCCGGCCCAGCGGCGGACCCACTCGCTGTAAAGGACCGCGGCCCATGCACCCCAACCCGTCTCGGTAACCAGTTTAATTACCGTGGGATGTTGAGGCGGGGGCTCGATCCCCCTACCTCCTTGATAAGAAGCCTTCAACATGGCTCTCATCACCAACTGATCCATAATTAAACTGGTTACCGAGATGGGTTGGGGTGCATGGGCCGCGGCCCTGTACAGCGAGTGGGTCCCCCGCTGGGCCGGCGGGCCCAGTATAATAGGGGGGGCAGCCCACTCGTAACACTTTTCTCACGAGCACCCATAACGATGGTCTGAATTTCTTAATTCCGCAGAATATCACTATAATACATCTTACAATTCGTCGACCAACATGACCCCCTTTGAGGTCATGTATGGTCGGCCACTGCCAAGACTTCTTCCCTACACTGTAGGAACCACCAGCAACGAAGCAGTGGAGGCGACGCTCCAGACAAGAGATGACTTACTGCATTGCCTCAAACAAAATTTGAACAGGGCCCAAAACAGGATGAAGGCTCAGGCAGACAAGAAAAGGAAAGAGCTTAAACTGGAGAAGAGCGACTGGGTGCTCCTCAAATTACATCCCTACCATCAGCTCACCATAACCCGACCCAGAGGACGGAAGCTAAGTCTCAAGTATTACGGACCCTTCCAGGTACTAGAGATCATTGGGGCAACAACGTACAAACTCCTCCCACCGGAATCCAGAATTCACCCTACGTCGGAGACCCGAAGGTTCGGTAGTCAACTTACCACCCTATCAATAGAAAAATAACCATCAACATAAACCCTTGACAATCATCAACACTCGAGACATCATGTGCAAGGGTCAGCAAGTCTCTCAAGCCCTGGTTCAGTGGGAAGGCCTTCCTCCCGCCGACAGTACCTGGGAAGACCTATCCACTGTCGAGGGCCTCGTTCCCCCAGCCTCAATAAACAATGGAAACACCCCGCTTCCTACATGGGCGCGGACGCAATGCAGAAATCCATGGTCGTACCAGCAAATCCGAGATCCACTGCATCCAGATTCGTGGGGACGCACACAACCACGTACCAAGCACACAAATCCCTGGACCAACACCACACCCAGCCACGACCAACCACAGAGAGGAGACTTACTCTGCAATCCCTGTCCATGGCGTTAACAATGAGTTGCAGCCCTTCTGGTTCTCCGCAGCCGGGAAGACAAGTTGCCCTCTCTGTCGTTCCCACCAAGGCCCCCGAAGAAGCAGCGCCAGCACCTCTCCCCAGCCGTCCCACAGTTGCCCTATCACTCCTTTCACCAAACCAACACGCGAATATAGAGAACGACGCTGAGGACAGCGTCCTAAAGGAGGAAGGCGATGTTACAGTCAGAGCTCATCCAATGGCTTCAGACAGGGCAGACATATCTGACGGTCACACCCAGGACAGCACAAAAGCAATATCTACGGCCAACCTTTGCCCCGGGACAAACAACAAAAATCAGAGCGCCAACAGGCTCAGCCTCACCTGGCCCAAGGTCATCATCAGCCATGTGGGGGAATCACAGCCAACCAAAATACCAACGGAGAGGATTCCTTCGTACCAGCCAACAAAAGCCACGGTCAACGACTATTATTATATTTCTTGTTTCTCTATTTTATTATATAATTCCTGCAACGTTAGTATGGGGGGGGGGGCAGCGGCCCTTGTTCTTATTTTAATGTATTTGTAACGGTCATCTGGACTAGTGGGGTATAAATACCCCAGTTTGTACTGTTTTGAGGTATGAAATTAGTATGTATCAGCTTCATTTTTTTACCTTAACCTCCTTTCATCTGTTTCCTCTCCCCCGGCCACCCTCTGGCCTTCTCTCCGGTGACCACAGCCCCATTGTACCTAGTAGGATCGTTATAGATTTCCAACTAAGCGGCCATGCTTTGTCTATGGATCGGTTACCATTCTACTCATACGTGAAATCCTAGTTGAGTGAACCAGCAATGGATAACAGGAAACACCTCAGCAGAGCTTTGAGCTTTGGAATATCGGATTTGGCTCTGGACTGTGTGATGGGGTACATCAACCATCCCTATGATAGGGGGGCCATTTCACTGGTGTGCAAGAAGTGGCACTGGATCGATTGCCTCACGCAGAAGCATGTGACTATCGCTATCTGCTACTCAACGATGCCACAACGGCTCCGGGAGAGGTTCCCCCGGCCGGAGTCTCTAAAGCTAAAGGGGAAGCCCAGGGCAGCTATGTTCTTTAATCTTATACCTGGGGATTGGGGAGGATATGCGGGGCCATGGGTCAATGAGGTTGCCTCACAATTTTCTTGCTTGAAATCGCTTCATCTTCGTTGAATGAGCGTGAAAGATGTGGATATTGATGTCCTTGCGCGTGATCGCGGACATATGCTACAGGTTTTGAAGTTAGATAAGTGTTCAGGGTTCTCCACGGATGGCCTTTCCATTATTGCAACCTCGTACAGGTACTTACGTTGCATCAAAATATTGTTTCGGCTTTTATTTGTAGTTATATTGGTTGTCCGGCCAGTGATGCTTTTATGTAGTTGGACATTTTGATTACTGCCTATTATGTACTGACGGTAAAAATTTCAGAGCAGTAGAAAAAGGGGACACAGGAATACTCAATCAAAATCAGAAGCCAAGTGGTAATCATCAAAAAAGAGGCACAAGAGTCAAAAATCTGGAAATCAATCTGATTTACAAAGTGAGACATACATTGCGAGACATGATTTCGCCGATATACCCAAAGAAAACAGAAAATACAACTGTAGGCAGAGAAGAAACAGCGCGGATAGAGATTGCATTCACACAAGCCGCAAACCGCATGCTTTTCCACCGAGACAGCCAAGTCGCATATCCGCAAGTAGCAGCGCAGACTGCCTGTTATTCAATGTTGATGACCGAGAACCAGAGCCCGCTGATAGACCGGGCGAACTCCAACTCTATCCGCAACCCGGAGTAAAGGTGACTTCAAGCCGCACAAACCGCGAGCTGCTGTTTCCTGCAAACTGTTAACCGCGAACTGTTCCACACCAAGCTTCCACTAGTTGCCGAGCCTCCTGATGCTAGCCGCACAACCTCCACAAATAGTTAACCTCACTTAGTCGCGGCGGTTATAAAAAAAGTAACCACAAGTGTTAAGCGCGAGCTGAGTTCTCACTGTTCTCTATTATAATATGACAAGCTGGGGACTCATATTTATAGGTGTGAGGAGGAATGCCGTCAACACTCACACCGATAGGATAACCGTCCGTCAATCCGCGACTAGCATCACCTGTCCACATACATGTGAACACCAACATCAGTCCGCCGCAGTTAACAATCAATAGTAAATAAGTGCGGACACACTTCTCAGTCCGCGTAGACTTAGATAAAATAAATCAATGCGACCTGAGAAAAGTCCGCACCAAAGAAGAACTGCCGGACACAGCCAACAGATTGCGCTTCCCGCGATCTCCGCTTCTAGTCCGCGCAACCTGCAACCCGCGACTAAAGCAAAACCCTTGCTTAGTCAATCTGCCGAACTCGGCGAACACCAGAAGAAGTCTGCAAACAGGCGGACTCGGCAGGCTAGGCAACACACATGGACTTGTCACCATTATGACCAAGTCCGGACCACCATCGATCTCTGACTATATCTTGCCCGAGAACTCATCAGCGGACTGTGCGATCTCCCATTCTGAACTGCACGGTCACCAGGTGATCAACAGACCAAGCTTCTGCGTCAATCTCCACGATCTCAACACCAGACCGCAAGCACAGAAGACAGCTGGTCACACGAGCTCCAGATGAGTTCGCAATATGCCAGACTCAGCGAACTCAAAATGAGTCCGCCATAACCTGCGGTTAGAAAACCCTAACCGCCTGGTTACTCCACCAGGGTTCTTGCTGAACCAGACCGCGAGAGAGAAGTCAATCTGGCTAACCGCCGATTTCAACCTGCTAGTCCGCGACGGTCTGTGTGGTCTGCCCAAATCAGACCGCCCACCTTCATCACTCCCACTTCAACATTTTTAACACTCCCCCTTGAAGTGAGAAGTTCAAGCCAGCCCGAGCAAGCCACGTAACCGAATAAACGACCCCTTCGACAACGGCTTCGTAAAAATATCTGGCACATTATCCTGACTCTGCACATAATCAACCATCAAAGATCCCTCTAGCACCTTCTCCTTAACGAAGTGATGCTCGATCTCGATGTGCTTCATTTGCGTGTGACAAACTGGATTGTTTACCAGTTTAAGATCACTCTCATTGTCGCCGCAAAGCAGAGTAGGACCTCGCACCTCCTTATGGTTGTCATCCACTAATCTCCTATGTCAGATGACTTCCTGAGCAGCCAAGACCGAAACCTTGTATTCCGCTTCTGTAGTGGAGACAAACACTGAATCTTGCTTCTTACTGCACCATGAAACAACTTCCGTCCCCCTGAAGAAGACATAGTCAGATGTTGACTTTCGATCATCTGTATCTCCCCCATAATCAGCATTTGTATATCCATGCAGACTGAAGCTCATATCCCTCTTATATAAAAGACCCATCTCCAAGGTGGACTTGACGTACTTCAAGATACCTTTAGCTACCACCAGATGAGATTTTCGCGGATCCGCCATATACCTACTAACCCGGCCCACAACATATGCAATATCTGGTCTAGTGATCGTCAGGTATATGAGACTCCCTACGAGAGTCCGTAACAATAAAGGTTCAGTAAGAACCCTTCCCTCATCCCGCCGAAGTTTTAGGCCAACCTCCAGAGGAGTAGAACTGTTCTTCCATTCCCGCATGCCAAATCATTTAACGGTCCGTTCCGCATAACCTTTTTGGGAGACGAACACATCGTTCTTCTGCCTCTCAACTTCGAGTCCAAGGAAATGGTGGAGCTCTCCAAGATCCTTCATCTCCAACCGGATGACAGGCTCAGCCGTGAGCCTAGACACCTCCTCCTCCGAGTTCCCAGTGATGATTATATCAACAACATACAAAATAACGAGGACTTGAAGCTCCCCATTTTTCTTAATGAACAAATTGGAATCTGAGTCTGAAGCAAAGTAATCGCAGAACTGGAGGTATTCTGCGATCTTCTCATACCACGCCCGAGGCGTTTGCTTCAGACCATAAAGGACCTTCTTCAGCTTGCAGACGTGCACTGGATGTACTTCAGAAACAAAACCCGATGGCTGCACCATGAAGGTGCCCTTGTGAATCTCGTTGTAAAGTAAAGCATTTTTCACGTCGAGTTGCCAAATCTTTCACCTTTGGCAAGCCGCCAAGACAATCAACACCCGAACTGAAGTCATCTTGGCCACTGGGATAAACGTCTCCTCGTAATCCTCTCCATACTGTTGTGATAACCCCCGAGCTATATGGCGAGCCTTGTATCGCTCGATGCTTCTGTCATCTTTTTTCTTCAGCTTATAAACACACTTGCACGTCACAGGAGTAATGTCTTTGACTTTGACACAAAGTTTCAAGTCTCATTCTTCTTGAGGGCAGCCTGTTGGGTATTGTATCCACAATGTACCTGATTTGAAGAAGCCCCTGGACAAGCTAAGGTCAATAGACAATGTATTTGATAAAATCTTTCAAGTTGTACTTGCAGTTATTCCACGCAAAGTGCACACCAATGTCAGGGTGCAGTAGGTCAATATACACGGGTCTGCACGATGTAATCCCTCGTTGAGCAGATCAGTGTGTTGGCCTACGTGTACTCTCTCTATTGGAGTGCACTTACGTTCAAGTACAGGGCTGTGATCTTGCAGGAGCAGACAAGGAGCAAGGATGGGTCAAGGAGCAGCTCGTGGGCGGAAAGACGAAAATTCGTCTAAGTATAATTCGACGAGAATCACCAAGTGATTCTCGCCGATTCGGCGAGAATCACTAGTGATTCTCGCCGAATCGTCGAGAATCATTAGTGATTCTCGCCGACTCCAACTGGCTACCTCAAAATGGTGCCAAGTTAGATTCGGCGAGAATCACTGATGATTCTCGCCGAACCCATCGCAGAGCAGATCCTGAATACCAAGTTACATTCGTTGAGAATCAAAAAGTGATTCGTCGAGAATCACTAGTGATTCTCGACAAATCGTCGAGAATCACTAACTGATTCTCGCCGATTCGTCGAGAATCACCTGTGATTCTCGCCGATTTTTACTTGTCATTTTCTCTGGATGCTGCTGGACCGGATTCTGCCGCTGGACTATTTTGAACCGGTTTTCGGGATTTTTCTTGTGGGTCCCACAACGGTCAAATTAGTAGTATCTACAGTATATATATACGGGTATTTTGAACTGTAGACAGACAGAAAGAAGCCGAGCAAAAACCTAGACCTAAAATCGCGAACTTCACTCCGCCGCCGCCGCCACGCTCGAGCTAGTTGGTCACCGTCATCGATCGGGATTCCTTCGTGATCTCCGGCGACAGAAGCTTAGCAAAGCTTGAGTCTCACGTGTCTATCCAGAGATCCCTTGTCTCTCGATTTGTTGACCGGGAAAAACTCCCCCGTCCGAATCGATCGAGACGACCGATCCTAGAGTGACCGTTGGTAGACCTAGTTTGCTTCGCTACGAAGTTTGGATCTCAAAGTACCGCAGCCGCGCACCTTCGTTGCCGCCGATCCCGAACCAAGCCGCCGCTCGGATTGCCGCCGCCGGTTCCGGGGAGATCCTCTCCAAGAGAGACCAAGGTTTTAGACTCTTCGTTGACTTCACGAACACGTCGTCGAACGAAGAGGAACATCGAAGTCTCCAAACGAAGTTTGTATCTCGTGTACATTCTATTTTACTTTTGTTGTAAAGGAACGATTGTTCCGTGTTGTAAGGGTTGGGTGCAACCCGGTTTGTGGGAGTGTTGACTCCTACGTGTGGAAGGGTTCCTTCCGATAGTGCAAGGATTGGATTTCAATCCTGTTGGAGAAGTGACCGAGTCGTCCCTTGTTGGGAGATAGGTCGAAGGGGGAAAGTGGATGTACCCAAGTCGGGGAACCACTATAAATTTCCTGTGTATTCTGTGTGCTGTGCTGTTTATCTTTATTGTGCAGGTACTATTATAAATTCCGCAAAAGCGCTACACGTCACCTATTCCCCCCCATAGGTGCACATAGTTGACACTAGGTGGACTTTCAAGTGGTATCAAAGCCAGGTTGCTCATCAAAAAGGTTAACACCTTGAGTTGAATCCTGCCCCTAGTGTCAAGAAGAAGACAAACATCTACTATGGACGGGCTCAAGTTCTCCGGCAAGATCCCAGTGTGCACCAGGCTCAACTTTCCTATCTGGAAGGAAAGGATCAGGTTCTACATGGAAGCAGTTGATCCTCGACTCTTCATGATCGTGGAGGAGGGACCTTATGTCCCCACTAAGGCCTCCACCATTGATCCCACCAAGAAGGTGCTGAAGACACTTTCTGAAATGGACAAGGACGAGATGGTGCTAGTGGGACTTGACAAGAAGGCACGAAACATTCTGGTCAGCGCAGTTGATGACTCAATGATGCAAAACTTCAGCAACTGCAGGACAGCACAGGAGATCTGGCAGTGCCTGATCATCCTAATGGAGGGCACGGATGAAGTGAGGGATGATCGGAGATCCCTCCTGAACCAAAAATATGAGGCCTTCAGACAAGGGCCTAAGGAAGAGATCGGAGTCACCTACGAGAACTTCCTAAAGATTGTCAACGCCCTCAAGGGCTACGGAAGAGTGTTCACTAATGGTGAACTCAATGACAAATTTCTTAGGTCCCTTACTAAGGAATGAGACACAAAGATCTGCGCCATCAGAGAATTTGGCAGACTAGCAGAAACTGATCCACAAATTCTGTTTGGGAAGCTGATGTCCTATGAGCTTCAGCTGAACACCAGAAAAGCAGAAGAAGAAGCAGAGAAGGCAGCAGCCAAAGAAAAGACTGTGGCTCTAAAGGCCAGTCACTCCAGAAAAGGCAAGGGTGCGATTTCATACCGTGCCAGGAAAAAGGATGAGGAGGAGGACTCCGAGCCATGCTCCTCCAGCTCAGAGCTGTCGGAGGAGGATTTCTCCCTCATCACTCGAGAGTTCAAGAAGTTCCTCAAGATGAGGAATCAAAGAAAGAGAGACGGCTCCTCCTCCAGGCATCAGAAGAAAAATTATTCTTCTGACAGGTATGCATCTAGACCGAACAAACATCGCTTCGCTGACATTATCTGCTTTGGATGCAATAAGCCAGGACACGTCGTGGCCGACTGCTTTCAAGGCAAGAGAGAAAAAGGGAAAGAAGAGGAGCACAAATCCTCTAGAGATAAGAAGAAGGAGCGGAGCTACATCGCCAAACGGCCAAAGACACTGAGTGAGTCTGATTCCTCAGACTCCAGTGATGATGAGGAAGCCTACTTCGGGCTGGTGGGTCGCTCTGACTCAGAAGGAGAATGCCCCCCGTTTACTGGGAAGGTAAAAGCTCACACCCCTCTCTCCGACTCCGACTCTGATCCTGAGTCTCAGGATGATGAACCTGAGGATAGCCTTTCGGCCCGTGAAGCTGAGCTCCTCGAGAAGTATGAGCTTCTGCTCAACACTTTCGAGGAGTGTCGAAAGAGATTGAAGGCTGAGAAAAAGGAAGTAAAATTCCTTAAGGGTGAGTGTGTTTCCCTAAGGGAAGAGGTCACCAGTTTGATCTCTCTCCGACAGGAGCACCTTGACCTGACCTCAAAGCACTCAGAGTCTCTGAAGCTCCTTGATCTTAAGCAGGAGGAAGTCGACAAGTTGGAAGAACAACTTGCGGCAGAAAGGAAGATCGTCAAGAGCTTCTCTATGCCAAAAACAGTTCTTCCAGTTGTTGATACCTTCTCTGCTCAAGCCAAAGGAGCTGGCTTGGGGCATGTAGGGGTATCTGGTTCCTCCTCCAGGAGAAACAGGAACCAGAGGAACAATAAGGCCGCCAAGAAGGCCTCTGCTGATGAAAAGGGAAAGGCTCCGCTTAGTCCTGTTGCGTTCAGAAAGCCTGGCTTTCCTTGCAACCAACATGACTTTGAGTCAACATTTGGCCATCATTTCCGGCCCTCGGTTGCAAAGCCAAAGAGCCGATATGACAGTTGGACCTTTCCCCGGAACTTCGGTGAGAGTGCCTTCAAGGCACCTTATGAGGAAATCCACATGAGAAATTATGGTCCGTTCTCTAGCGGCCATAATGGAAAGCAGGCACCAAAAGCCAAGCCTGTTATACAGAAGGTGACAAAGTCATGTGACTGCTGTCACCATGAGGCCTCCACCTCCAGATCCAAGGCCCCAGCTGTACCCACCGTTCCCAGGGTAAGGCAGGAGCCTAGGAAGAGGTACAACAGATTCGACTGTTGGTGCTGTGGCAAAGTTGGTCACTTTGTCATGGATTGTTGGTTTAATCCAAGGTATTACGAGACTCCCTATGTTAGCACTGCGAGGCCGACCACTCGTAGGGCTAACCATCCGAGGGGGAGTGTGCTAACCAGGAATCTAGGACCCAAGTTCGATTGGGTTCCTAAGGCGAGTTAATTTTGTTTTGCAGGAATGTCCAAAGGCCACCAAAACGCCGATCTGGTATTTGGACAGTGGATGCTCCCGGCATATGACTGGGACAAGAAGCCTGCTGCGTGATTACACTCCAGTCGAGAATGGACCCAAAGTCATGTTTGGAGGGTCAGATCGAGGAGTCACCAGAGGTTACGGTATGATTTCCAACGGTCTAATCTCTATCACCGACGTGGCTTATGTTGAAGGGTTAAACCATAACCTGATCAGTGTAAGTCAATTATGTGATAAAGGTTATGACGTTAAGTTATGCAAGGATAAATGTCTGATAATTTCACGTACCTCTTCTGAGACGGTATTATCAGGCATTAGGAGCAGAAATATCTTCTGCTTAGATTTTATCAGTATAGATTCATCTACCCCCGTATGCCTTGTGGCAACAGGCAGTGCATCTCTTTGTGATTAATGGCACAAGAGATTGACACATATTAATTTCAAGACAATTAGTATGCTGTTTTCTAAGAACTTAGTAAGGGATGCCCCCAGTATCAAGTGCATCAAAGATTGCCCCTGTCCTGCATGCCAGATGGGCAAACAGACTCGGGATACCTTTAAGAGCATCGCAGACAAAGACTCTTCCCGATGTCTTTACCTTTTACATATGGACTTGTTTGGTCCAATGCAAGTTCATAGCTTGGGAGGCAAGTCCTATACGCTAGTGATAGTTGATGATCACTCTCGGTTTACATGAGTGTTCTTTTTGAAATGAAAGTCAGATACGTTTGACATCTTCACTAGTTTTGTCAAGCAGGTTCAGAACGAATTTAACTGCTCAGTGGTCAAAATCAGAAGTGACCATGGAACAGAATTCGAGTCTGGTGCTATGACAGAATTTTGTGAAGAACAAGGTATCTTTCATGAGTTTTCCTCCCCGCGCACTCCTCAGCAAAATGGAGTTGCGGAGAGGAGAAATAGAACTCTCATTGAAGCCTACACGACAATGTTGAAAGACGCCTCTCTCCCGGAATACTTCTGGGCAGAGGCTATCAATACAGCTTGTCATGTACAAAACCGAGCATTGATCAACAAGCACCATCGTAAGACGCCTTACGAACTACTGAAAGGCAGGAAACCAACCATGGCCTACTTGAGGATTTTTGGTTGCAGATGCTATGTACTGAATAATGGGAAGTACCCGCGTACTAAATTTGGTGAAAAATGCTTCGAAGGCATATTCGTGGGCTATAGTTCCCACAGTCGGGCATATATGGTCTTCAATAAGAAAACCCTAGTGGTAGAAGAATCAATAAATGTTGTATTTGATGAAGGAAGTTTGCTTAACAACAATTCTTCCAGTGGTATTCTTGAAGATGCAGGTGCACGACTTGAACAGCTGAGTCTGGATGAGACCGCTAAAGATGATACTCCTAAGTATGTCAAAGTTTCCACCTCCACGTCATCTGAAAATGTTGAAGATCAAAATGGAACAAATCTCCTGGAAGAAAGAGAAGCCCAAGAAGTAGTTGAAGCTCCAGACGCCAGACTTCTAGAGCTCCGACACGTGAGGGATCATCCTAGAGATCAGATCATCGGATATCCTCGTGTCGGGGTCAGAACTCGAAGAGGTACCATTAACGAAGTATTGCATCTTAGCTTCCTGTCACAGGTTGAGCCAAAGAAGTTCGACGAGGAGAACAAAGATGCGGCATGGATTTTGGCCATGCAAGATGAACTTCATCAATTCGAACGATGCAACGTGTGGACGCTGGTTCCCAGACCACACAAGCAGAATGTGATTGGCACCAAGTGGATCTTCAGAAACAAACTGGATGAACATGGTGTCATCGTAAAGAACAAGGCCTGGCTGGTGGCTCAAGGTTACAGATAGGAGGAAGGGATTGACTTCGACCAGACCTTCGCACCCGTCGCAAGGCTCGAGGCAATCAGATTGTTCCTGGCGTATGCTTCACACAAAGGATTCACAGTCTATCAAATGGATGTGAAATCAGCATTCTTGAACGGAGACTTGAAAGAGGAAGTATACGTCGCTCAACCCCCAGGTTTTGTCGATCCTACTTATCCCAATCATGTTTATTTTCTTAATAAGGCCTTATATGGGTTGAAACAAGCTCCACGAGCTTGGTATGAGACTTTATCTAGTTTTCTTCTTGAGAACAAGTTCTCTAGAGGTAAAATAGATAAAACATTGTTTCTCAGGGAAGTCAAAGGCAAGATTTTGCTGGTGCAAATCTATGTCGATGACATAATATTCGGCTCAACGGACAACAATCTTTGCAAAAAGTTTTCTAAACTTATGCAAGGAAAGTTTGAAATGAGCAGTATGGGAGAGCTCGAGTATTTCTTAGAACTTCAAGTGAAATAGTCTGAGGATGGAATCTTCATCTCTCAGACGAAGTTCACAAATGAACTCCTTAAGAAATTCGGTATGGAGAGTGCATCCTCTATGAGGACTCCAATGGGATCCACTATGTCTCTGGATAAGGATGAGAAAGGTAAACCTTTCGATGAAACCAAATACAGAAGCATCATTGGATCCCTGCTCTATCTTACTGCAAGTAGACCGGATATTATGTTCTCCACATGTGTCTGTGCCCGATATCAGGTGAACACTAAGGAATCTCACTATGTCGCTGCAAAGCGAATTCTAAGATACCTTAAAGGTACTCCTAATCTTGGCTTGTGGTACCCGAGAAACAATGATGTCGAGCTAATAGGCTTTTCAGATGCTGATTTTGCAGGGAGCAGGGATGACAGGAAAAGCACCTCCGGGACGTGTCAATTCCTCGGCAGGAGGCTTATCTCATGGAACAGCAAGAAACAGAATTGTGTTGCAACCTCCACAGCAGAGTCTGAGTACATCTCGGCAGGAAGCTGTTGCGCACAACTTCTATGGATCAGAAACTAGTTAGCCGACTACGACCTTCAGTTCAAGGAAGTACCCATGTACTGCGACTCCTTGAGTGCAATTGCCATTGCCAACAATCCTGTATCGCACAGCAGAACGAATCATATTGAAGTGCGCTGCCACTTCATTCGGGAGCACGTGGAAAACAAGGACATATCTCTCTGTTATGTCCCCACGGACAAGCAGATTGCTGATATATTCACAAAGCCTTTAGACGAGGCCAAGTTCAATCTTTTCAAGACTGAATTGGGGATGCTCAATTATGAGAAATGAAGACTACAAAAGCTCCAGGCTCGTGCACGATCTGAGGGGGAGCAAGGAACTCAAGTGTGACCACAGACGCAAGAACTGAGGGGGAGCAAGGGGTCTGAAAGTCCACCTAGTGTCAGCTATGTGCACCTATGGGGGGGATAGGTGACGTGTGGTTCTTTTGCGGAATTTACGGATGTACCTGCACAATAAAAACAACAAGCACAACACACAGAATACACAGTAAATTTATAGTGGTTCCCCGACTTGGGTACATCCACTTTCCCCCTTCGACCTATCTCCCCAACAAGGGATGACTCGGTCACTTCTCCAACGGGATTGAAATCCAATCCCTTCACTAACGGAAGGAGCCCTTCCACACGTGAGAGTCAACACTCCCACAAAACGGGTTGCACCCAACCCTTACAATACGGAACAAACGTTCCTTTACAATGAAATTAAATATAGAGTGTACACGTGATACAAACTTCTTTTGGAGACTACGGTGTTCCTCTTTGTTCGACGACGTGTTCTTGAAGTCGATGAAGAGTCTACGACCTTGGTCTCACTTGGAGAGGATCTCCCCGGAACCGGCGGCGGCACACGAGCGACGGCTAGCTTCGGGATCGGCGGCTACGATGAAGAGCGGCTGCTGAACTTGGAGATCCAAACTTCGTAGCAAAGCAAACTAGGTCTACCAACGATCACTCTAGGATCGGTCGTCTCGATCGATTCGGAAGGGGGAGTTTTTCCCGGTCAACAAATCGAGAGACCAGAGATCTCTGGATAGACACGTGAGACTCAAGTTTTGCTAAGCTTCTGTCGCCGGAGATCACGAAGGAATCTCGAAGGTGGACGGCGACCAACAATCCCGAGCGCGACGGCGGCGGCGGAGAGAAGTCGCGGAATTAGGGTTAGGAGGCAGCTCGGTTTCTTTTTCTTTCTGCCTTCTTTACTGTTCAAAATACTGGAGTATATATACTGTAGATGTTTTCCAATATGACCGTTTGTGGGACCCACACTTGAAATCCCTAAGTCCGGTTCAAGCTAGTCTGAAGGCAGAATCCGGTTCAGGAAATTCCAGAGAAAACGCCAAGGAAAAATCGGCGAGAATCGCATACGATTCTCGACGAATCGGCGAGAATCACCAAGTGATTCTCGACGATTCGTCGAGAATCGTCAGTGATTCTCGCCGAATCACTTATTGATTCTCAACGAATTTCACTTGGTATACATGAGCTCCTTGGCCACTGGTTCGGCGAGAATCACTAGTGATTCTCGCCGAATCTTACTTGGCACCATTTAGAGGTGGCCAGAAGGAGTCGGCGAGAATCACTAATGATTCTCGTCGATTCGGCGAGAATCACTAGTGATTCTCGCCGAATCGGCGAGAATCACTTGGTGATTCTCGTCGAATTTGCCTTGGACGAATTTTCGTCTTCCACCCAGGAGCTGCTCCTTGATCCTCCATGCTCCTTGTCTTCTCTTGCATATGAACGGCCCTGTACTTGAAAGTAAGTGCACTCCAATAGAGAGAGTACACATAGGCCAACACACTGATCTGCTCAACGAGGGATTACGTCGTGCAGACCCGTGTATATTGACCTACTGCACCCTGACATTGGTGTGCACTTAGCGTGGAGGAACTGCAAGCACAACTTGAGATGTTTCATCAAATACATTGTGAATTCATCTTAGCTTGACAGGTGGCTTCCTCAAATCTAGGTAATCGTGGATACAATACCCAACAGGGTCAACTGCAACCGATCCCGATTTGCAGAAGCCGAAAAGGGGGAGATTACCCTCTCGGCTAAGCTAAGGTGGCTCCAAGCTTGCTCCCAAGAAATTGGTATTGGTAATGGATAACTCACTCAACTCCATTTTAAGTTTATGGTTTTCATTCCCATTTGCTCTATTCACCTTAGCTTGTAGGGTTTAGGCTTCTTCAAATAGGGGGAGATTGTTGGGTATTGTATCCACAATGTACCTGATTTGAAGAAGCCCCTGGACAAGCTAAGGTCAATAGACAATGTATTTGATAAAATCTTTCAAGTTGTACTGGCAGTTATTCCACGCAAAGTGCACACCAATGTCAGGGTGCAGTAGGTCAATATACACGGGTCTGCACGACGTAATCCCTCGTTGAGCAGATCAGTGTGTTGGCCTAGGTGTACTCTCTCTATTGGAGTGCACTTACGTTCAAGTACAGGGCTGTGATCTTGCAGGAGCAGACAAGGAGCAAGGATCGGTCAAGGAGCAGCTCGTGGGCGGAAAGACGAAAATTCGTCTAAGTATAATTCGACGAGAATCACCAAGTGATTCTTGCCAATTCGGCGAGAATCACTAGTGATTCTCGCCGAATCATCGAGAATCATTAGTGATTCTCGCCGACTCCAACCGGCTACCTCGAAATGGTGTCAAGTTAGATTCGGCGAGAATCACTGATGATTCTCGCCGAACCCATCGCAGAGCAGATCCTGAATACCAAGTTACATTCATTGAGAATCAAAAAGTGATTCGTCGAGAATCACTAGTGATTCTCGACGAATCGTCGAGAATCACTAACTGATTCTCGCCGATTCGTCGAGAATCACCTGTGATTCTCGCCGATTTTTACTTGTCATTTTCTCTGGATGCTGCTGGACCGGATTCTGCCGCTGGACTATTTTGAACCGATTTTCGGGATTTTTCTTGTGGGTCCCACAACGGTCAAATTAGTAGTATCTACAATATATATACGAGTATTTTGAACTGTAGACAGACAGAAAGAAGCCGAGCAAAAACCTAGACCTAAAATCGCAAACTTCACTCCGCCGCCGCCGTCACGCTCGAGCTAGTTGGTCGCCGTCATCGATCGGGATTCCTTCGTGATCTCCGGCGACAGAAGCTTAGCAAAGCTTGAGTCTCACGTGTCTATCCAGAGATCCCTTTTCTCTCGATTTGTTGACCGGGAAAAACTCCCCCGTCCGAATCGATCGAGACGAACGATCCTAGAGTGACCGTTGGTAGACCTAGTTTGCTTTGCTACGAAGTTTGGATCTCAAAGTACCGCAACCGCGCACCTTCGTTGCCGCCGATCCCGAACCAAGCCGCCGCTTGGATTGCCGCCGCCGGTTCCGGGGAGATCCTCTCCAAGAGAGACCAAGGTTGTAGACTCTTTGTTGACTTCACGAACACGTCGTCGAACGAAGAGGAACATCGAAGTCTCCAAACGAAGTTTGTATCTCGTGTACATTCTATTTTACTTTTGTTGTAAAGGAACGATTGTTCCGTGTTGTAAGGGTTGGGTGCAACCCGGTTTGTGGGAGTGTTGACTCCTACGTGTGGAAGGGTTCCTTCCGATAGTGCAAGGATTGGATTTTAATCCTGTTGGAGAAGTGACCGATTCGTCCCTTGTTGGGAGATAGGTCGAAGGGGGAAAGTGGATGTACCCAAGTCGGGGAACCACTATAAATTGCCTGTGTATTCTGTGTGCTGTGCTGTTTATCTCTATTGTGCAGGTACTATTATAAATTCCGCAAAAGCGCTACACGTCACCTATTCCCCCCCATAGGTGCACATAGTTGACACTAGGTGGACTTTCACAGCCCTCTCCTCATCCATGACATCTTCTCACTCCTTGACTCCAGTGATGTTCTCAAAGCAAGAAGACTCTCGCTCGTCCAAGGGACCTACGAAGAAACAAGAGACGAAACTTACCAAGTTCCAGCCTCTATACCGATCTGGTGGAATAATTGTCCTCATGGATCTCCACGGGAATTGACCCTGATCCACCACTCCTACTGCTTCTTCTGTACTAGCTCTGATCCCAGGCACACCAGGAGCATCACTCCCTCCGCTTCTAGATCTAGAAGTCTCTGCCTTAGAGCTAGATGGAACCGGAGCACCTGGTGACACATACAACTTCACCAGAAGATTCTGAGAAGCTTCTCTCTGCCCTTCGTCAGACCTGCTTTCTTGTAGCTCCACAGATGAGCTACCCTGGTATGACGTCAGTTCGTCAAATACCACATCTCGGGAGGCAATAGACTTTCGTGTCTTTAGATCCATGCATTTCGAGCCTTTCTTGCTTTCATCATATCCAACGATGACTAGCTTCTGTGCTTTTGCATCTAGCTTCGTCCTGAGAGCGTTTGGAATATGTACGTAGCAAGTCGATCCTGTTGGAGCTGACGGTTCACATATCCTCAGTTTGATAATATCAATTCTCATGTTGTATTTGATCACATCGTGTGTTTGGTAGAGTGTGCAGGTTTACAGATTCAAGCAATGCAGGAAGCTCTCCTATGGCACTTACCGCCGAGCGGTAGTAGTTACCGTCGGGCGGTAGCATGAATTATTTTGCCAAGCAGTCGGGATCTTACCACGCCAGGCACTAGCTTTGTACCGCGCCGCGCTAGCCCAGGAGACACCTGACCTATCGCCAGGCGATAACATTCCTACCGCTGGGCGATAACATTATACTGCGTCGCGTTAGCCACTCAATGATCGTCGAGACTGGCTGATTCGTCGAGACTGGCTGATTCGTCAAGACTGGCTGATTCGTAGAGACTGGCTGATTTGTCGAGACAACTGGACTACCGCCGGGCACTAGCTTGGTATCGCGTCGCGGTAACACACTCAACGATCGTCGAGACAAAACCGTCGAGATGACTGGACTACCGTCGGACGCTACCTACCTACCACGCAGCGCTAGTATTGGAAAAAAGAAAATATTCGTTTTGAATATTTTTCCAAATTTGGAGGACAGCTGTCAACATCAAGCGCGTGAACCTATAGTCGGGCGATAGCTTTACCGCCGGCGGTAGCCTATTTTCGCACAAACGTATAAAAAGGTACCTCATTTTCTGTCTTCCTAACTAAGACGAAAAGAGACTTAGATATGCGACTCCTAGGGTTCGGCCGCCTCTCCGTGGTCCGTTCTGCCATCTCCGTCGAAGGAAAAGATGACTTCCTCCCTCCCGTTCGTGCACGAAGAACTCCGACGAGCCTAGAACTACAAAGCCTACGGAGAGTTGATCGGTTGCAAGCCCACGAAGATTTCTAGCACCGATCACGGATCGCTCAACGGAGGATTTGTGTTGAGGGAGATTTGAACTTTAATATTTTTATATTCTTATGTACTTTTTCTCTTCTTTGTATTCTTGTGGTGAGGAAAATCGACCGGTGAAGGTCGTTGGGATCTGGGAAGGATTCCGTGAGAAATCGTCCCGGGGAAGGGACGTCTAGATCGGGGGATCTAGCGGGGCTTTAAGACACCTCCTTGCGTGAGGGTGAAGAGCCAGCTC